>JAGFZM010000010.1:1326879-1494578 GCA_017657215.1 Limnothrissa miodon | reverse complement strand
TGTTTATGATACTGTGTTATGGTCAGCTGCACCACAGCCCTATCACAATGGGCACGTAATACAAGTATGGAATTCTGTGGTATTCACATGGTCTTGAGTGCACCATTACATTCTTGACAGCACTCATTCATGGTGTTTGACCCTGAGCCACTCTTTTTCAGCAATTTTTGCAGCTGAGCATTGAAGGCCTTGTCAGCTGCCATTTTGTGTCTCAGTGTCTCAACAAACAGGCCAAATATATTGTTGACTCAGGAACACCCCACAATATGTAGTAGCATAAATACCATTATTATCAGTCTTCAGGCAGGGCATCTTCCATCACTGAGGCAAGTACAAGGCAAATTTCAAAAGGAGATATTGAAGAAGGCAGCACCATTTATATGCTAAGATCACCTCATAGCTACTGTAGCCAGGCTTTCATTGTCTTGCTGGGCAATATGTAAACACTGGCATACCACAGGTGACTACTAAGACTGTTTATAAACATGTTTTTAAGTAATTTGTTAGGAAATACATGTTTGTTGTAGTATGAATTGAATCTGTAACTTCAGAAGGCAGACACTCTAATGGGACAAGATTTTTTTCTGATTATGGATCTATGCCATTTGGCTGAGAGGATTCAATCAAGATGCCAGAATGCAGGATGTTGACCATAAATATTACAAATACTTTTAAGGCTAAGGGATTAAGGTTGTTTGTCGAGTCAGCTGCATATTTCCAACCAGATATTAGAACCAATCTTGTACAAACTAGCCTTACACAGGGACTATGAACTATTAAGTACATTTGGTGCTTGGACCTTCAAAGTGTGTCTTTCTTCATAAACATAACATTTGTAGAGATTGTTTGTGAATTTAAGAGAAGGCCTCAGTGGCTCTGGTAATTTGAGTTCCACTGTTGTCCCAGACTAGCTTGCAAATACTTTGGCACAAGTCCTTGCTGTTTGGTTGGCAGCCGGAGTTGTGTTGTCTGGGACTGTGCAGTCATCTCTTAAATGGGCCTTTATTTGAGCAGACTAGAATTACCCTGTGATGACTGCAAGCCAGAGTAAGCACCAGTAAATCTCTCCTTGTCTTTTTCTGTACTGCAGGCAGTACATTGTCTGCTTTCTCTCTCCCTCTCACTCGGAAGGTCTAAACTCACAATGTTTTGACGTAAGCAATTGAGAAAGCCTGTTAGAAAGGTTACTGAACCAATAAGGCAGTGATGAGTTTATCCTTTAGAGCCTGACTTACATTTCATTTTCATTCTGCCATAACAGCTAGGATGGACCCACTTGTCTGGGCATGGACACAGTGTACGCTGTAGTAAGCTGAAAGACAGGACCCAAGGAGACAGATGGAGGTGCTGTTAAGAATTCCACTTCTGCCAGTTCAAATCAATTCTCGCCAGAATAAAAGGGATCATGGGCACGCTCTTAAGGTGGACCACATGCCCGCCATGCCAGGATGTGGTTGAGGTCAGACCTTGCTTCACATGCTCAGCAACTTACATTAAATTAACAATATTATTTTGACAATTATTCATTCAGTCTGATGGTTTCGACATACTTGCAAAGGCTTTAAAAGGATATAGAAATGGCAAACTGAAACAGTCTCTATTTTATACGTAATTATAAAAAATAATTTGTTTTCCAGTCCACAGCTTGCCCGGGTAGCTGACTGCTTCTTCGCAACCCGATATTGTCACAGCAGGTTTCTGAACCAGTGAATATAGTTCACCATGTAATTAAGCAGTATTCAAAGCAACTGAAGATATATAGAAGTCATTGAAGGCCTGCTGACAACCGCAGATCATGAAGGCCCACTTGGAACCAATAAGCATACGATGTCTTCTGTTTTTCACTGGCTACTTCTAATTCCACCTGTAGCCAAGCTATAATTCACTCACTAGTGAAGCCAAAGATGATGCAGTTCGGTTTATTTAATTGCAGTTTTCCACATAGTCTCCTGCTGGTTCTTTTCTGTTCTGCTTTGCATTTGACAAACACCTAAACATGCTTTGCGAAATGGACCTTATCACATCTAGAGGTGTGAGTATGTAAAAGTATCAGTGATGTTTTGGTATGTGTTGAAATGTTTCGCCTCACCCTGTCCATATGCTGTGTAAAGACTACCCACTCCATCAGGTTTGCTATCTCCAAGGGAGGAAATGTCTCCTGTTCCTGCCCAAAATGTCTCAGGCAACAGCGACAACCTCTCATATGTCTGTTCATTTTCAACATGGAACGTTCTCTTTCTACTGCTTATCTTTGCATATGTGACGTTATGCATACAACTGGGAAGTTGATATACCAGTATACAACACATATCTGTTGATATTAAATTTCCACAATCATGCCTGATGTATTATATAGATACTTATACATAATAATAGATAAAGATACTACTTCAATCATAAAGAAGTCTTTGTTTATTTCCTGAACATATAGTTCAGACTTTAGAGACAATGAGGTTGTCTGTGGTCCACTGTGTTTTAGTTTTTTACTCGTCAGTTTTCCAGCACTCACCTTGCCGCTATTATTCCTTATAGGGTATTTTCCAAATAGCAAAAATACCATATATGGCAAAAGAGTGACAGCCCACTGACAGCTGTAGAACAGCAAAAAGCCAACAGACCATCAGTAGCTTGCTATGAGGACCCTGTTTCTTATGCAAATGCAGAGCATTAGTAATTTAGCAATAGAATGCGCAATCCACTGTAAGGTAGTGCTTTACTGACCTAAAATGATGATGGATGTTTTTCTGCCATTATGTCTAACATTAGTTGACTTTATTGTGGCGAGTTAGCCAGAGTTTCTGGGTTTGGAGCAGTAGCACTCTGAAGCACCCACAACCAGTGATGACCCAGGATGACTACTTAACTGGGCGTGCAGGTTTCAGTTGGTTGGGTCTCTAGATAGACACAAAGGAGTGACCAGCTTGGTGAAAGGGTCACAAATTCATGTCCAGTTGATGGACTGGAGACTACTGGAGGATCGTCTTTAAGCGAGTGGAAGATGTAAATGGCCGGGATATGGACAGCAAAACCAGTTAGAATGGCCATAATATGGTCAATGTGACCAGTAAGTAAAGGAATTGGGATGTGACGGAGTGGTGGGTGGAGATGATTAGACCTGAACTAATAATTACTTGCTTGTTTTATTTATTTATCTATTTGTTTGTTTCCAGATAATAGCAATACAGGAGCAATACAGAACATTTTAGCATTTGAATCAATTTCCATGTATTTTCCATGAGTGGTAAAGCCACCTCTAAATTTTCCAGGACACATGGAAACATGGACACATGGAAAGTGCCGACAGCAAGGGAGGAATAGACTATAATTTATTTAAAGATGCCTGTACTAATATACACCCTGGAATCGATCTCTTCTGTTTTACCTGACTTGATTTACTTTATCCACAGCAGTTTGACCAAAATATCTAGAAAATGGTGAAAGTGAAATCTAAGGTGCGAAGTGAAATCTCTGGTATACCAAAAATGATGAGGTCATTCACACACCCACACACACATTTGTGTTGATTGTGTTTTCAGAGGGTGATTCAGGATAAGACTGACGGGAGAGTCCCTTCAGGGGTTCAGTATCTCTACCTGAGAGAATTAGGGAGTCCTTCCTCTGGAATGTTTCTCATCCAAAAACACTTTTACCAGCAGCTGTGCTGGGAGTCCGTGCTGAAAACAAGCGGTGCTTGTGTGTTGATGGAGAGATTTATCGGCCCAACATGCACAAATTCCACTGACATCTGCTGCTTTGCGATACTAAGCTTAGGATGTTCTGCCGCTGACTTCAGGGATTTGCCCTCGGAGCTGTATATTATTTCTATTGCCTCTTGGCTCAAACAGCCCCTGTCCAGCGTGGAAAAAGGTTTCTGTACCCTTTGTGTGGAAAAAAGAAAGGAAACTAGGAACACTTGCTCTTATGGAAAGAGGTTTCTTACAAATTGCATTGTTAGCAGCCACTGATTCAGACATTTTATGAATTTAGCTGCTTTGTCTCTATGTGTTTAGAGTCATTACAAAAAACAGAATCTCTTCATTTGTTTCTTGAACCATGTCCTCATGCCTTGTATGGAGCAAGGGGAGAGTTAAATCGGGAGTGATTCAGTCCACCAGAAGGGGGCAGTGCACCCCTGGGTTTCATCCTACCTATTGTGTTTTGTGGTCATGGCGAAGAATGTGTTGTCTTCACCCTCTGACCAAGCAATTAAGACCGTTGAGCCTAGCTCCATGGCTCTCACAAAGTTTGATCCAAAACCAGACTCATGAATCATAGCATTTACTGCCGTTAATCCTCCTGGTCCCATATCAACTGTGGAAAATTATATTGGAATTGCAAGAGGAGGATGCAGAGGCAGATGTTTCGCTGCAGGATGTTGATTGCGTGGGTCCTGTCCCCTGAGATTTGGGACAAGTTGCGATGATCTTCTCTGAGTCACTCAAGCACACACCAATAAAGGTTATGTAAAAAAAAAACTTCTCTCACAGACACACCAAATTAGCAGGATGTCACCAGTAATAGCACCACCAAGCTCCCTCGGCAGGGCTTTCACACAGTAAAACCCTGATTGATCCCAGATTCGGAGACCTCAGTTCACCCAGAGGCCTGAGAGTCCAGACAGCCAACCACTACAGTATAAGGACGGGGGTCAGTGAGCAGCATAGCGGATGCACCACAAAGAATTTTTTTTTTTTTTTTAGAATGAAACGTCTCTCGAAATGTCAGATGAGGTTTCCCATCAAATAACACGGGTTATTGTGCTTCCACTGACTGATATTCTCTTTGTAGCTCGCAACAGGCTGAATTGCTCCCATCACAACAAATTAGGTTTCTGATGAGAGTGATTTAGTCTTCTGGACATGGGGGAGCTGTGGTGCAAGCGGTATTGTTGGTATACCACATTTGGGTGGAAATGTCCATGGGGACCGGGATTCAAATTCAACAAGCAGTCATTTTCCGTTCACGCCCCATTGCTCTCTCTCCTTTCCACTTTCTATCAGTCTTGACTGTCATATCTAAATAATGACAAACAAGCCCCAAGATATCCCATTGTTTCTGACATATTTGGAGCATGATGTTTGGTGACTGCAGATAGATGATGTAATATTTCTTGGAAAGGAACTCTAATTACTGATATTTTTTGAGACAGCAAAGTATTGATCTTTGAAGGCTCTGCAAACATCAGAGCCGACATTTCCCTTCAATCACATGACAGCAAATGTCAGGGCAGATAAGCAAGGATGATGCCTCAGGAGGGGCACACAATACCAGAAGGCCGTTTTATGTAAACATCAGAGGTGTTGCCCAACGTGAGGCTTTTGAAGTCTGTGATGAGTTGATGCTGTCATCCGTGACACCTTGACCAGACTTTCCTCATGGGTGTTTCTCATGGCAAGGACAAGGCCATGGTCACAGGCCCCGTAAGTGGGGATAAACATAATGTGTTATGCCTGGGCAAAACAATGCACTTACATTTGTAGCTGTAGGAACATGCTGTTCATGTTGCACAAGTGTTCCTGTTATGAATAAAGAAAGTTTAAATAGGTGTTTAGGTCAGAAGAAAGCAATTTACAGTTGCACATTCTACTCTACCAGCTGCACAACAATGCAAAATTGACAACATACTAGTTGGTTTTACATGTAAGTCCATTTGTGTCCTGAATGCCACTGGTTAGTGTCGCTTGTGTTGGACTCTTTTGCATAAAGAATGGCAGCTTTGTGCAATGAAAAGAGCTGAATTCAATGGCCATACACCCATTGAATCTTTAATCAAGATCTCTTATTATATCAATACAATTAGGAATCGTGTGTAGTGGATTTTTATACAGATGGCACATACCTTCCACTAAAAGGAACAAGAGGGAAATAGAGAACGAGCTTTGAATAAATCTATCAGCAATCCAACCTCTCAAGCCCTCATTACTCCATAATGAAAGATTCATTAGGAATGAATGCAGTCACGGATGACACAGATGTATATTGCAGTGCCATTCCAGCCTTTTAAGCATGCAGCTTATTTGTTTCTGCTGCAGTCACAGTGGTAATGAGGGCGTTTTGTTTACAATTATGTGCCCTTCACATCATAATTCAGCCAGTGACTTGTTAGTGTACTTGCAACTATTTTCTTGTCATTCATTAAACTGGGCAAGGTCAGGACCACAATACACCTCTGATGAGGTATTTTCCCTTGCACTGATGCGATTGGCCTTTCAGCAACAAGAATATGTCAAGACTAATCAGTTTAAGAGTGAAACTCCATTTTTCTGGAATGGTTTTTGAACTTAGTTGATTCGTAAGCACCCTGGGCCCCCATCTGGTTACCCCTCTCTGATTGACATAAAGGAACATTTTACAATTCAAATCCATGAAAAAGTTTACACACCATATTGCTCTTATGAATAATTAAAGGTTTTGCCCCAAATTGTATTGGGCCATTGCACCAAAAAGTATGAAAAGCACCAAAGGCATTTATCAGCAATAACTATTTCCATTCTCTGTGTTCATCTGCTAGTAATGACCAATGGAAATCCATATTATAATGTACACAAATAACAGTAGATGCTGGAAACTTGGTTTGACCCTTGTGCTGCCTCATTTAATTTCATCCCAAAACCTCTCCATTTTGGAACAAAGACGACTTCCAGGCTCTTCATGTTTATGGGACACAAATGCATGAGGGATATTAGGAAAATAAAAAGGTTCATACATTTTTTTTTTTCACGAATACTTGAGGAGAGCTTTGGGATCCCAAAAGTCGGGGCAGGCTTTCAGTTCATCGGGTCTCGCTCTATCACCAGCAGTACACAGCTGGTTTCGCTCTCTCTTCTACCCGATCTCCCTCAATCCGCCTCTTCTTCGTCTATCTGGTTATTTACTTCATGCAGCTGTCTGCATGGTTCAAAAGATGATCAGAATGGGTAATGTGGCGAGGAAGACACATTTGTTTGCCACATCAGTTTGTGTGTGCAAACCCAGCTCAGCATGCTTGCTACTGCAGAGGGCCCCATTCCCAGTACGGGATGGACATGCAGAGAATACCCAGCATGCTGTTCTGAGAAGCTCAATGACTTATGAGCTGCAACTGAATATCTCTGAGCTCAGAGTGACTGGAGCGCTTGCCTTCGACATCCATTACCCACAAAAGCTTAAGAATCAGTGGCAGGATCCCTAGCCTGTGGAATCTCCCAAGGTCATTCCAAAAGCCTTTCCAGTGGATACTTGCTCAGATTTTCCCTCCTATCCTCACTGGCCTCCTCTGGAAAAGCTGGCAGATCCGCTGAGGCTCCCTGGCAAACGCCCGCTTTCAAATGGCGGGTGTTCAGCTGTCATAAAGCGTGCAGGAGAACAATAACAAGGGAAGAGGAAGTGTGCTGTTTTGGGATGGAAGTACACAGGTTTAGGTGGCAGCGTGCAGCCACTTTTATCGTCAGGAGTATGAGGTGAGGTTGCACCCCAACCTTTAACGGATGCTGCTCCCCAATTGTTATGTTAAACATATCCAAATGTGTCTATTTTTGAAAACAAAACATAGGTTGACTGACAATCGACCGTGGCTTTATGTCCTGTTAAGGTTTTTTTATGAGACCTTGGAGGCCCACACTTCAAAAGACTCTAATATTTGTCTATTTGTGCCCCAAGTACTAAATCTCAGCTTTGTTTTCACTTGTTGAAACTATCAGTCAAATGCTTATTAAACACTCAGTAAAGAATGTGAGTGTCTCCAGCCTGTTACAGTGACTGGTCATGCTGAACGAAGGCCCTCTGTGAGAGTCTTAACTGAGTGCATAAGTGAGGGAGTAAGTCAGTGAGTGAATTGTTTTCTCATGCTGTATCGGCCACTGTAATTAGCCTTGTTTATCCTGAGGCAGTTCAAGCCTCAGGAAATAGTCCATTTTGTAAGCATTTGCTAAAATGTAAGCCTTGGCGCTCATAGACTTCCTGAATTCTGCATTTCACTGCAGTAGCTAACTGGAAAAAAAAGTTTGTTTTGTGCATGTTGTTGGAATAGTACTTAAAATGTAGTATATTACTGTAATACATTATTCTTCATTAGTATCACTACAACAGTTGCTTATTTGACAGCTGCAGTGCACTTTGGCCAAACATGGATCAGCTTAGTAGCCTTCACTTAACAACAATCCATGCATTTATCGACGCCCTGAATCTTAACAAATTCATTTCAGGAGATTTAGCCTTGTGCTATGGCATATCATTTCATGATCAAAGTGTGTACTATTTTCCATGTGACCTAGATTCTGCTGTTTGATTTGATGACTGAAGGAGTCTGACAGTAATTTTGCTCCTATGCGGAATACCTCAGGAACAAAGGCATGAATATAATTACCACATGAGCCCTTTGTTCAAAACGTGTTCTTGTCAGAGGTAGAATTTGTGCCGTACACTTTCAGTCCTTGTACCTTACAGCCAAGTCACAGGAAACACTTGATGCAACTTGAACCATTTGCCCTTTTCTTCTGATATCAAAGGCATGTAATTCATTTGATTATAGGCACAGATAAAAACCCATCTGGCCGGCAAAACTTCACACTAGATCCTTGTTATTTTTATATCAAGATTTGTCTTCTGAGTTACAATAACTTTGAAATCAATCAATATATATATATATATATATATATATATATATATATATATATATTCTTTCTTTCTTTCTTTCTTTCTTTCTTCGGGGACAGAAGGATCTACAACACACTATATAAGCCCAGCAAACAATGACTGAAAAATATTCACATTTCTTTTTATCTGATTTTTCACATTTCATAGTCTATTTCTAGTAGCTCTATGTATCCATTTTTGTTTTGTTTGTACTAATGTTTCCTACCAATCACTTTGAGCCCCTGTTTTGGGGGCCCTTTGTGTTTTAAGACATTCAGGAAACCATAATGCTCACTCTGTGTGTGTGTGTGTGTGTGTGTGTGTGTGTGTGTGCGTGTGTGACTCAGCTTTAGACAGATGTGGGAGCAAGGGGTCCCCAGAGGTTGAGTACTACAGTGATCTAATACGGCTGGTCCAGCACTCATTCAGTTCCATTATTTCCGACCACTGAGAGACATAAGGACACAGACACACAAATTCTCAGACTACAAACACACACACACACAAACATGCACTCCTACACTGTCCTCTACCATACTGGGTGTGAAACAGGGGGCCCTGTCAGGTTGGTCTGGAACGTAGGCCTATTAGAGCAGGGGTCGGCAAATAAGTTTGGGCCATCATCATCAAAGGAGAGTGGAAGGAAAGGTCTGCGTTCAGCCTACCTGAATTTATGAACATCCAACATCTCATCCTGCAAGGAGGTTATAGACGTTTGCAATATTATTGGAAGGCACCACGCAACGACGCATGAGCAAAAAACATATCCCCTCGCTAATTGGTGCTCTTTGTTAAACGCTGTGAGACCTGTCTATTGTAAAATGTGCTATACAAATAAAATTTTATTGAATTTAGTTTAATTTAACTGAATTTAATTTAATTTAATTGAAGCGCTGACGGCTGGATATATAGAGAGCTGCAAGATCCTGGTTCAGGCACCTACAGCGCAGCAAAAAGTTACAAATGCGTCCCTCAACGCAGCATGGACAACAACAGGCTGACGCAGAGGTTATTAACGAAGTGATGGGGATAGTGTAATGAAATCTGTTGGATTGTCGTTTTTGACAGCACATATTATAGGTTTTTATTTTAAACAACCTCATTTGGCGGGGCAGATATTATTGATGGCGGGCCAATTTTGGGGGGATTTTAGAGGGTCAGTGCTGGACAGAGCAGCATGGAGGCCGCAGGAGTGATAAATGCTCCTCCGGACAGAGGCTGGGAGTGGGGTCCTTCTCTTGAGCCCCGGGTGCAGCTCTTGCCTTGGCCTAGCTTGGCCTGTGGTTGTGGCTCTGTCATGGCTAGCTGAGGATAAAGAGCTGGTTAATTCAGGGCAAGTGAGGCTCATCTCTAGAGCCAAGGAGAGCTTGTGGTTCTTGGAAAGTGCAGACTAACTGCTGGCAGTGTCTCTCTCAATCTGTTGAACCTCTTCCTCTCTCTCTCTCTTTCTCTTAGCATACAGAGTTTTATGGTAAAACAGGCTGGATTCCATGTGTCATTAGAGCAATCCATCTTCAGCATCTTCATCAGTCATTTTATAGTTATGCTTCCATCACATCATGCAGAGCTGATTATCGAGGACTTTAAAGGCTCAGATGCTTCACCACAGGTGTCTGGTAGCAGTGGAGAGCTCGCAGGCTTTTACCTTAGTGCCACATTGACAGAATTAACCCAACTGCCTGAGCTCTTATCCTGTAACAGCCATTAAAAAAAACATACCAGTTCTAACTACCTATTGCAGCTATAATAATAAGGGTACAACTTATCTTACTTCTGCAAAGTCCCCAGTAAGCTCTTTGTGCCCCAAATAAGTAAACACCTGAAATACTGTAGTACAAATTTATGATATTATATATTGGTTGTATGTGAGTATTGTTATTTGTGATCTTATGACTTTATCTTCAGTAAGTTCCCAAATGGTAATCTGTAATGTGTAATAAGACTAAGCCGTCTGGGAAGGGAAAGCCTTGAAGTGTTGAAGACCACTTAATATTCATGTGACCACTGTTTGCAGTACAGGATCTGCGAAGACCATTTGGTCTGAGAGACGAGTTGTTAATTAAAGGCAATACACACTGACAGCAATGACGAAAGGGAAATTAGCCTTAAATATGCTTCTGTATCACAGCTCGGGAGGCCAGTTCAGAGGTGACCACTTAGGTGGAACCTTGACGCTGTGTCCTCCGGCCTTTTCCCATAGGTCGTCATTTTTCCATGTAGCCTAACATGTTGCAACTAACAAAATAAAATGTTCTCATCAGATTCATAGCATTCCGACGGTCTTCGTGCGGTTTATGTTTTCGGATCACAGCAACGGTTCAAATTTATTTCTACAATACATCAGTCAGTCCAATAGTGTATGCAATCTTGTATATTTACAGAGTACAAGCAGAACAGCATCAAGGTCATTGAACATCACCAAGAAATTATATTTTAGATATTTGTGTATTTGTTTATTTACACGTGATGTGCAATTTCCTCACATAGTTTACAATAAGTAATAGCCTGTTTGAGGACAAGGATTCAAGAAATAATGGATAAAGTTTACCTGTATACATCTTTAGTTGAGGTGAAGGGAAAAAGCTCCCAAAATAAATATGTTTTGTCAGCTGAGACGGCTTAAGGGATGGCGTGCAAGAACACATATACATAGTAAGGGGTTTCAGTCCCCCAAACTAAGTCATACGACAACAAGACATTTTTTTTTCTTTTGGCAAAAAAAACTGACATGTTTAACCTTTTATATAAAAGCAGACCATAGTCATCAGAGAGTGTGAGAATATATTAGGTGCTCCTTTTTCTACTTGGCAACCAGCCCCTGCCCCCCTATGTGTTTGCCTCCAACCCCCACATACTTTATCTAAACTCCCCCAAACTCTGCTGTCACTTGAACTGATGCACTTTTGTACTTTAACCACAAAAGAGGCCCATTTTATTTACATTACATGCACTGAGTTATGTCTTTTGAAATACAATAGAGCAAAAGTCTTTGTGTTTTTTTTCCTTACAGTTACATTTGGAAGAAAAAAGCAACATGTGTGGAGCTGATAAAGGTGATCTAAACATACACATTGCCAGCAAGATTGTGTAACCATGTAGATATTTTCAGTGTACTAGAGAAGTGAAGGAATACACTTCAACCTCTAGTACACACATGCTCAGACATACACACACACACATGCACACTCATGCATGTTTACATTCATGTTCAGCACATGTGGAATATCTCAAGTCTATACACAGTGATGGATAAGGAGGACACTTTCGCAACCTCCAACAAACTGACTTTGTGTGCTGTAAAATGCCGGCCATCAACCTCATCCTGAATCCTGAGAGCTATCAAATCTGAGAAAACTACACTGCAATCAGGCCTGGTATTTTACTGGCTGGTCTTGAACGGCGCGGCCGTCTATCCATTAACCCTCTTGAGTGTCTGAAATATTTCTAGTGACGCATGTGCCACTACAGCCACTAGAAAATCACAAATTGTCAGACTTGGCATTTGAGAAGCTGACTGAGGGATGGAGAGTACATTGGAGATAAGAAAGGTCTGTCTGGATAAAATCAGACAGATTGAGCCCCCACTCCCGACCTTTACCATATAGAGAGACCTTGGCTCAGATTTGTTCTCAACACACTGTGCCTTTTTTTCCTCCACACTTTTTTCTTAGTCATAACATGCCATTTCAGGCAGGACATGCCCAAAATGTTCTTGTGAGTAATGTCCTGCAATCACAATCACATTCAATCTGTAGTACTGCGTGCCACAATTTTATAAGTTAAAAAAAAAAATCAGTACATTGATGCAAGGCTTCAGGATTGGGGATCCAATGGAATTGACCTGTCTGACTTTGGCGAGTTGTCCATGTCTTTCCACGTCCCTGAACTGCATGTGGGACTTCTGTTAGTGATTTTAGTCAGAAGGGTGGTTCTCCTGATACTGCTGTCTGAGTCCTCCTTCTTGAACTTCTGTTGGAGTTTGTGGCAGCATGGAAAGCAATAAGCGAAATCCTGCAGAAGATGACCGCTGAAGATCATATATATCCAGGGGTTACAGCAGCTGTTCAGACTTGCCAATAGTGCAGAGAGAGTGACAGCAGTGTTCTCAGAATCTAACATGGAGGAAGAGAAATGAGCGGATACAAATTAGAGGTGCTTAGACTGGTGATTTCCTGTCATTGAGATTTTTTACCAACAATGTTAAACTGTGGTACATCATTTAGGTTCATTTAAGTTAAAGATGCTTTAAACTGTGATAAATGACAACACTAACAACAAGACAAAAACATTACAAAACAAATGTGGAAAATGTAAACTCAAAGTGGCCTCTAAGGGATTTAAAGCCTCTTCGGTACATTATTTCTACAAAAGTAAAGCAAGAGAAAACATGAGAGAGAGAGAAACATGTTTTTGAGAGTTGACAGATACAGAAAAACATTTTCTTCAAACATGAAAGGGAAAATTGAGCACACTTGGTCTATCTTAGACCTAAAGGTCTGTGTTGTTTCTAACCAGGGACAAAGACTGTCCAAAAGTCTAGGCCTATATATGCTAAATATACATACCATCCCATGAGAAGTTTTTATCCCACACCGACCACATCTGGACCGTGAAAAAAGGCGCCCAGCACACAATATACGCCAGAACAATTACAAAAGTCATTTTGACTGTCCTCAGTTTAGCTCGGGATATAGTGGTGACACTACTAACGGAGTTCTTGCCTATTAAACCCTTTTTATGGGTAGCATCGGACGTCGTTTTTTTCGTTTTGTATTTAATATTTTTCCAAATACTATAGCATATGAATCCATAACAGACCATCAGTATTGAAACGGGGATTAAAAAGATCCCCACTGTGATCCAGGTGATGTAGGTCTTGAGGCCCCACGGCTCGATGAAATGCCCCCAACAATCGTACACATCGGATCCATTCTTGATTTCACTCAGAGAGAAGATGAAGTACTGCGGCGTACTGAGCAGCAAGCTCCCGATCCAGGTACTTAATATCATTATGTAGGACCTGCGAGTTGGTTGCTGGAGAGTCTTCAACGGGTGGCAAATTGCGATATAGCGATCTACAGTCATCATCACCATCATGTAAGTCGAAGCAAACATTCCCAACACCTGTAAGTGCTTTACAATCCTACAGAGAAAATCGGGTCCATAAAAACGGAAAGTGATTTCCCAACATAGTTGAGGCAAAACCTGGAAAAAGGCGACCACTAAATCGGCTAAGCTCAGGTGTTTAATAAAAAGGTGCATTCTTGATGTTTTCTTTTTGGTATTGTGCATAGCCACTAATACACTAAGGTTACCAATAACGGCCACAACCAAAGTAATACTCAAAACGGTAATTTCAATTTTAGCGACTTCTTCATTTCTTCCAAATGGGTCACTGTCATTTTTAAAAGAACTGTTGAATTGTTGTAATTCCATTTTCAAAGTTTAGTTGTGAGAAGATGTACGCTAGTTGCTGGTTCTGATTCTATTTGGCAAAAAAGTGAATAAAAATCCCTTTAAATAAAAGAAAAGCGCTTGCGTAAAAACGCATGGCAGAATGTCTCCACTGTGCTCCGTGACTCCAAGTGGAGTGTGGCGCAGAAGCAGCGTTTCTCGCATCAATGCTCCTCCGACTTGCACCGCGTTAATCTGGTCCTCCCAGCATACACTGCCTGTACTGAGTTGTCTGGTATTTTAACTGGCGTCATATTCCATCAACCATGCGCACTGTGTCACGAACCAAACCCACTAATGTTTACTTCAGCAACCAGTCATATAGCATGTATACGGCCACTGCCCTCTTACCTATTTAATGACTGCCCACTCACTCTCCAGCATAATATTTTCAATGTAAGGAAAACACTGAATGGCGCACTGTGCCTGGCATAGGAAGCCTATGCAATCTGGAGTCCAAGATTAAGATTCTGAGTTTGAAAACATAATCAATCCTGTGCCAAAAGAGTGCCTTTACCATATCTACAATAAATGAAGCATTTTCCTCTCAAAAAATAAAAGTTTTCTACAGTGAATAATACTATTTACATACTGCATGTGAATGGGGAGAGTGTTGCACTACTAGACTCACTCCACAGCTACTTTCTTTATTTCTGTTTTGTAAAAATATATGTTTTGAAACTGTAACTGCAACCTCACAAATCCACTTCATATTCTCTTATTGTAATAATAATAATAATAATAATAATAATAATAATAATAATAATATGTTAAATGTTATTTGCATTAACAGGGCCAAAATATTTAGTTTGTGTCATTTTTATAGCTCAGTCCATCAAAAACAAAGAGGCATTTGACAATTTTGTTTGAGAGAGTTAACAGACTGTCCTGACAGGGGAGAGAAAAAGTCCCCATGGGTTTGTAAAAAAAAAAAGTCTTTCATGGGTTGTGTAATAGGAAATACCAATGAGCTCACCTAAACTTGGTCCCCATTGATGAACCTTGAGTCTTGAGTATTTTTAAGGTGAACACCACACACCTGAAACCTCCTCCTAAAAATGTGTTGAAATGCAAGTTTGATCCCAGACAACCTAGGACTATAAATCAAACTTTGTGTCAGCGTTGCAGTGTTACAATAAGTTTTGATTCCATGAAGCTATGGCAACAGCATCTAGGCATGCAAAGATTCTGGAAGAATCATTGCATTTTGGGTCATGGTATGTCATTACATTGTACTGTACAAAGGAACAATACACGGAAGTCAGGCGGCCATGATAAGAGATAAGATAAACACAATGCAAATGGTCTGCTCACTTGGATAGCCTTGAGTTTCTTCTAACCTGTTCTTGAGTAGATTTTAGCTCCCTTAACCCCTCATTTATAAACTAACAAGTCAGTCTAATACAGAATACACAGTTATGTTTTGGCAGAAGAGTGAATTTGTGTTTTACCCACCCACCCTCTTCATTGTCACAATCCTGGTTGTACATCACAGTGTTATTTACTGTAAGACTATACTGTGAAGATGATGATTGTGGCATTATACTGTGCATTGTATAAAAACGACAAGCCTTTATTTGTATTTTGTGTTCAGTTATGAGAACCAAACATATCATCTTGAATACAACTTTTTGTGTTTATATTTTTGTGAGATAATCATCTTTCTGGAAAATGCCCAAAATGATAAGAAAAAAATGTCTGGCTTTTTTTTTATTGCAACAACCAATCATGATTTGGATTAGGGCTTTTGACACAAGCCTTGATGGTTCCAGCACATTTCAAGTAAATAATTTATTGATTGCTGATGCACTGATAGAAAAAAAAAACATTATGGTCAGCCTTTGGCTTAGACACAGAGGTTTAGATGAGGGAATATTTTGAGGTGTGTTCAATTCCATGTTTTGGTAATAAGATGAATCCCCCGAGAAGGAGCTAAAGTCCACTGTTTTCCAAGGGCCGATGCCAGTATAGATGTAACAGTCAATCTTTCATTGATATGAAAATCCTTGCACACATTTGTGCAATGCCCTCCCTGTGTAAATTCCCATATCACTCTAAATTCTAAGACATCCTCTCTGGCTGAAGGGTTTCTGCTTTGGCAGATGCGATCCATTCCTACAGTAATCTGTGTCTGTCAGCATTTGTGCAGCACCAAGGCAAGTTTGCCTAATTACATCTCTTTATTCTCTACAGGTCCCTGTTGACATGGGAAGCAAGCTCCAGCTCGAGACCGAGGACAGTCTCATTTGTCTGTGGTTGGCCCCATCGTTCCTCAGCTCATTATTGGACACAGTGTTTATTGTATTCCATCTGCTGTTTTCCATTGTGTATATATATATACACTGCATTGAGGGAATCTATTCTAAAATTATTCATTGTGGACCTTATTTCGGGGAGGCATGCCGTGTTTACCCAAACTTTCACCATGACTGGCATTTGAAGCCTCTGAGGATTGCAGATGTACTGCTTTAGGTCACTACACTCATTTTTGGACACTGTGTAGCAGTTACCAAAATGACACTTGCCTCAACTTTGGTTCTATCCACACAGTGTTCTCTGGAGTTTACCAGCAATTATATGAGCAATGCCAGATGTAACCTTAACCGTGTGTTCATTAAGAGTATTGTGAGGAATTATGTCCAGAGGCATTGCAGCTGAGTTACTGGCGTGAAGTTGAAGTGGATTTGTTTACATGACATCTTATCAGTGTCAGAGTGAGTCATTCTTGTCAGTAGAGCCACAATTCGTCGTAGAGCAACCGAACAGGGACAATACATTCTTATGAGGAAGTGACTGGAGAACTGGCACAGACAATAGCCTCTTTAGCCTGCAGGGTGTGTGTGTCTATGTGTGTGTGTGTTTCTGTGTGTGCGTGCGCATGTGAGAAGGTGTGCGTTTGTACAACATGTGTATAGAACAGATTTTGTGTGCTGTTCTTCGCCCCCGTTGACTGTGTCTCTGCTCTCAGCAATGGCAATGCCCTGTGTGCAATGTATTTTGGGAGATGACATTAGTGATCCATTTTTACCGCCTCGCTCGCTCTCTTTCTTTCTTGTTATTATGTTCTGCTTCAGTATTCTTCATTAGTAACGGAAGCTCCCGCACAGAGCCTGCCTGCTCAGCGTCAGACTTGTAAGCAATGTCTGGGAAGAGAAAAAGCTCACACTGAGGAGACATTTGTTCCAGGACATTTCTGTGATTAAAGCCCTGTTTAAACCTGTGGATGTTCTTTGTATAATACCCCAACTATTTCATTAGTCTTAAAGGGATAGGCCAGCTAATTAATTAGGAAATATTCATGCCATTTGCTTCTCAATCTGAAGCCTGTAAAAATTCCTGTAATACTGTCGTTCTATTTAGCTGTGGAATTTATATGAGGCCAAAAGATGGAGAGTTCTCTTTTTGTAGTTGAACCAACCAAGTCTCCAGACTCCAGTAACTCTGTCACCTATGTGGAATTTCATTTTTGTAACACTCTTTGGAATCTTGTCCACTTGATGAATTTGGATTGAATGTTAAAAATCAGGGATAATTAATGATTATGAATGCCTTAGTCTCTTTTGTTGCTTCTCTCACACTGAGTCTAGTCCAGATGCTTTACATCATGTGGAGATTTATATATATACAGTATATATGTGAGAATGCCTCTCTGTCTGAATTAATGAGTGCTAATAGCAAAATGATTGTATCACAGCAAGGAGGAGATGACAGAAGAATCTTCAGGATTGCAGGGGAGAGAGATTACACAAACCCTTCACTGGTTCTCTTGTAGTTTACATTTGAGCAAGTTTCAGGAAATTGCTTTATTGTTGCTTTATTTGTGTTGCTGGACTTTGGCAGAGCAGTGATTGGTAAACTCAAGAGCCAGCACTACTCCCGTGTATTCAGATTTTTGGGGATGCTCTACAGTTTCTCCAGTATTGTGTTGTTTTTACACGCTTTCTATTTTCAGAAATGAAGTTAGATTTGTTCAAATGAAATTACTCTACACTTGTAAACAGTCTCTCTCTCTCTCTCACTCACACACACACACACACACACACAATCACATAAAAAGATTCTAACATTTTTAATCACAAACATGCAATGCACGGTCATAATGTAGCTTCACATGGGTTGGTGAGCATTAGATTGGAACTAAACACTTTTGGAACCTAATAGGAAACTCATGAACTCTGAATCGTCTAGAAATAAGATGCAGACTTTTCCTTGCACTTTTTTTTGAGTCATCAAGCCCAACTACGGAATAGCTGCTACAGTAGAAGCACAGCAGCAATCTTTCTTAAAATGCTTTACATTTTTGTTTGTGTAGATAACAGGTCATTAAGTTCACTGATATGCTGACAGGTTTTTGAGCATTCATTCTCAATTGTGGACTCTCTATTCCCGTATGTCCAGTTTGACAGTTTTCAGCAATACAGCAATGCAACACTTTATGATGATTTTAATGTCAGCATATCAGTGGCCATTACTGACCTTCTCTCTTTCACGTCGTTACAAATGAAGGTTTAATGTGCTTTAGCACAGATTGCAGATGTGAATCCACAGTGTGTACTCATCAATTCTGTAGGTGTGTGTGTGTGTGTGTGTATATGTGTGTTTGTGTCAGGAGGAGGGATTCTACAGCAACCAAAAATAACACAGGCATGAGGCATAAAAATCTTAATCTCAACCTTTGTATTCGTACACAATCAGAAAACAAGGCTTTAAGTGGAAAGAAATTAATCTGTCATTTAACATCTATTAATGGCTGAGCTTCTGATTGAAATTGGACTGAATATCCCACTCTTGGGAAGCAGGTGAGAAAGGAAATTCAATTTCAGTTTTTATGAGTTTGCTCCCGACTCTGCAAGACAGTACACACACCAATGGCGATCAATAGAGCCAATAAAATGAGAATTATGTAAGTTTTATGTGTGTTTATATGTGTGCTTTAGGTTCTGTACAAGTGCCTCAGGGAAAGCTTGGCAAACAGGCATTGTCTTTTTATAGGATGCCTGACATATACACCTGTAGGGCTGCAGGCTTATGTAACCCTTTATCATGTAGCTTTATGAAAAATCTGACCGCACACAGACTTATTTGAAGCTGTCAGCCTGTCTTTGTATAGCTAAGATTTCCATCCACCATGACTACAGCTAGGTAGGACATACTGTGTTTATAATAGTGTTATATAACCATAGCATATCAGACAGCTGATATACACACAGATGTCAAAAGGATATTGATTGCATCAATGCATTTTCAATAATCCAGGACAGGATGCTCCAACTAGCATTTATCTAAACTTGCAGTCTCTTATAAGGTTTTTGTGTGCATTTTCATTTACTGCTATTCAGTCAGTCCACACATCCAGACAGTCCACACATCCAGTCGTGATGCGAGTTGTCTTGTAAAAGACCTAGGTACTCTTTTTGTGAAAAAAAAAAAAAAAAAAATAGTAGTCTTCAATCTGAGCAAACCAGTGTGCATGTTTATTGATTTTTTCATTTTATTAGTATTATTATTTTTTTTACATTCATTGTTTGCCTGAGATGTTCCTAGAAAGAGTTCCTTTTACACACAGAAAACATAAACACAAGTTGACATATGTTGGTCTACGCCACAGGAACTATGTCAAACAGTTATAAATAGCTGTGGAAATAGGCGGCATGTGAACAGCTGGCCATGTGTAGTAATCTAAAGGGAGCCATAATTATGCTATTCATCATAGCAATGGTTTACATGACTTCTGTAGCTTTGTCTGATTCACACACATTTTTATTCACTGACTGCACCCTCCTTCCAGGAAAACTATTCCCTACTAACTCTCAGCCCTGCCCCTGATTCTAATATAATTGGGGTCCATTTATTGAGTGTTTATTTTGTACCGAGCAAAGAATTCTTAGCAGTGGACTAAGCAGTGCTCTTCTCTTTCCTAAAACCAGAGAAACAAGAATGCAAACCCAAGTAAACAAGAAACAAGAATAAAAAAGACATTCATCTAATTTAGTGACAGTGACTGACAGTGACTGACTCAAAGCTTATGTCATCTTGACTGTGAGCTACTTAGAGATTTTTGCCCCCCTTCACCCCCCTGGAGAATGACTTAAAATGTTTAGCAGCACAACAAAAAGTTCAAGATCTCCCGCTCTCTGTAAACACTGCTCAGATTTCAGCCCACACGGGATGGTAAGCAGCAGAGCAAATGGAAATCGCTCCAGTAGCCCTGTCTGAAAATGGCATCTCTAATCTTTTAGCCCTCTCCAGTCAATCCCAAAGGGTTGTGCTGCCTCACGTTCACTTGGACCCAACTTTTCTCAACAGCTCACTGGCTCTTTCATGTCAGGCACGTCTCACACAGCGGAACGCCGTCAAAGAACAGTGTGGCTTGAGACTTGAGCCGCTGGTCTTTTTTTATGGTAATGATATAATAAGGCGTGCCTGCAAGGGAATCGCATTCTCCTGTGGCTGGGGGTGTCATGTGAACTTGTGTGTGGACAGCGGCACGTGGGAAACTATGGCCTTGTAGCAGAGGCTCATGTGATGTCAAGAGACGTGAGGGTTTACCCTAGATCTGGCCACAGTCAAATGTCTCAGCGTTCTCTCTCTTCTCATCCTCAGCCTCAACCCCACCCTGGCATAAATAGCTGTTTTTATGAGCACCAGATATCAGCTTCAAAAATCTGGTCTGAGGGCTATGAAGAGCCCAGAGGAGGAGGGCTACTCTGGCTCTGTTATCGCTGTCTTGCATTTGGGGGACCTGTGTCTCCTCTGACGCTTCCCCCGTGAGGACACGGAGCAGGCGAGCTGTGCCCAGAAATAGCAGCCACCAGGCCCCTCCGGAGCAAGTGCTTGCGATAACGGAGCGTGAGGCCTTTCCAGGTTGCGCCTATCTCGATCCAATTAAAATGCTTCCTCTTCTCTCCCGGCGGCTTTCAGTCGGTGCACAACACGCTTCTCCTCGGCTCTGGCTGGTCGGAGGTTGATGATTAAGCCAAAGTGCCCGTGCCCACTGCGTCCTGCACTGCCCGTCTGTGTCTGTCTGGGCACAAGTCCTCCCCCCGCGCTGGCCCCCGGAGCAGTGTTGACATGTTTTTTCCCCCTCACTTGTTGTTGTCCCGCAACTGGCTGGTCTCTCACGTTCCGAGGGTTAATTTGCAGCTAAGGCGAGACCTTAACGGCAGCCTTATAGCTTTGACCTCATTAATTTGCTGTACTTGTTATACAGGAAGTAAAGCTCAAGTGTGAACCAACATAGCAGGAGCGAAAAACAAGCCAATTTCCCAGTGAAATTCAGGGGGACAATGCGCTGAGCTTCCTGGGATGTTGATGGTAGCCTACATCCTGTATTCGTCTCCAACAGGGGAACAGGCTCTTGTCACAAATAACTGTAGTCCAGATGGATTATGCAGTGTGCAGAAGAGTTACAGCAGATGCATGTTGTTTATCTGTCCTCAGAATACTTATGACCTATAGATAACACAGTTCTGTGGTACTCTTAGTGCTTGCCACAAACCACAGTCCATTAAGGCTCATGGAGACTCAATGGTATTTTCCATGCAAAAAAAAAAAATTCAATTGCTCTTTTCAATCTTTTACCTCTTTCTCCAACAAACTGATGTGAAACATGTGGCAATAACTTCATGCAGTTTGTTACATTTCATTTCTTGCTTATGTGGGAACAGTCTGCCTGCACTACCAGAGCGAGAGCTCGCATGCACATAGCTTTGCATATAGATACCAGGGTCAGCGTAAGTGCCCACAAATGGAATTTCACACCATAATTTTTTCTACATTACGCGTATGTATGCTATATTTGAATTGGGAGTCTTACGTAATTTCCACCATACCACAGATCATGGTCCCTTTGGCCCATGCGCTACACAATGCAAATGAGGCAAGCTTGAATTATCTTTAATCTACTGGTGTTTAAAGGTGCTCTAAGCGATGTGACACCTTTTTAGGACTAAAACATGTGTTGTTACATACAGCAAACATCTCCTCACAATCTGCTAGCTGCCTGTCCCCTGAACACACTGTAAAAAAAACGCGGTCTCTGTAGACAGCCCAGGCTCCACAAACGCAACATAACACAGTGGGCAAACCTAGCATAACAAACGAAAACGCAACATAACAGTGTTCCAGCCAATAAACGACAAGGTTCATGAGTCTTTCAGGAGGCATGGGAGGGAGGGGGAGGAGTAAGCTAACTTATAACGCTTGAACCCTCTCTGGAGCTATCGTCCGTTTTGTTTGACAATACTTCGAACGTCAACAAGAAGTGACGTGAAACAGCATCGCTTAGAGCGCCTTTAAATTATTACTAGCAACTCCATAGTAAAACCGATGCCTCATCATAATAATAAAACTGTTAACATTACTTCTGTTCCCTCACTGGTTGATGAGAGTGTTTTAAGTATTTCATATTCTTTCTCTTTCCTCTTTTATTTTAGTTATGACACTTGTCAAAAGGTTGTTAAGTGCTCTATATCAACAAAGGAAGTGTCTGTTCCCGAGAGGGTCCATAGAAGCATATCTGAGGTTCATGACATGAGTGTATTTTATACATAGACTGTGCATGCAACATATAAGAGCTAGATGTGAAATTCTAAAATACCATGGGAATGAAGTGCTGAACACTCTGACCTAGGATTTGTTTTGGTACTTTTTGTTTCATTTGTTTAGTATTAAGTTGGGTCAAGTCAGACTTATTTATTATTTATTTGAACTGATATCTTCTTGTTGGATTTGAGACTGAGGATATCCCAAAATGTAACTCACTCTGACTTTGCACTTCTATGACTCGATCTAATGGGACACTATTGTGAGGCTCGTGACTGTAGTGTTATTAAAAGGATGTACCAAAGGGTGGGGTTACCTTATGGCCAAACCACGGATATGGGTGTACCGCACTTGTGCCATATTGTCCATATTAGACTGGCATGTTCAGGGTCTTTGCAAAACATTACCTAAATTAGATTGGATTATATTCTACTATAATCCAAGCGTTGAATGAACAGCAAGAACCATATAATATGCACACATACCATCAAACTACCAAATGACATTGCAACAGCTTTCGATAAATCACTAAAAAACCCTGCAGTAGCGATTAATGTACCTGGCCTTAGAGAGGTGTAAGTCATCCACACCGAATCAGAGTCACGTTAAACAGTTGCTGCTCTGGAAAATATGATAAGTAGTAGGTTTGATGAGCCAAGTATTTCAGTGAAGTCCAGGTCTTCCTCCATTGTGTGAAAAGTCCAAAAGAAGGAGCCATGACAAACACAATGTGATGACAGACAGTGTGTCACTGGAGTGTCTTGCTTTGTTGACATTCTTTCACCTCGGGCAGCCTGTATTACATCACGTCTCAGAGGAGCTGGTGTTTTTCCAGGCCGAGGCCTCTTTCCAAGAGGCCCTGCTCTAGCCAGTCACCTATCTGGGGGGGTGCCATGACTGTGCTAAGAGCATAGCAGGCAGTGGACTAAGGCAAAAGGGAGTGGAAGATGCCACTTTAGCCCCCTTTTTCTCATTTTCTGTTCTGTCCTGTCCTCTACGCTTGAGAAATTCTTTCAACAACATTAGTCTGATAATGATCCAACTTAATGACAACTTTCATGACAGCAGGGCTGGCCTTCACAAGCATCCCAGTCAAAATGATGGATTGTGTTAGTGTAACCTTGGTGCACATAGAGCCCAATGGCGGCACATTGTGAGGGTTCAAGGGTCTACACTTCAGAGATCTCTTGTTTTGCTTCTTTTTTGCCCGATACCATTTCAAGCTGACTTTCTCAGTGCAAATGACTTCATGTCAGCTCTAAAGAAATAGAATCTTCCAAAATCACTTCCAAATCAGTGCAGTGTGCATGACCTCTACATTAGCAACCCCCCCCCAACCTCCCTAAACTTTCAATACAATATGTTATCACCTTTTTACCTTTTGATGTTTGTGCTTCAATTCAGTTAAAGGAATTATCTGGAGTAAAATACACTTTAGATCAATTACGGATGATTGGGAGTACATACGTTGAGTTGACATCAAAATCATGTAATTCGGATGTGTTTTGTGAAAGTTATATTTTACCATTTTGAGCCAAAACTCGTTTCATTCTGGACTCTCTATCCGACCACATGAAGACCTCGGGATACTTCGGTTTGGCTTTAGGGACCCTCTACTCACTACCACGTCAGTGTAATGTTGTTTGGAACTGTAGAAGAGGTATAAAAATGGCATTTTGTAGCGGCGGAAATGATATGCCCTGGTCACTTCCAGTCTAACGAGTTTTGGCTCAAAACGGTAAAATATAACTTTCTCAAAACACATCCGAATGACATGATTTTGATGTCAACTGCCAATCATCCGTAAATTGATCTAAAGTGTATTTTACTCCGGATAATTCCTTTGAGTTCTTTTATTTGCTATTTACTATCTGCTGTAAATACACAGAAATTTGTTAAAGAGCTCTTCAGCGCAGATTCAGGTTTCTGGAAATGATGATTCAGGTTTTATCGTTTCAGGAAATACTAGGTGGAGTTGGCATCCTAAGTGTTCCCCATTGGTGAAACAAAGGTTACGCAGGATGTTGTGAAATGTGTGATTCTAGAGATTATGTGCAGACTGGCTGCTTATTGCTTCACTCATTATATCTAATGTCTCAGACAGAGAGGGAGGGCAGGCTTCCTCTTGATGCTAAACAAACTTGCAGTCTCATCACCGCAATCTCAGGCACGTGATGTTCACCTTGGCATGGCATGACGATTTATATTGACAGTTTTTTTAAATGAAATCACGACTTGTAAGGGCACTGAGGATGTATTTGTTCCTGTGGCAGTGTGGGTTTGGGTGTGTGTGACTCTAAATCTGTCACAGTGGCCCATGATGCTGGTGCCCATCCAGCACCGGAATATTCAGAGCACTAGTTCAGGAGAAATGCATGCTGGGATGGGGATGGGTTTTGCCAACTGTAGACAAAAAGGCATATGCAGAGCTCTTAAAGGGATTATCCGGAGTGAAACAACACATAGCTCTGTTGATTCACATTGCTATGTGCTATCGATAGGTATAAGAACGACAGATTTTCATGCACGGTAGACCGAGTAACGAAATGGCAGCCAGCGCTAACTGATTAGGGCATGTCCGTTTCGTTTTCATATGCTCCATATGCTTAGCGTTAGCGGCCAGTTCGTGAAATCGGTCTACGTTGTACCTACTGCTGTCTTTCTGATACCTATAGACACCATTCAACAGCGTCAGTCAACAGAGCTACGGGTTGATTCACTCCGGATAATCCCTTTAAGTCTCTAAATTGATTTTGTTTTGTCAAGGAGTACCTGGATACACCAAACATACTTTTTTTCCATGTGAGTGAATGAATGCAGGCAAGTGGGCCATATAGTGGGTCTTATATTATGTACAGTACGTCCCATCATCACTGCACCGGTAAATTCGAAATGAATACGGAATAATTCTCTACAAGCAGAAAATGTCTCTCACAGATGGAAACAATGGACATAATGATAGGGTAAAAAGAAGTTTCTCTTTCAGGAGAAATATTGGAATATTGAGGCAATATTGAGGATTGTGTGGGATTTTAGTTTACAGTTATGAGCTTTGATTAAAAAAATAATTCCAGTATCTATTTTTTCCAGTATAAATCCAGTGCCTATTTCCACAAAGTGCAGTCTGCCACTGTAGTTAGACTGACATCACACTGCTGCACTCTCCCTCCAGCTGGTTCAGAGTAGGTTGGGGTCTGAATTCTTTGAAAGTGTGATATGAACGAGAAATCCATCCGCACTCCAAATTAACAATTGGTTTTAAAAGGCTAGAGTTAAAAGCCCTTGGCACCCAATGGATAACCATCATTCATGTCCAGTGTATTTTTATTCAGGTCAAATCAGTGCAGTACAGAAAATTAGAAACAGTGCATGTTTTTGTTTTTGTCCACTTGCATCTCAATTGAAAATCTTGTTTTAAACCATTAAAAATGTTGTCCTTACAAGGGTTAGTTGTATTTGGAAAAAAAAGACACTCCATGTTTACTTGGCTGTTCACTAGGCTATGACTTTGAACAAATCAATTCTGCATCCATCAAGCACATAATGTAGCCTTTAAATCAATGGAAATCTACTGGTTTTGAATGATTAAGTGGATTGTATTGCAATCAGCACTGTCAACATGGTCAATAGTGTCAGGGTCAAAAGAAATTTATGTTTCATTTTGTTATGCAGCCAACTGTAAGTCTTATTGTATTTTATAATGGTTAAATGCCTGTAGAAGCAACAGCACGTTCAACTACTTATATCCTTGACTATCCAGTAATGTCTTTAAATGTCAAAAGGTGCCAAATTTGAATAATGGTTTCAGTAGAACACAGACAGATTAACTAAACCTCTTTTAAATGTAGCTTAGCATGTCTGCTGACAAAAGCCCATTAGAGTGGGGAGAATTATATAGTCTGTTAAGTATTAGCCCTGGAATCCCTGCATCAAGGATAGACTCGGGCCAAAGTGAGTTTTCTGATTGATTATTGACAAAAAAGCAAAGCGATTTATTAATTTAATTTAAAGAGCAGGTCCTTTGTTGAGTTTGATGTTCAAACATGGCCCACACAGTAATTTGCCTTGTGTTGTTTTGTTAATTCTGTCATCTGCATCAGCAAAACATTTTCCACATTTTGCTCAGTAGGCCTGCACTACAGTCTGCAGCATCAGAAATAACTAATGAATCAAGACCAAGCAGGGGAAAGCGTTTTCGACTGCCTGAGCCTCAAAGGGTATTATCCGTATCATGTGAGCTGCCCTATACCGTATGTCCAGACGATATGACCTCCAGTGTCTTATGGTCTGCAGGCAGTTAGGTCTATAGTCTGTCTAATCCACAGCCTGTCAAGAACTCATCAGACACCTGCACCCTTCAAAGCAGCAGGCAGAAATGGGTAAATTTCACATGGACTTTTCTTTGACACCTCATTATGTTCTCATCGTCATTGTGTTTGGGGAGTTTTTTTCATGGTTCTACTGGTGAGGAGAGACTCTTTTCTGCACCAGTGGATAATGGCAGCTGATGAGAGTGGATGATGCTAAAGTTTTAAACAAGAACACGTTAAACAAGAACACGAACCAGAAAAGTCTGTGTTCTTGAACTATGTAAAGGCTCTCACACAGAGCTATGAATCTTGAATGGACAGAGTTGTATGGTGGTCACACTGTTTCATTCCATGTGTAAAGTACAGTGTTTGATCTGAAAATTATCAAATTATATATCCACCATTCATCATTCAATAAGACAAACAAAAGTTTGTTATTCTTGATGCATTTTCCTTAATTGATTTAGTCAATTACAATACAATAATCAATACGTCATTGTCATTGTCAGGATGCCTTAATAGACTTTCAGTCGTCTGACTTTCAGTCTTTTTCAATATCTTTAGACAGACACTAATTTACCCATACAAGCTTCAAATGTGATGACTAAATAGGTTTGACCTGCACAATGACAGGAAACCTCCCACACCATCTCAAGTACCACTTAATCAAACTACATTCACCTTCTGACACTGAGAGGAAACATTCCAATACTTATACTGGGAAATACTGTAGCCAAGATTTCTGCCCATCTCTTGTTGTGCAAATCAGCTGCCTTTGTGTTATCTTTATTTGAGGCCACATCTTTTGTAGAGCTTCAACCAGGCTTACGCTGATAAGAAAGTTTTGATGAAAATCCATATAGCTTACACAAGCACATGCTGAATTACTCAAATAATCATCCACAGAAAACCGAAATCGCAGAGAATTGTGTACACAAATAATGAATAATGCGTTCGGCTTCTCCACTGAACAGAGTGTTCAAAATGTTGTTGAAAGATAACCGTTGTTATGGCCTCTCACGTCTATTGAAGGGAATCTTCCAAATTAGCTTCTTCAAAGACTACAAAGGAATGATTTATTTGTTGGTAATTGGTTCATTGCACAAGGAACGGACCTACCATTTGTAAAACAAGTCATCAATTTATCTTTTTAAGACTCTCGGAGCCAGGAGAAGAGAGCGATGAAGCAGCGATGAATACAGCATGATTGTACCCAACACTTCAGCGGTGTATTTTCTGAGCAATAAAGGAGCACATCTAACCCCCCTCTTAGACACACACACACACACATATGTATCCGTAAGCACAGAACTCTTAAAGACTTAATTGACATGAACAGACTTCATGATTGGCAGATACATGCTAGTTTGTGAGGCTTCAGTCAGTGAGGCTTCAGGGATTAGCGTAAGGGAGGACATAGGGACTCAAGCACTGACACCCTCACATCTCTCCCTTCAGAGAAATAAACCTGCCACTGACATCTCCTGAATATGAGTTGCTCTGTGTGTTTACACACACACACGCACACACTGGAACTAATTTTGAAACTTCAGAGCATAAATTCAACTCTTCACCCTCTTCTCCAACATGATTTCGCAAGAACTCTACTAGATTTACAGACCAAGGGATTGTGAAATGGCAGATTCCGGACACCCTGAATAATTTATCAAAACTTATCATGAAGTGTGGATATTAAAAAAAAAAAGATTCTCCAGCACTGTCACAATACAACTGTTGTACTTTTCACCCCTTGTTAAGGACTAGACTAATAAGACATTGAGATGAGTGCAAAAAATGTGCAAAATACCAGCCCTTATGCCAGATCAAAAACTCCCTTTCTGGTAAGTTGATGAATGACGACCGATGGTCAGATTAAGACCCCGTTTACACATATACGTTTTCTCTTAAAATGGACACTTTCCCCTTCATCTGCGCCTTTCATTTACACACAAACGGAGATGTCGCCTCTGAAAACGATTCTTTCTAAAATCTCTGGCAAAAGTGGAGATTTTGGAAAACTCTGTATTCACGTTTGCGTGTAAACTGCGAAAAACAGATAAAACGTAGTTTTTGGGTCCAACCTGGGCGGACTGATGTCTGGTGGGAGAACTTTGAAAATGAGGTGGTTGTCCCGGAGGAATGGCGTGAGGCTTCTGATTGGCTTGTATGGCTTTCTCCTTCTTCCTACACTGCGGCCCATAGGTATGACGGCTCTCAACAGCATATTTATGCAGCTTAATGTAAACGGAAACTTTTTTGAAAACGATGGTGATGGAAAACGGAGGGAACAAAATATTTGTTTATCAAAATACCCAGGTATATGTAAACGTAGCCTAGATTTAGAAAATCTCTTCCCCCATATAGACATTGGAGCACAGCAGGCACGTAGGAAATGGGGGTGTCGGATGGGTCGGGACCCCCCCAATGTTGAACCCTACCCCACCAAAAAAAAAAAATCCTACCCAAAAAGCACCTTACATTTTTTCCAACTTTCCTCGCAAACTTCACATCGCTACCAAGAGAATACGTCCCCCTCCCCCTCTTTCCGCGCAAACTTCCACCCCTCCACCACCCATCAACGCCCGCACCTTGGAGAACAACTAACGTTATCAGCCATCATAGACGGTCCACCGCTAAAAAAGTGAAATATTCGCTCCTTCTTTGTCAATAATGTAAGTGCAGGGTTCCTGTCAAATGATTTAAAAAACTCAGTCGCTTTGGACCATCGGAAATCTTCATTTGCATCTGGTTCTTAGAGCTTACAGAGATAGCATCAACAACGTTACAGCATACAGGCAAGGAAACAAGTGTGAAGCTACGTTAATTTTATAGCCGGAGAGAATATTGCTTTTATGGTGAAACAATGCTCTGATAAAACAATACACACAGTGAATGACGATGTAAGCTATGAGTTTTACAGAATGTTAAGTCATAGGGACTGCATTACTTAGGTTATGTGCTGCTAACGTTACAGATGTTATCAGTAACGTTGCGAACAGCCAGGTAGGCAAGGGTGCAGATACGCATTAGTTCTATAACTATAATTCTGATCATTGGTTTCCTAAACCAGTCTACTGATAGATCTGACTTCATGTTCAGTCGCTGTCTAATATTTTTCCAGATACAGCCAAGATTAGAAAACAGATTAGCCTACCTTGTTGTATCTTGTCCACATATACAATCATAATCCAAAAGACGATCAAAAACATCAAATATAATGTCCACAGTCCATTGCAGGAATGTGCACCTTTTAAGATGGGGTTAGTCACGTAGCCTACTACACTTTGAATAGGGCATTGGAACTAGGTCTAATTGGCTGCTAAATCAGTAGCAACATGAGTTTGCTGAGATGAGGAGTGCGCACATCAGAATGGGTAAACGCTGGTTTATTTTATTATTACAACTGGTTGGCTTAACAGGTTTTGTGTAAACAGTATAGGGTAACGGTTCAATTATTAGCCTACCCTATGGTGTCCCGTCACCAGTCATTGTACGGGTAACACTTGATTTAACAATAGGCTATGTCACGGTGAATTGCATGCCAATCAGAGCTGGAGAGTAACAAACCTGTTGCCACGAAACTACGGTCGATTGTTCACTGGCACAGACAGCCTGCCACATCCTGGTTTTATTTCTTGATTCTTGGCGCAATGTTATATAGGCCTAGGCTACAACGCTAAGGTTAAAGTGTGTGGTGTTCCTTTTAATGTTAATGGAAGATTTGTAAACAAATCGGCTACGATTCTCAGTGTGTGTGGTTTAGTCATGATTTTATAAATCTTATAAGATTATAAAATTGCATAGGCTGTGTGGTCGGGAGAGCGGGAGACGGGAGAGCTCATCATAGATAAATTGTTTTGGACGGGATTCTAGAATAGGCTACTTGTCTGGAACCACAGTTTTAGTTCTGAGGAAATCTCACTTTCAAAAGCGTGGACTTATGGATTTGTTTGTTTTGACCCAACAAAGAGATTTGTTTTCATGAAAATAGCTAGTTAGTGCAACTCTGTTACGAACTATGTTGGAAAGACAATGTCAATTAAATGACTGGAGTGGGTCTTAAATCAATACAAATTCGCTGTGTAATGATAGCCTATCCCTCTGCTACAGCTCACTTGCTGACTGGCCTTTTTTGCGTATAATAGGCCTTCTATGGTTGACTTTTTGTAATCCAGGGATGAAGTATGACCTGTCGGCCACCTAATGGCGAAGAATTTAAACAAAATTAGGCTTCTCATTCGTCCAGGCGCGTCCTTGTTGAGTGTACTCAACAATGACGCTTTTAATTTTGCATTTCAATGCATATGGACTATCTGTAGGCAAACTTTAACTCACATTAGGTCTAGCCAAAATGTGTGTTTTAAGATTCGCAAAACAATATTTTTAATGACAGAAAATTAAGATTCATGTGTATAGCCTGCAACAACAGATGTATGTGCGTGAGCAAATTCGTGCAGTGAATTTTCGCTCCATAGCGCAACCGAACTTGTGCAGATTCGATCCCCCTCAATGTCAAACTGCTTCCTACACGCCTGGAGCACAGGAATGGCTGACCAAATGGATGTGCATATGTGCACCCTTGACTGGGTTTCACTAGCTCCACTGATGTGCCTTGATCAGTGAGTGTCCTGTCGGAATTGAGGGACATGTTGGATCTGGTCTAAAATAGAACAAGGCCCAAGTGTGGTTGGGGATGCGTCACAGCCTTGGTCCTGGCAAGCCACCAAAGAGTTTGATGCAAGGGAGGTTTGATATAACTGTGCCCTGGCAGCCCCATGTGTGTGTGTGTGTGTGTATGTGCTTGCAGGCATGCACAAGTGTGTTTGAGTGTGAGTGTGTGTCTGTGTGAGTGTGTGTCTGTGTATGTGCGTGCATTTACAGTAGGTGAAAGAGCCTGATGCAACAAAGGGGTTCAGCCCTGAGCAGGGTACACAAACTGTTTGTTGTTTTATCCTCAACACTTTTCTTTTAATCCCTCTCCTTCAAGGCACCCAACTGCAACTCAAAAACACTTCACATAGCTTTCTTAATCCTCTTCGTCTGGCATCAAAGAACTTTTAGTCCCTAAATTCCACACCTATCATAACCCAATGTTTTGATACAAATCTGGTTCAAAATGTTTTTCCTTCTCATGTAAACTTTGCAGGATTAAAGACTACGTCACGTTAGTATTAATAAGTCCTTTTTTTAACTGCAAGTGTTTGTCAGGTTCTCAAAGGCATGTCCAGATGTGGTTAAAAATACTGAGGAGGTATAATCAGGAGGAGATGTGTGAGTCATAAAATGTCCATTATTTTGTTCCTTGTCATCCTTCATCAGACCTGTCACTCGTCATTAAACCAGTCACCCAGTGTTCACCTCAGGTTTCTGCAAATAAAGATCAGGAGATCACTGCCACTGGAGCTCGGAATGTTTGGTTGTCATGGGACTGTCTCCTGATAATGTGTCCAGTCTCAACGCTTCATTTCCTGAAACTTTTTATCAGCTGTTGTAAAGGCGCATGGGATGTATTGATTGAAAGTCCACGGTAAATGGAACAGTAAACCTTCAGAAAAAAAGAGCAAATTTAAGAATAGGTGAACGGAAAAGTCAATATCTCTACTGTGTCAAAAAGAAGTGCAGATAAAGAAGATGCATGTCTGACGCTGTGTGATATGTCTTTCCACTGAGGCTGCACACACAGCAGGAACAGTGGCTGTGCTGTGCAAGTGTGCTGCACAGAAGCATGAGCCAGCATTCTAAACTGTACCAGCCAAGTATGTCCTGTTTTTATTCCTGACTGTATACTGTATGTCTACTCCTGGTGTATAACTCATAAATGAATCAAATTAATTTTACAGTAGATAGGCACAGTAGGCAGTAGGAATGATATTTGTGACATCTTTTAGGAAAATGACAGGAAATTGAGCTTTTGAGGTCAAGATCGATCTGAAACCGGTGTATTGCAGAATGATGAGACCTTTCACATGAGTAAAATGCCCAAGCTTAGCACAGTGTGACTAGGATCTAGAAGAGGCCAATGAGGTAATGGAGCAGAAGGTGTCTGTAAGGTCATGTGAATGAGAAAAGTCTATCTAGGAGGACCTTTGCATGTTTTTCTACTTCCTAACACTTCCTACATGTCAGCCTTTTCACATTTTTTGTGCTTTCAGTTGGTACCACCTTGGTTGGCAAAGCATTAAAAGCCCTGTTGGTAGGTTATGAGAAACAAAGTTGCTGTGACAAGACACTTTCTGTGCTGCTTGTTACACTGGTGCCATAATGACTCCCCCAGTGGATGAAGGCAACTTGCTTGGATCCTCTATCCAGTCAGCCGGTGAGACCTTCCTCCCAAGATAATTTTTCAGCAAAAAACTGTGTTTTTTTTATTTGTTTGTTGTTGTTTTTTTTTTTTTTTTTTTTTTACAAAGCCGTTCTATGTCACAGGGCCTTTTCCTAATGTGTACATGCATCTTTAGAAAGAGATATTGATAAATATTGATAAACATTTATAAATTTCTTTCTAGATACTGGATCTAGATAGAGATATATCGTAGAGTATATAGAGACATAATACATATTTAATTTTAATGCAAAACTTTGTGCACATTTACATTTCGTATAAATGTATATTTGATGTATATTTATAGATTCAAGGACTCACAGACACAAATTCAAGTTCAGATATTTTGTTCAATATTCTGGAGATTACATGTATGAAGGTTATGTTTTACCTGGTAATAGTTTTGCATCCCTTCCTGGTACACTGAGATCAACAGGAAGGAATACTTTCTAAAATGGGACCATGTGAATTTAAGGACTTCCAGGGTTTCTCTCCAAATTTGCACTGGGGAGGATCTGGACAGTAAAAATATGGACATCAGTCTTCCTGTTGACTTCAGTAGTGAGAGGTTGGGGTCAGTGACTTTTTGACTCCCTTTCCTCCGCAAAGCTGAATCTGCAGTACATGTACAGTGCAGTTAATACAAGTCTCATAAGCGCATCACAACTAAAGGTTGAATCATAGCATAAATTGTGCCAGAGATGATCCACAGGTCTAGGTTTAAGGAGTGTAGCTTGAATTCTGTGGCCACTGTTCATGTTCATTTTGTTGAGAAACTGCAACTTGTCTCTCACTTGATCACTGAATGCATCCGCTTCCCACGTATGGAGGCTCTCTTGATTCACAGCTGTGAGAGGCTGCATAACTTTCCCATTGTAGACAGGGGGAGGCTGCAAAGGTACAACACTGGAACCTCTCAGCAGGTGATCAGGGTGCGGGGAACTTTAACAGTCAGTACAATACCTGTGAAGAGTATTGGCAGATTTTTCAGTCTAAGCCCTCTATTGACAGCTGTTTTTTGCCATATAAGTCATAAGAGAAAACTAAATCTGCCAATGGTCACAAGGGCACAAGCTATCAGTGTTCTGATGATCTTCTCAGTATAATATAAGGTTGGTAGACAACTATAGGTACAGTTTTGTGTTCTGGAATGTGACAATAATTTTGTTATAGGGTGTGACCTAAACGCACAAGGGAGATCAGAAAATTAAAAGATGTAATCTCTGACTTCAAAGGGTTGTAAGTATGCGCAACTCTCCTTTTCTTTCAATATCACACACTTACTCACCTGCTCATGACAGAACACAGATAGGAGGGTTCTGAGGAAAGAGCATTACTCATAAGCAACCTGGTTTCCATTTATTCACTAATATGATGCAGTCCACTTTCTAATACAACAATGATTGGTATATTATTAGTATTGACAGACAGGACTTTCTGTTTTAACTTAAGTGCTCAGAAAAAAATGCATCCCATGAATGATTCTTGTATTCTCATAAACTTTAAAAGTAAAACTCAAAAGTGTCATGGGCTCGTTGTCGTAACCAATAAACAGTCCCCTCTCCCTTTGTGATCTTTTTACCACTTACAACTAGCATGTGGGAACAATAGCAAGAAGAAAAAAAAAACATCCCCTCTTTGAACTAAGTGTTGGCTTTGCTGTCATTAGTGTTTGGTACTGTATGGCTGCCAAGGTTAGTTAGCACTTCATGAAAACAGTTGTCCATGAGGTGTAACACAAAGACATGGGTAATTATATGTTTGGTGTAGTGATTCGGTGCAGCACATTCAATCACTCTAAGAGACTGGGGGATTTCTAAAACGTATGATTTGGATGGAGACCATAGCTTTGTACACACAAAAAAATTCTTGGCATGTTTTAAGCGGAAATTATGTCATCATAATCAACAGGCCTCCCAGCGACACAAAAGGCTTGTTTTGTTCATTAAATATTTGTTTACACCTGGCATTTGGAACATGTGAATGGCTTTGTTTAATTTCAGACTAAAGATTACACCATCTGGTCTTCTGGTGGTGGTGAACAAAACTGTACTTGTTTTGAGTATTGCTTGTAGCGGTTTTGAGGTTTTTGATTTAGAAACAATGTTTATTAAACATATTCATGTGTGCTTGTGTGGAATGTACACCACCTCCTACGTTATGCTACCTCCCCTCCGATTAAAAAAGACCCCATGAATGAACAGCTCCAGTGTCTGTAATACATTTAAGTTTGTTGCCAGAATTTTTTCTTTCCATTTTATTTATTTTATTTCTTAGTTTCCTTTGGGTTAGGCGTTGTGATCTCCCTGAGGTATGGGGCCCCAGGGTGGCATAGTCAGAGTGCAGTCAAGGCTTTCTAAGGCCTTCAACCTTATCATTTAGCTACACAAGCATTACACAACATGATGAACAAACAATAAAAAATCAAGAGCTCCAACTTATGACACTAACTGGGGTTTGGGAAATCTGAATCGATATCCAGCTCTAACACTAACATAAATTTCACATATCAATGCTGTGGACTTAGTCTTAGTAGTCTTAGCAAAAGCAGTAATGGGGCCTTACTTCAGGTACTGTATTTGGGGGTTTCCAGGATATTCTCAGCCTAATTATTAGGAATCTTAGGAATCTTGTTTTGTTGACAACTTCCTCAGGTGTTGGAGGTGTTCCAAAGGGAGTCTGGCTCATGCCAGTCCCATTGTCTCAGCCAGTGGATCCCGATTTTAAACAGCTTGTTTTAGTTTAGCTCTCAGATTTATCAGATATAGGACAAATAGCAAGAAGGGAAATATTTTTGCAAAATATTTTATTATGGTCTAGGAGGACACAGCTCTGTCAGACTTCAACTACAGTCTGTTAAATTTTAGATTTAAATTTTAACGTATTGAAGCTTTCCATGTTTTCAGAAATAGTATTTTAAAAGGATTCACCTTTATTGATGTGATTAAAGATAATGTTTATAAATGGATAAGTGTGTAAAGTGTGTATGTGTTGTTGGTGGTGATTTTGTGTAATATGTGTGTGTGGGGAGGGGGGGTTACTGGGATGGTGCCAGTGGTGTGTAGAGCCTCCAGGTGTACATAAGTTTATCATGATGAAATTAAATAAATTGACAGAAAAAACCATGGAACGGTCGATTTATCCATCCGATTCTAATCTAATTTCAAGAATTTTCAGATCTCTTTTTCCTCTCAATCAGTTACAAAATCTAATAGCATTAGCCTATTTAAGTGTGACCTTCTTGTCCTGTTTCAACCATTCAGACCTTGATTATTTCTCTAGCATTCATGCCACATTACACAAACCACAAGCTGAATATAAGCTTCATTAATGTCATTTTTACTGCCTCTCATTATCCTCATGTTCTTCATCACTTTGGATTAGGAGAGAGTAGGACACCACAGTAGTGTTCAGTCAGCTGTATAAGGTATATTAAAACATTCACTCACAATGGTTGTCTCACCTCACTGGGCCAAGGCAAGATGAAACAGTTTGTCAAAGTTAAAAGATGACTTAGAGTAAGCAATTGGTTTTCTAATTCCAATATTACCTCAGAAGTGGTACAGTCCTTTTGTCTGTGCTATATTTCTCACTGTGAAAGTCATTCAGTTCTCCAGACTCCTCCTGCCTTAAGGCCCCGGATTTTGAGGAAGTCTCCACAAACACACAAAACAAGCTAACAACAACAAGGTCAACTCTACAGTCACGTGCATCTTGCCTGCTTGAATGGACGGCTTCCTCAGGGATAGCTGCTCACAGCGTTTGGCAACGAAAGGCAATCCCTTCAGGGCCTCTGGAGGGAAAAGGTTAAGATCTAACAGGAAAAAAAAATAACAGCCAAGTTTGAAATATAGCGCTTTTCAGAGACGCACATGAAAACCAGATGCAGTCCACAGCTTCCAGCGAGGTAATGGAGTGTTTGTGATGACTGTTGTGACTAAGAGGAATATTCTGTAGCTGTACCAAGAAGGACACACAATAGAGGAGATGGTATCTTTTTATTCTACTGCTGGTTAAGCTTTATTCTTCAAGACGAAAAAATCCCAACAGACTACACTTCTTAGTGCAGTAAAAAATGTGAAACATCTCTGGCCCTGGCCAAAAAGGGAAAAAAGGATTTTTTTCACAATCAATACATCAACCTATAGGGCCTATCTGATTTCGTGCAAATTATCAGGAAAAAAAAACAAGAAAATCTAGTATACTATATAGCATACCAGCCAACAAATGCTAACTACACAGGGCAAAAAAAAAAAAAAACTTCCGATCAGTTTGCATTATCTTCCATTTTGCCATTTGGTCTTTTGTAGAAAGATGTAGAAAGATGGCAGTGCAACAGAGGTTCACAAAATGTATTGTTGCATCCTTTAATTGTATTGGTCAGTTTTGGAGCCTGAAGTTTTTGTTTTGAAAAATGTGTAGTAATTTTGATTTTGTCTCCAAGTGTTGCGAGAGTGTAGAGACATACGGTAACAAGTGATGGTGAAAACCGTCAAAACACATACTTGATCAGTTTCAGCCCCTATACACATGTTTATGCTTATGATTATTTTTTTGCACTTGTGCAATAGTCAAGGTGTCTGGCTGATGCCAGAGCGGTAGAGTAAACTTTCTCTATAGGGAGCCTAAGTCTCCGCCCCTTCCGGTCGGCCCATGGGACCTAAGACCGAAAAAAAAAATGAATGGCGGTCAATGGAGAGATAAAAATTATTTTCTGGTCCACTTTCCCTTATGTCCTGAATCACACATATGATCAGGGATTAAATTGGGCCGGGGCTGAGCCCACATAAGCTCATGCTGCATTATGACATCAAAAGCAACGAACCTTTTTTGCACACTTTTCAGTTAAGAGTAATTAATTAGGCTAAACTATTGTTCTAACAATTAGTAAAACAATGAGTTTTATGTAGCCTAATCCGCCTGGTTTTCATGAAGGAGAACCTATCAAAGCTTAGAAAAGTTCCAACCAGAGATTCTAGAACACTGCGTGGCTGCTTTTCCAGTCAGCTACTTTTTCCTCAGCGAGTCAGAGACGTTAGTTGAGGCTGTCAAACAGAGCACCGCACACTGGTACACTATATGAGAGGTTGACACAGCGAGATAGAAGCAGACAGACAAGGTCCGAAGAGGTGCTTAAATGCAAAGAGGTGTGTGTGTGTGTATTCTTAGCAGTCCAAAAAAAAAAAGATTGTTCGCTCCGACCCCAGACCAGAGCCCCTCCACATAGCAGATCCCTATTTAACCCCTGCATATGATCTACCCGAATTTAAATAATAACTTATGGTGTGACTTTCGACTGTGTTTGTTATGTAATTTGTGAATTATTTGCTTGTAAAAAAACATAATTATTTGGACTACAATTCGCCAGTCGCAAATCGGACGTCACAGCAGAATTTCTCCCTGCACACTTAAAAACTGTTCGTTTCCCCATCAAAATGTTGATATGTCTTTAACGTTATCAAAGTGTTACCACAACGCCAATGCTGGTTGCTCTTCCTACCGATTTCCAGTTGACAAGAAAATGAAAAGAAAGTGGATAAAACTTTACAGGAGTGGTGGCTAAGGTAAATTATTTGAATTGTTTGTGTTATTTGTTTTTATCATTATCAGCGTAAACATGGTCATTACAAAGGTTGCGAGAACAAGCAAAGGATACGGTGGCCCTGAAGTGCAAACCACATTAACCAAAAACTAAACACAAAAACAAACTGAGAAACACAAACAAAAACAGAACAAAACGAAATTAAGAATCACAAAAACAAAATTGAGAAACACACAAAAAAATAAGAATCACAAATACAAAATTGAGAAGCACATAAATCTAATTAAGAAGCACAAAAACAAAATTGAGAAGAATAAAAACAAATTAAGAATAACAAAATAAATTAAGAAGCACAAAAAATGAGAAACACAAAAACAAAATTGAGAAGCACAAAAAAAGAAGAATCACACACAAAAAAAGAAAAACACAATTACATTAAGAAGCACAAAAAAATGAGAAGCACAAAAAGAAAATTCAGAAGCACAAAAAAAGAAGAATCACACACACAAAAAAGAAAAACACAACTACATTAAGAAACCAGTGTTTGCATACTTATTGAAATGTCATGATTACACTTGAGCATATCTAGTATCACCTCGTATGTATGTCCTGAATCAAAATATTCTCGAATAGCGGCAGCAACATTTGGGTCAGCGGTAATGTTCATGTTTGGAGAAATGCGCTTCAGCAGAGTATCTTTCGATTCTCAAGACAAACAGATCGGTTGTCCAATCAGTGATGTCTCCTGTTGCTGACTGGTACCTACCCTTTCCGGTTTCTTAATGTAGTTGTGTTTTTCTTTTTTGTGTGTGTGATTCTTCTTTTTTTGTGCTTCTGAATTTTCTTTTTGTGCTTCTCATTTTTTTGTGCTTCTTAATGTAATTGTGTTTTTCTTTTTTGTGCTTCTCAATTTTGTTTTTGTGGTTCTCATTTTTTGTGCTTCTAAATTTATTTTGTGATTCTTAATTTTTTATTCTTCTCAATTTTGTTTTTGTGCTTTTTAATTAGATTTTTGCGCTTCTCAATTTTGTATTTGTGATTCTTATTTTTTTTTTTTGTGTTTCTCAATTTTGTTTTTGTGATTCTTAATTTTGTTTTGTTCTTTTTTTGTTTGTGTTTCTCAGTTTGTTTTTGTGTTTAGTTTTTGGTTAATGTGGTTTGCACTTCAGGGCCACCATAAAAGGAGGTATACCAACACAATGTTTCATAGAATTCCACCAGATGTGACACGGAGGAGGCAATGGCCTGGGAGTTGGGAGTTTTCAAGTGTTACGTGAGAACTTTGCGCCTATCTAGCGATGCTTCGCCTGTGATGAGGCCGAATATAGTTCCAAATAAATATCTGCCCAGTAGTGTTGCGCGGGTCAACCCATATATATCCGCGGGTCGGGCGGTTACGGGTAGAAGTATTGTGGGTGCGGGTGGGTCAGGGTCGGGTCAAAAAAGTAAAAATGCAATTAATTAGGCTTATTGCATTAGAGACTTTCGGAAGGCTCGTTGTTATGATTTCCCGCTCCTCTCGATGCTGAGAAGAGCGGTGCTTTGCGTTCCTGCATCCAGCGTTTCGAGCGAGCGCGCATTCAGTTCAGCAGGTGGCGTGCTGGAAGCGCGTCGAAATAGGCTAAACCCTGGCCCAGTAGATTATATTACTTTCCTTCACAGTGCTTCCAAACAGACGCCATAAATAAAGTCGGCCAATATTTTCAATTTGGTAGCTTAGATTGTTGAAATGTCACGGCTTTGTTGGATTTGTTATGCCATGATAATGTGGAAACAACTTGTTTTTTTTCATACACACTTGTGTCTTGTAGGCCTACAGGAGAAATGTGTTTCGTTTTTGGCAATCCTTTAATAAAAACGACAAATCGATCGTTTTTTGGCGTTGTTTCATGCATAGGCTAATTAATCCTTCATGAAGTTGTATCATTATCTATAAGGCGCAAATCATTGTCATTTGGATACCATTGTTCCAAATTAGTCCTCTCCACTTAACTGGTAGCTAGGTTCCGCGACAGTAGACACACTGGCGTTTTTTTTTTTTTCATCGGGTCGGGTCGGATTTGGGTCACAGTTCGACCATTTTTTTCGCGGGTCGGGCGGGGCAGTTCGGATCTCCTGATGGGTCGGGTTGGGGCGGGTTTTAAAAAAGCCTGACCCGCGCATCACTACTGCCCAGGTAATAGCCTCGTTCGATTTTGCATTATGATTTGTACTCGTTTTGAACACACGGCTCCCAAGATATATTTAGAAAAAAATTAGATGTATCGGTCACTTTTTTGGAAGACATGCTAGTTGAGACCTTTCATTTACAGCAACTGTGCTAAGCTAAAGCTAAAAACACTGCTCCCAAAGCAGGACAATGCTCGGATTTTAACCAGGTTTTTTTTCAATGTTCTAACTCGGGGGGTGACAGACTGGCTTAATATTATTTTTGGGTGGAGTATTCCTTTAAGCTTTTTCTTTATAATGGTCGCCTGTGGCGAGGAAATTGCTTAACGTATGTATCATCATATTGGGATTTTGTCAGGAAAATGTCCAGTGTGGGATCATTTTGAAAAGTCGAAAGACGACCTTAAAAACTCTGTAGTTTGTTTGTTTGTTTAACAACATGTAGCCTAACATGTAGCCTTTGACATGTAGCCTAACTGTTAGTTTGTATTTTTGATAATAAATTATTAAAATGCACAGGCAGTCTGATTGCTGTTTTAATGTGATAATTAGCCGCCATATAACATTCCGGCCACTGATTTTTGTGTCTGTAAGCGCTGTATACTTTAAACGCTTTATTATTCTGTTTTAAGTGCTTAAAGGCCCACTATGCAACATTTTTCATTTAATTAATCCGTTTCATACTGTTTAGGATGCTAAAATGAGTCATTACACAGCGAACGAATGGTGTGTAGCGGTAGATACAGCACTTGCAATGTTCAGCAGCGCGGACCGCCTCTAATAGAATGCAGTGCAATACAATGCAATACAGCGGTCTTTAGAGGGAGCTTGTGAGAGGAAAAAACAGAATGTTGCTTAGCCCCTCTAATTTTCATTTTGAACAGGCTAATATAATGCTTTATCATTTTCTGCCATATTCTCTGAAATGCCTTTGGAGATGGCTTATGGTTGAGAAATGAACATTCAATGCACGAACAACAGATCAGGTTGACATTCCTGCTGTCAGCATGAATGTCAGATCTGGTTAATATTCCTGCTGTCACCATGTCAATGTGGCATTTTGCTGTGAGACAAAACTGCACATTCCAAGGTGGCCATTTATTGTGGGCAGTATAAGGTACACCTGTTCACTACTCATGATGTTAGATCAGCATCTTGATGTGGCACACTAGTGAGGTGGGATGGATTATCTCAGCAAAGCAGAAGTGCTCACTATCACACATTTAGACTGATTTGTGAACAATGTTTGACAGAAATTGTAATTTTGTGTATCTGGAATGAATTTTAGATCTTTAAGTCCATCTCATGAAAAATCGGAGCAGAAAAACAAAGGTGTTGCGTTTATATTTTTGTTGAGTGTATATAAAAATTTGTCCATTGTCCCTTTAACAGCACTAATATGCCCAAACAAACACTGACTCAAAAAGCTATTTAAAGACATATTGCCAAGTGAACAGAAGCTGGTTTGTGAACAACAGAGAAATGCAAATTTGATGTATAGACATACTTTTAGGTCTCAAAAAGAAGACAAAAGAGGGCGTCTGGTCATCCTATTTATGTAGCCAACTCTTTGCTATGTCTAATGGCTTGTGCTTAGTTCAGAGTTCAAGTGAGCAGTGTTCAGTTCAAATAGATCAGCTAATCTGACGTGATGGAATAGAATGACTGAACACCTTATCTCACAGTTTAGACTTCAGCAAGGATCTGCACAACAATTTCTAGCAGTCCAGTTGCTCAAGATTTGATAGGCATTGGCTTTTGAAAACTTAGTCATCCTCATTATTTTGACAGCCTTTGATTGTCTTTAAAATGTTGACCTGCCTGCAGCACCAAAATATAAATTTGGACAAACTAGGGCTGAGACAAGTGTCTGGTTTCTGGGCGCATGCATAGATAAACCAAGTTTATCTTATCGATTTACTGGTTCTACGGGCCATTCAATTCAATTCCAAGCCATTTTTCATTTATACAGTCCCAGAACAATTGAAATTGTCTTGAGGCGCTTTACTGGGACCCCAGTCCCCTTACACTGTTCACCCAGCACCAGATCTGTATCTCCTATTGGTAGAGCATGATTTGTGAGATGTGCAGCAAAACACAAACTTGGATCACATGTAAGGACTGGGACCCAACACAATATGGTTCTGTTATCTTTTGCTCTGTAGAAAGGAAGGAAGAATTCCTTCGAGATTACGAGAGAGGAAAGCGTCAGCACTGCCGCTGCTGGGAATACTAAGCATTAATTTAATCAAGTACTGACGAGTGGTAACAATTACTTTCATTTTATACACAATGGCTAAAAAGTACCTCTCATCTTGTGGAAGAAACTCATTTCATAGACAAAGAACATTTAGGACCCACAGACTCCACAATCAAAAGAATAATTCAAGAGCCTCAGTGATTTTCTTATGAACATTCAGAAAAGCCCATTCACTTTCTCTGTGCAATGCTTTGTTGGATCAAGTCAGGAAAGGTTTTCATCCTGTTCAATTGATATCTTTTTTTTTCCTGACATGAACTTGATGTCCCAGGACTGTATGAAAAGTCTGCTCTTTTCAACTATCACTATTGTGAATCTCACATTAAAACCCAAAGACACACAACTCATGTTCCAGGATCAGGCTCATGAGATGAGATGTTCTTTTTACATACAGAATGAATCGATTCTTTATCTTAAGAGAGTCAGTAGGAGTGACCCTTCAGAATTACAGTTGAGCAGTGGAAGGTTTTTTGATTATTATTATTTTTACCACCCAAACTTTTTTTATTAAAAAAAATAAACAAACAAAACTTTGGTTTCTTTGCCTGTATTGTCTGCATGACCTTTTACCAAATGGGTTTTGGAGGTTCCTTTTGATTTCCTTTCCTAAAGTACAGGGTTGACCCAAATCCTCAAGTTCGTCAAAACAAGACTACTACATGACTCATCCCAACACTGACTGCCCTTGGCTCGGGGCAACATAAAAAGGGTCGGAGCACTGAAAAATTGGACTTTTTAGTAGTTTTGGTCCTAATAAATGCAGAGACCATTTTCTCCGCTTCTATGAAAAACATTAATTTAAGCCAGTTTTTCTCCAACTGACTCCTTTCTGTCCCCTGACCACACATGTAAATAGTAATTAGTATGTACACAAGTATTTTTAATTATAGTAATAATGGTGCATCTCTAGCGTCCATTGCCCTAATCAAGTATGTAACTTGCGTATTGTGAGCTGCTGCACTGATCTAGTCATGTGAATGCTTTTATGTCTCTTTATATGTTTTTATATTTTGTCTACATGTCATGCAATTAAATACATTGCAGTTTAAGAATGTGTGATCCCAAGTTAAGATCAGTGCCCCCTATTTGTGGTTGAGCTCCCCCCCTTTCTCAGGTGCCCATGGAGTGCTGATCTAAACAAAGGTTATCCTACCTCATGAACAGTGTGTACAGACTGTGTAAACACATTACAAATTTTTATTAGATATAATTTGTACCAATCACCTTGTACTGACAAATAGTAAAAGGTCTGCTTGCTTCTGTTCCTGAGAAATATGAAATATCCATGAAATAAATGCTGTTTTTCACATCTGAATGGTCTAAGCAATTGGGAGCCATGTCTGATTCTTGGCTTAGCATCAATACATATCCATAAATATTTACCTTGTTATACTATAGCTCATGGTAGCTTGTCGCCTAATTGTCCCCTTCAGTTTTGTGGCGATGAACATGGTCTGATGGGATTTTCCAGTAACGTGGCAATTATTTCCTGTAAAACAGATAGTGGATGAAAGTGTTTGTCCAAACAAAAGTAGTCCTCTCACAAAAAAAAGCTAAATACAAAATGTCAATAACACACACACACACACACACACAGTACATATCCTGTCACGACTGTAGTGCTATAGTCACTACTTTTTCGAAAAAATAAATAAATAAATAAAGAATCTAAAGACTGCCTGCAAATCATGGTAAGTTTATGTCTGTTCTGCTCTGATCCGCATATGGTCTACTTTCTTCTCAAATAATTCATTCAGACAGTCATAATTATGTCGTTTTTTTTTTTCCAGATTGTCTTTCACAAATCGTTTTGAGAATTCATAAAACTTAAAACAAAAAAGTGGTGATGGAACATCACAGAACGAGGTTTCATAACTTACCCGTTTGACAAAAGCCCCTTCCACCCACATGGCCAAGCCAGGCCACTAGACTGCAGAGGATTTGCTAGCACGTAAAGTGTGATTGAGAAAAGATTTATGAGAAGACTGCTCGCTGTGAACTGGCACCTCGGTGTTAGCCGACAGCAAATGGAGAGTCCTACATCAGGGGTTTTTCTTTTTAGCCTTCAACTTTTTTTTCCTCATCAACATTTTTCAAAAGGTGAAGATTTACAATTTCATATAGAATTAAACCAAGGACAGTATTTAAAACATGTAACTTAATCAACTGACCTACTAAAATTTTACACTGACCACACAATAATGATAGTAGGTTGCTCATCATCACTCACTCAGCAAAGGAAAAATCCAGATGTGATACTTGGCAACGTAGTCCTCACTGAATGAATAGCACATCGCTTTGAATAGCAACCCAACACCTGGCTCATTTTCATCAGAAATTATTCTAAGAACTACTTTATAATATTGCAGTGTACTCTGTTGACTTGGAAAGAACCACATCTCTTTCACCTGGCATATTTTGATGTTTGATGGAAAATATTCAGAACTTTACTGACAGCAGGCAATGTTTGCGCCATCTTTACTTTAGTTTAAAGCTGCACTGTGTGTGTGTGTGTGTGTGTGTGTGTGTCCTGTGTGCCAGGCCCCCTGTGTTCTGCGACTGGGTGGCTTTATTTCAAGCGATGGATTCAGAGGTTTCAGCGTGATCCTTCAGATGGGCTGGAGCCAATGAAATGATGCTGAGGAATGGGGTTAAAAATGGTGGAAAGATTCACTGTCAGGATCAAGATCACATTCATTTACCACATCTCTCACTTCCCTGTCTGATGCTATATTGATTTTCCGTTTAATATCCATTCTTTCCCAAAACCAATATCCCCGTAATCAGACGTTGCACTTTCTGTCACAGTTAATCCAGCACTGAGGACTGAAAATATCATCTCTCTCTTTAGATTGATCTAGATTCCCCATGTTCACACAGTTCACATGAGGTTTGTTTTAGACTCATCAATCGAATAGCCATGCTAAAAACAAACCGCTTCTGTTAATACTTGACTTTAATGGCATTTTACATTTGATTAAACCCTATTTTTCAAAAGCTTCAAAAGGTATTTTTATATTTCACCAGTCATTGGATTATAACAATGGGCCCTAGGCACATTTTAGGATAATTTTACATCTGTACTCACAAGAGACACCAGGGGCGAAATGTTGGGATGATTCCAGGTGATAACTGATAGGGAACCGTAAAGAAAAAACATTTTATTATTATAAATCAATGTTTGGAAGACCCAAAATGATCTCTCATAGGGCCCAACATTCCAACAGTGGCCCTGCCTGTACTTCTAAGTTCTTATCTCAGTTATGGGTCATCTATACATGCTCATTTACTTGGGAACCACCAATCATACAGTGATTCTACTGGATATTGCTCATTATATTCTATCGAATATTTCTCATCATACAGCAATTCTATTGAATATTGAGTATGAGATTAGCATATAACACAGTTTGAAACCGAACCCTTATGAAAAAATCTTGTGTTACTGCAGTATCAGAACAGTTTTCTACAGTATTAGAACAGTTTTCTACATTATTGTTATACTATACAGTATTACTGCAATAATTTGGGCATGGAAAGCTGCATTTGTATGCATGAAATATTTTGGACAGAAAATGTTGCATTACTGCATAAAAATGCCGTTTTTTGGGGGGTCATGCAGTGTCACCCAATATGCTTAACTTGCTAATCTAATAGAGACGAGTGAGTAAGAATTCTTGTGTACCTTGCATGTGTTGGTCCCATTAGGTTAAACTTTGCACTAGACCCACTATCATCCTGTGTACACTGTAGTATATGTTGTGTGTGATTTTTTAAGCTGCTGGGACCTTGAATTTCCCCTTGGGGATCAATAAAGTATCTATCTATCTATCTATCTAGACTTCTCCTGGGCTTTGAAAACAGTGCTTTGACCTTTTTCTTTCTCATCAGGAAATTGTTAGGCTATATGTGTCATGACAAAGCTGCCATCCATTTCTGCCTACTTTGGACTAGAAGCCTGCACCCGATGCAAAACGGGAATACATTTTGAAAGCTCATCGCAGGAGCGGGACTGCATTATGCGGGAGCGGGTGGTAGGATGATAAACTGCAGTCCCGCAAACACAATATGAGTGTAAAATAAAATGTACAAATGATTAATGTAGTGCCTAGCATACATAATTTGTGCTGGATATTTTATTTACTGTTACTAAAATCATTAAAACTTGCAGATGTAGCCCAGATAGAAAACGGGCGTCGAATTGACATTGGCTACCTAAATAGGATCCCTTTCCTAATGGACTGCTCTGGTCCAAGCAGAAGTGTGGGTCCAGAGAGCACCACCACAGCCCCAGTTATACCCCTCCTGAAGCCTAATAAAGACCCCTCAATGCCATGTATAAGAAGGCTCTTTGCTTTATATCACACCGCCAGCGGAAACATAAAGAGGAGCTGTTTACATTGGATTGTAGTCTTTTCGCTTGGCACAAACATGGGGTGCAGATTGTAAAAATGTTTAGCTGATTTAACCCCTTAAGGCACACCGTCCCACCTGTGGGACGTTCCACACTCTTCTGTCCACTATTTACTATCTTTATCCAATGCCATTCATCAGCACCTCCAAATCAGGCACATTCATAAATTATGATGCAATAATATTAAACATTTTTTTTACAAAAGCATCCATTATCAGAATAAGAAAGAAACTGTTAAACTTATTGATGTATTCTCTAATATTTCTGAATACCCAATAAATGAAATCCCTCTACACTCAATTCAATAGTTGATGACCTCTAGTGTTAGATGAAGATTCCACTATCCATCACAGGCAGGACAAAATGACAATATTGCCCAAAGCAATCAAATTCTCAATGACTCGATACAGCCTACCCCCTCCTGGTTTAAATCACTTGACTCAATAATCATTAACTCCTATTGGAAAAACAACACCATCAAGCAGACCACCCACCAAAAAACCCTAAGTGATAGAAGGACTAGAGGCACCACATTTTCATATGCTTTGGCCAGCCAGCTTGAATACATAGTAAATGGGTTACATTCCACCCCTTCAAATAAAACCTGATTACAGTTTTTACAAACAATTTGCAAGGAAATTCTGATGTCAGTTTTATCATTCTTAGACAATCAAACACAACCACTCTTCAATTTGGCCCAGAAGTATGGCATTGTACATTGTAGTAGACACTCTCTCTCTCTCTCTCTCTCTCTCTCACACACACACACATACTTTCTAAAATGATTTTCTAAAAAAAAAAAAAGAAAAGAAAATAAGTCTACAGAAAATGTCTAAAATGAGTTTTGGTTATGACTTCTGACTTTGGATCACACTGCATGCAAAATAACCCAGACACATAGTGTACAGTATATTGACACTGTCTGGCATTATACTCTGATCAATAGGTTTTGGGTAAAGATCATAGCATCACCCCCTACCATCTTTGGTCACATCCCAGCCCTATGCATCTTAGTAAATAGATCTGCAACCAATCCCCACAATAAAATACTGCTAGTAGAGCTAACTACCACAAGCTTCATGAAGAAAATTATTATCCATTGAAAAAAACTGTTATATTATATTACACATTTTAAATAATATTGGCAAATCCATCTACTTCAACACTGAGGATGCACCCTCCCCTTGGTCATCCTTCATCACCCACTTACAGCCACTTACTTGACCCTCTGTGCCTGAGATCCAGCCAGACCTTTACATCCGCAAACATCATCCGTCACTAGCCTGGCATCAAATTATGGGCCCTATGCACAAGCAGTGTCCATATCCCCACTCAACCCCCTCCTCCCTCTCTCTTGTCCTCATTTCTTTTTTGGTCTCTCTACTGTTTCTCCTTTCTTTTCAAGCAGACTCAAATTTATGTATTCGTGCATCTTAGCTTGTTTTTTTCCGTCAGCACTACCAGGCAGCAAAAGTGCTGATGATTGTCTGTGTTTGTGTTGCTTTTAAGTCGTAGTCCCAGTTGTGTTGTTTTCAGTGTCTGTGTGTATGACATTAATCAGCCTCCTTGTGTGTTCTAGGAGCTAGGAGCACGACTGTGTCGGCTATACATGTGCCAGGGTGATGTCAGCAAAACTGCATAGAATGTGTTTCATTATTGGAACTATGACTATTTATAGTCATGCCTCAAACAAGAAAAGTCAAATTGACTTAACCTGATTTCCCTGACCTAGTTTTCAGCATTTCAAGAACCTGACTGTCAAACAATGCTGGGAATTCTTCTTTGTTTTGGTGTTTCCATTTCCTTTTTTTTTGCACAGAATATACAGTAGACACTTTAGATACCACAAAGCCCCATTTGATGCCACTGAAGGCATTATGTGTTGAGCTGTTCCGTCTGTCTTTCTATTAAAGCCATCTATAACAGAGCGATAGGACCACTGGAAAAAAAAATATTTTGAAAATAAAGTCTGTTACAAGACTTCTCCTGGACCACCACCACATCACTGGAAAAGAAAGCACAGCAGCGCCTCTACTTCCTCTGCAGACTAAAGCAAGCAGGAGCCCCCTCAACCATAATGATCATTTTCTAGGTACGCCATTGAGAGCTTTCTAACTAGCTGTGGGGTGGGAGCTGCACTAACTGCAACAGGAAAACCCTGCAGCGCATAGTGAATACAGCTGGGAAGATCATTTTTGCCCTACTTCTCTCCCTGCAAGACGCCATCCACCTCACCTGAAAAGCCACAATAATTGCGAGCAACATAAGCCTCCTCCTCTGGGAGGAGATGTAGGAGCACTTGTGTAACACATACAGGATTGAAGCTGTTTGTGATTCTCATTATTGTCTTGTGATTGTTTTTCATTACAGCAATGTTCTTTCCTATTATGCACTTTATATTAATTAGTGATACCAAAAAGCCTACTTTCTGTTCTTCTGTATGTCAGGTATATATGGAGAAATTGACAATAAATCTGACTTCCTTTGTGAGTTTACAATATAAGTCATAAGGTCAGGAGCAAAAATTGTGAGATAGAAGTGTAACCATGAGAATAAAGTCAAAAGGTTATGCAAATAAGGTCGATTAATGTTGTAATGTTTTGAGTTTTAAAATCTCAATTGAAAATTTGAATTGCTTGTGTCATACTACTACGTCAGTGCGAGGCATATCCTGCGTATAAACTTTTCATTCATTATGATTCAGATGCCACTCGTTTATTGTCATTGAATGCAATAAAAGTAAAGTAGAGCATCAGCAAACAAGCGTCTGCAAACACCACCTGCAAATGTCCTTCTTGCCATTGTCTCCCAAATCTTCCATAATGGAGATTGACTAATTGATTGCTTAATTCTGTAACACCAATAAATACAGAATGCACCGCAAATCAGTGTCATAAAATTAACAAAAATCCAGGGATAACACAATATAGTCTTGCCAGGCTAGCTCCACCTGCTTCCTCATTTGTCATTGAGCTTAACCACTCCGTTAGGGATATTTTCTGTAGACTTAGGTTTTCACTGATGAAAGCTATGTGGACCAATCAGCAAAACAGGGGAGGGCTGAAAGTAATGATGTTGAAATCAGATGGTGGATTCAATAAGTTCTAACCAAACAGTCATTGGTTGAAGAAGAAAGTATCTGCCCATCGGGAGACAAATATATCCCATTTCATTGGGACAACATTAATAACTAATAACAATATTAGATGCTATGTTAATATTAAACACAATATTATATGCTAATTAAAAATTGTATGGTAACAATACATTCACTGATGTATGAATGCTTGTGTGTGAAAGGCTGAATGTAAGGCACACATTGAAAAAAAAAACTGTTTAAGGTGTGGAAAATGCAGTCCATTTCAAATCATTAGAGAAAAATGGAGATAGATAAGACTTCAGTTAATTCAATGAGTTAAGCAGGAGCTATAGGCTTTTGAAATATTTATATATACATATATATATATATTTTTTTTTTTTTTTTTTTACTGAGTAAAATAGAACCCTGGATGATAGTTATAACTCTAATCGTTTTTCAAGTCTGACACAAAGTTCTGAGGATGACTTCTTTAAACAGTGCTGATGTGGTTTGTCCGATCCGTGACCCATGCAAGACATTTGCTGCATCAGTTCAACATTATTAAAGTCTTTACCCTTTGATCACTGACAGCTTTTGGCAATGCAGAGAACTTTTCTTTGATATTTCAATCAGTGCATAACCCATTACTACTGTCAGATATCTTGTGGTGCTGGGCAAGGTATTTTGTTGGAGACCACAGGTGCAAGCGTGTGTATCACATCTTGTGAATTAGTTTAAGAGGAGTTGTGCTTTTCACCGTCACTGAATGTGCACATTTCTTAAAGGTACAGACTGACTTGAAAAGTGGTGATGACAAATATGGCAGAAATATTGCACTGGCCTTAGATGGTCTTACTTGAGTCAGGCGTTCAGAAGTAACAAAACAAAGGTTATAAACCTTTGATGTATTATTTTAATATGAAGGTCTATGGTGGCACAAGACATATTAACCACAACGACAGAACATCATATTTTTTCTTAATTCATTTGCTGACATAATCATAATAAATAAAATGTACCACCATCAGAGTTTAGTCATTATAAGCGGCCAAGTACAGATGAGTGTAGGCACTATTTAGCTCATTCTACCAAATCTATATAATCTATCTGTCAACTTAATTCTTTGCAGCACAAATCTGCAAGAAAAGGCAAAAAAGAAAAAACAACATGTAATAACCCCTTTTCCCCTGGGTCACCATTGATAGTAAGACCTGCCATAATCCCCTTATGATACACATCATTGCCAATGGATAGCAGTCAAAGACACATATTTCACCGACATGTCTGAGGGTGAGTGTCTTGAAGATATAGTGCAAGAAGACTCAAGGAATGTCTCATTTCCTTGTCTGAGACTGTTACCTTCCTTCCTCCATCAGCTAAGTACATTCCAATTACAAAACCATTACAGAATCTCTGCCGGCCATTCAGGCTTTATATGGTCAACACATTTTCAGCACACTCCATGCTTTAATCAATTTTGACAAAGCACCATGTCTAAGAAAGAAAATCCAAATTACTCCCTTGAGGCTAAAAATGAAGTGTTTTTGACATTTTAGACTATTTGGGGGGCCATTTTAATTTCGCATCTGTCTAGAACAGTTTGCTTTCTTTGTTTATGTTTCCGCAACCTGTACAACCTATATTGAAAGCTAATCAAGATAAAGTAGTTGAACCAAGGACCAATATATGATGTCCCCTATTCTCTGTCTGCAAATGTCTCCACATTTCATAAACTCTCTCAAAATTAATTAGTCTATTAGATTCAATGATTCAGAGACCTATAGACTCAATGTTATTAAACAAAGCTATAATCAGCTCCTATTCTTTTTAACACAAAACTATTTAAATAAAGACATTGTTCTTCATAGATAAAAAAAATGGCATGATCCCACTGGCATTTATAGTAATTTCTTTTATAGATTTTCTTGCTGATCTTTATACGTCTGAGTCACACATATTACACTACTGCTGAATGCCCCTGCAGTGAATGAAATAAAATTCAATTATGTGAATGAAATGGAAGTCTGAGGCATAAGAGTTATTTAAAATTAATTTGATGTATTATTTTAATATGAAGGTTTCTGGTGGCACAAGACATATTAACCACAACATCATATTTTTTCTTAATTCATTTTCTGACATAATCATAATAAATAAGATGTACCACTATCAGAGTTTAGTCATTATAAGTGGTCAGTGCAGTTGTCCCTGCCTGCAATTCATACACTGTGGCACGTGCCTTGATTTGATAAATCATTATATTTCTTAATAAAGGAATGCATTGTTAAATGTACACTCCAATTAATTTGCTGGGTTTTGGACTACAACTGTCAACATTCTTTTACCCCTTTGCCCCTTAAAGTTCAGAGCACTCAAGAATCTTTGATTGTAATAAATGCATTCTATCATTCAGAACTCCTTTGAGCACATGAATACAAAAGATAAGCTCAAAGGTTTATAAATGAAAACAAGACTTGTTGAGCTAAATACTAACTCAACTGGGTATCCATTTCATCCAGACCCTCAGACAGTTTTAAACTGCTGCACACAATTTCAATAAAAGCTTGACTAATGGAACCTTTGGGAGTAGGTGTGCTACTTAATAACATAAAGTAACAATGTAAATAACAATGTAAGTGAAAGGATTATCAAAATTGGTCTCAGGTCCTTTAACCCCCAGATATTTTCATTTCTATGACTGGTTTATAGACCATTTTAAAGAGGGGACCCATTTAATGACATCTAAATATTTCAGTTGTTGCACAAACTGCAGTGTATTTATTGCCTTATTCCCTGTGACAGTTATATTCTCCCCTTAACAGTGGACAGCCAGACTGGACCCAAATATGCTATGATTTCAAAAGAAAAAATGTTCTACAATGTCAAGTTAACTTTCAATTTTTTAAGACCTGTTAGCATTTTAAAACTCTGAACATAATTAAAAGTCTTTCTCGTCTACAGAACAATGGTAACTGTAAACTGCTTCAAGCTGGTAAAGTACACAGATTTAGACTGTTTGACAGAGCAAGATGAATACTGGTTTCAACAGACTGGTTTCACTGTCCACTTCAGTCCTCAAAAGATTTGACACATTAACACAAGCCTAATTAAACTTTTTATCCCTATCATTCGAAGATCACTGCAACTAGCTGGGCATATTTGAGCGCAAATACAAAATATGTAATATTCTGTGCCTTTTGACTGTGATTTCATTTTCACACAATTCAAACAAACTCACATCCTGGAGTATTGGATGCATAAATTATGTCAGAACTCAAAATGTGTGTAATTAATCAATATCACTGTTTCCTCTTAATAATCACTTTATAATGTGTATGGTCAGGTCACATGCCTGTTCAAACTGATGATGCTATTCATCTTGATATTTTTTGAAGACATGTCTCAGAGGAAATGGATGAGTTATTGCCAAATTAGTGACTTTGATGTGCAGAAGATTACAATTCCCAGAGTATTGGTTTGAAGCAGCTGGATTCTCCGTTATGCTGAGCTTTCCCATCAGATATGGACACTAATCCCAGCCACTCATCTTTAAACATTGTTCATTTGAATTGGCATCTGTGGTCTGGATGTTTATGTGTGGGCTCACAAGAGTTTTCCACAAGTCGGCAAAGGACCCCAAACCCCCCATCCCCTTTAAGGTTTCGGTTGCCGTGGACACTAACATTGCTCTGAATGTAGCTAAATGTGTTTTTCCTCCTCATATTATTACAGACTTACAATCACCATATTTTCTACTGTCAAATATTTATAACTTTACTTCAATACATCCATGCCCACCTGTTCTGAGGTCAAATATTGATGGAGATGTTCCCATTAGTCAAATAAATCACAAACACAAAGTTTCCCTCCTCTTGGATTTGCAGCTGTTGAGCAGGGGTTCAGAGTGTCTCAGCCCCACGTTTGTTTTGGGTGAGGTAACGACCTTAGGCCTGCATTTAGGATCTGTCTCTTCTGCACCATTAGTGGTTAAAGGCAGGCCATTAGCACTTCATGACATGGACAAGCTTTTTTTGGTCTCTGCCATGTTATATAACACCAAGATAATTACATGTCAACACAGGAGATTGTGTTTGGTTGCTAAGGGTGGGTGATTTTTCTCAGTGATTTGGTGTTATTCCCTTTCCCTACTTGTCTCCTAAAGAGAGTAATTTTTCAGGCTCCCAGTCACCCCGTAGAATAGAATGAATTAACTATTTGAAAGTATGATGTTGACATGCAAAGATATGCAGTTTTTTTTCCCTTTGTGATTTTTCCACTGCTGTATTCATGCTTTGAAGGGTTGTGAGTTCAAAATGTACCCATTGCTTCATTAGTTTGACAGGTTCAAATCTCAAATTAACACAGTGAATAGAAGGATGTTTTAAGGATTATGTTTTCTTTGCTGCTGAAGTGTCCACAGGCAAGTCACAGACGGCCTGTTTCTCTTGGGTGCATTTTCGGTCTGGAAGTAATTAATTTAATAGTCCCATCTTCGAATCCATTTTAGCTGCTCTGGTATAATCACTATCATTAGCAATTCATTTCATCTTGTACAAAAGCAATACTCAGAGGAACTGTTCCCAAGTACATAGCAGACTGAAGCACCTTTGATAGAGACACACAAGTGCATGTTCTTACCCTCACATGCAAAAATGATGGCCCTTCTCTGCTATCCTCTCAGCACCTCTGCATATTTTACATCTTACTATCATCTTTTTTAAAGATTGAAAAAAAAAACACTTTAAACAGGTCACATTTAAGCCACTGGAGTTTCTGTAAAAATGAAATTCATAATACTTCTTAGGCAATATCTTACAAAAAAGTTCTGTGAGTGCACTAGAATGTAGTGTGCAACTGCCGTAGTGTGCATTTTTGATGGAAGTGTTGTTCTAAATGGATAATTTCTCTTTTATATTTCAGAATATGCAATCCACTCTAGAATCTTCACTAGGAACCACCATTATTCATCCACATTATTTAAATTCAAACTCAAATATATAGATTGATGACATAGTGTGAGAGTCACATGCGAATAGCCTGGTGTATTAAACATGAGTAATATAATTTTCCTTTGATTTAATCTTTGCAGTATGTGTGTATATCTTGTGTGTGGTTCGAAATCTCACCTGATTATCAGTTGAACAATGTTTCCACAAGGGGCATAGATTTATGGGGGACAGGGGTGATGTGACCCCACACATATTTTTCAGTAAAAAACGTGTTGGTAATATCTACTTGTTTACTTCTTTTAACACACAGGTTTGTTATGTCCCAACCAATGTTGAGACCAAAGGATGTTGGTTACCATTGCAGCAGCACCATGTCCACTAATAGTCAATTTGACATCCTGTAGTGGATGAGCCAATGCAAATTCATTCACTGCCAGGTTTTTGTGCTCGTTGCATGTATGATGAATGCATGTCTAAATCCATAGATTTAATAAGTAAAGGTGCTCTATGAGATATTGCAGGATTTTGAGGCAATTTCATTTTTATCTTAAATCTTAGGCATCTCCCTTTCATCAGCTAGCTTTCTGCCTCCTGAATACACTATGAAAACACCCGGACTCGAAACACAACACATGCGCTCTAATAGGCCTGTTCAAATCTGAGTAGTGAATTCAAACAAATTCTAGCGAGGGGGATCAGAGGGGTATTCCAACAAGCAAGCTAACTGCAAATCCTGGCTAACTTTGATAAGCCTTGCTAATTTTAGAGAGAGTACGGTTCCATTACTCTCGCTAACGCTAATCTTGGCTGAGTTGCTGGGGTATGAAATGCTTCTGAGCTAACCTGTTCCGGTTAACTGCAGGTTAACTTTCAGGTTTATTTAAAGCCTCTATGTGTAGGATTTATCTTCTATTTATCTTCGTCTTTTATTAAAAATATATTTTTTATTTAAAAAATATAATGTAAAACGATGGTAATTACCTCCATGAATAAATTGTAGTGTTCCGGTAAACTTGGTAATTTCCATTTATATATAGATATGGCTGGGGACCAAAGAAGAATATCCATTTTGCGCCGCCATTTTCAAAAGTATGGGAGAGCAGTATCGTATATTCAGCTCCGCCTTTCGCGTTTCCGCTCAGAGACTGAGTAGCAGAAACCGAGATAAGAGCGAGCGAGCGTTCGGCCTCCGTAGCAAGAAATTAGGATTGTGGGAAGGGGAGGGCTAATACATTTTATTCAAACGTATGCAGTATACCACTTCGCCGATAGATGGGGAATTCTGATATGATCCTACACATAGAGGCTTTAAGCTGTGTCCCTGCAGCAAACGGAGTCTCAAAGGAAGAATTCCTCACTCTTCTCGCTTAGTTATTTGTGTTGTCCTCAAAGAAAGTTGACAGTGTCAGCAAAAATGAATGTAGGCCTATATCAGATTCTTGTTTGGTTTAGTTGAATTTCCAATAATTTAAATTATGTTAATTATATATATTTAAATGACTATTTTTCCACAGAGAGTGCAGGTGGAATGGCATAGTGGTCTTGTCAGGAGAGTGTCATGCAAGCATATTGGGTGCGATGCTCATGTTTTGTGACTTTTACATTATGAATAGGAAATGCTGTGGCATTTTCACTAAATAGCCTATAGCTTGCATTTGCAGCATTACATGTGTGTGAAATTTATCCTATATTGTTATTCATATCATCATGAACTTCCATATCATCAGAACTTTCAACATCAGCTAAGCATGTAATAGGTATAGGTTACTATTGGCATACAATACTTCTGAACCTTACGATGTGCAACTTTGACACCTTTTTTTACATCTCTTTTTGCACACATTAATTTTGGTTGGCTCAGAAAAAAAACGTTATGTGACAAATCCATCAAGCAAAAAAGTTGCAGTAGACCTAATTAAAAAGGTATGCATTGCCACAAGGAAAACACTCTCACTTCTACTTTCATCTAGGGCACACACACGGTCTCGAACACGGATCTCATCATTACAACCTCATAAACAGAGTGACATTCTTGACACAGCCATGATGTAAATGTATTAATAAGAGATGTTTGGCTCACCTTGTTATAGGCACTGATAGATGTTGAGACGTTCGAAAGACTCTGGAGTAATAGACTGAGCCAGGCCTCTTTGCCACAACAATGATGATCAGAAAGTTAGCTTTGTAGACCATCTGAAATCATAAGATGAGGACTATTAAACCAATGAATGCACATCACAAGCAATGTGCAGTGTTGAATCATTTGACAATATCAAAACTTGTGACTTGAACCACTCCCTTATCCTAGTTTTGTGCAATAGGCCCAAGATGGGGTGGGAGTTAATGCGGGTCCTCTACCATCTTTGTTGTCGATCGGTTGGCCGTGGTTTGTTGTGTTTAGGTTTGTTTGAGTATCACAGCCTGTGTTCTTTATCGAGACGGGGATTTTTCATAGTGTATTCAAGGGAGATGCTAACGATTTGAGATAAAAAATAAAATTGTGCTAAAATCCTGCAACATCTCATAGAGCACCTTTAAAGTGTGACACAATGTTTGAAAATCTTGCAAGGAACTTTGATCTGACAAATATTCAGTGTAACACATTGTGATGCACTTTTACGTTAATGTACAAACCGAATGAATAAAAAGAATAAAAAAGAGCTTCAGAGTGGCAGTGTCTCTCAGAAGCCAAGATGGGTATCACCAATTCCCACAATGTTGCGCAGAAAGATAGTGGAGCAATATCAGAAAGGTGTTACCCAGCAAAAAATGGCAAAGACTTTGCAGTTATCATCATCAACTGTGCATAACATCATCCGAAGATTCAGAGAATCAGAGAATCTGGAGAACCAGGGTCAAGGCTGTAAAACCATACTGGATGCCTGTTATCTTGAACGACACTGTACCACAAACAGAAATGCTGCTGCTAAGGAAATCACAGAATGGGCTCAGGAATACTTCCAGAAACCATTGTCAGTGAACACAATCCACCGTGCCATCCGCCGTTGCCAGCTGAAACTCTATAGTGCAAAGAAGAAGCCATTTCTAAGCAAGATCCACAAGCTCAGGCGTTTCACTGGGCCAGGGATCATTTAAAATGGAGTGTGGCAAAATGGAAGACTTGTTCTGTGGTCAGACGAGTCATAATTCAAAGTTCTTTTTGGAAATCTGGGACGCCATGTCATCCGGACCAAAGAGGACAAGGACAACCCAAGGTGTTATCAACGCTCAGTTCAGAAGCCTGCATCTCTGATGGTATGGGGTTGCATGAGTGCGTGTGGCATGGGCAGCTTGCATGTCTGGAAAGGCACCATCAATGCAGAAAAATATATTCAGATTCTAGAACAGCATATGCTCCCATCCAGACATCTCTTTCAGGGAAGACCCTGCATTTTTCATCAAGATAATGCCAGACCACATTCTGCATCAATCACATCATCATGGCTGGATCCAGGTACTGAAATGGCCAGTCTGCCGGCCAGATCTTTCACCTATAGAGAACATTTGGCGCATCATAAAGAGGAAGGTGCGACAAAGAAGGCCCAAGACGATTTAACAGTTAGAGGCCTGTATTAAGGGAGAGCATTCCTATTTCTAAACTTGAGAAACTGGTCTCCTCGGTCCCCAGACGTCTGTGGAGTGTTGTAAGAAGAAGGGGAGATGCCACACAGTGGTGAATTTGTTGACACAATGAAATTTTGAGTCAACATATTTTTCCCTTAAAATTACACATTTTCTCAGTTTAAACTTTTGTTCCGAGATTTATGTTCAATTCTGAATAAAATATTAGAAGTTGGCACCTCCACATACTCCGCATTCAGTTTTTATTTACGATTTGTATAGTGTCCCAACTTTTTTGGAAACTGGTTTGTATATTTTCCCATTAGGTAAATTAAATTATGTTTCATTGTTTCACATTTTATACATGGCTTTTGAATAATGGGTTTAAATTGGCTTCAGCTGAGTAAGGCCTACATTCTGCTCACTCCTCTGCATCATTGAACCAGATAATCTCCCCACTGAGTGGAAAATGAGACACGCATGGAGGTGGTCAGAATGTCCCCTCCTGCTGCTTACATAAGGACTTCGGAAACAGCACGAGAACTCAAGGCTTGCGCACATCAGCCCGCACTGATGTTGATCATTTTTATTTCCCGCTGACATGACTGTTTTGCGCAGGTTTACCATGCTCTTCAATCATCAATCATCAATATCCCAAATATTGGGAGTGTGGCTGTCTTTTATTATGCCAAACACGATCTGGCCAAAGACTATTTCTTATGTTGGTCGTGACTTTCTTGCGACAGACCAAAATTTTCACATCAACACAATACATCAGACTAATCTTGACATATCCAGCTGATTAAAGTCGCAACTATCATTGTGTCCACTTTCACTGTGAGAACGTGGAAATAATGAATCCTAGCACAGCATGCATGAACAAAAACAAACACAGTGCTAAACACAAATAGACAACAAATGCATTCCTAATTGTTGGAATTCATGAAGTAAAAATTAGAATGCAAATAAAATCCCCTATGGTCTCTCTCATCTTCATAGTTTCAATAACATGTGTGGATTAGAAAAAAGAGAAACATAGCTGCAAGCAGCAATGTGGGGGTCTAGCAGTAATGGCAACGTATGCAATGGTTCCTGAATGGTCTAATGACCATGTATAGCAATTTTTGGGGCAACCTCATAAGTCACACAACATTCCCTTTTGTTGTGATGTGGTAGTTGCTCCTCCAATACGACTTGGAACGTCAAGTGTAGTCAACGTGCAAGACTCAATTTTCACAAGTTATAGTGTCAGCAGAGGTCAAAGGTCACTACTGTATGTTTGGTGCACCCTCACGATGGGGCCTTAAGCTTATGTACAAGCTTATCTACAAAACTTGAACGTCAAGCTGTTCCTGAGATATGATCTCACATCCCTTTTGGCATCTCATTTTTGTCCAGTTACAACAGCCGAACACTTTAGAATTTCAAAACGGCTACTTTTATGAGGAATGGTCTGAAGACCCTGTGTGTCAATTTTCATGACAATTACTGACATAGATAAAGATAGAGCAGAAAGGAGGCCGTAAAAATTTAATTATTAAATGACACTGGTGTTACTTTAAAGGTCCACTATGCAACATTTTTCATTTAATTAATCCGTTTCATACTGTTTAAAATGCTAAAATGAGTCATTACACGGCGAACGAACGGTGTTGAATGCGCCACCGTGGCCTGTAGCGGTAGATACAGCACTTGCAATGTTCAGCAGCGCGGACCACCTCCAATAGAATGCAGTGCAATACAATGCAATACAGCGGTCTTTAGAGGGAGCTCGAGAGAGAAAAAAACAGAATGTTGCTTAGCCCCTCTTTAAGATGCTTAGTTTACTGCCTGTGGTCCAAAGGATATTTAGCAAACAGTGGATACTTCCATCCCCAATATAAAAGCTGCTGCAGCCACTTAACACGGGTCAGCAAAAATATTTCAAGACGTAAACCTAAAAACATCTCTTGTAATGATGCGTGGCATTGGCCTTCAAGTAAACCACTTCAAGCTGTGAAGACAAAAAGAATAGGCTACTTCCTTTGGATCCAGTCATAAACCTCAACTGCCCCCTGTGTCATCTACAGTCTTCACTACTAGGCTATCAGGGGTCATGTGTATGTGGAAATGGAAGTATTCCTTTTGGCGCTGCTTCATGTCAACAGTCACACCAACCTATTTTTACCAGTGCATCCGCTGCCATCACAATCATGTGATTAGGAATCATTTCAGTTTATAAACAACACATTTTGTCACAACAACAAAATTCAGCTTTATATTTCTTTAAATACTAAATGGTAGATCAAACTATTGTTAGCAAATCATTCTTTTTTCCCCCTTCATCCTGACCTGAGAAGACACACCAGGTTAGTAAACTGAGTATGTAAAACAACTGAGTGGTGTCTCGTACATATAATAACCTGACAATAGTGGACATAAATTAAACCCTCTTGTTGTATTCTGGTCAGATTTGACCACAATAACATTTTTTCCCCATCTCAAAAATGCCTAATAATACCTAATCTAATTGGATGGTCACTGGGCTCAACGACTTTGTTCAGGCAAACTGAACACATAACACCATTTGTTGTATAATTACCGTGCATAATTAAAAACACAAATTTTAAGAATTGGGGTATTACACTCTCCCTCCCTACTTTTACTCCTAGTGACAGCCTCCACTAAAAGCTTATTGCCTCCGCTCACTATTACAAAATCTTTGTTTGGTGAGACTACAGGTCATAATTTGTACACTACAAGTCAACAACTGAAAAATGTTAATCAGCACCTGAAAGACATTACAGAAATAAAGAATTTATTCATTTTTAGTCCTTCAATTTCACAATGCCAACTGTAGGCTAGACTGTAGGCCTACATCCTTCCATACATCCCTTATGTTCAAATGAGTATGAGCTAACAATTAGTGGAAGGGGATATTTCTATGTGCACTTCCCTTTAAACCCTTCCTGTCCCTTGAGTGCTCTGGCCTTCATTCTAAAGATGGAAATATTTCTAGATTATAATAATGTAATGCGTCATCTGATTAGGTCAGAGTAGAGATGTTGTGTGATGACAGACAGCTTGTCATAAATCACTTACAGCTAAATCTTTATCTATTCCCCAAACTTGAAAGTGTATTGACAAAATTCATGAGATGTTAATGTGTTGGCTGACCATTAATTCTAAAGAAATAGAAGGAAAATAGAGTTACAATGTCATTTCTTTTTGTATTTTCAATTTGTTATCCATAAAAAAAATGCTGGATACTGGACTAGTAACTTTTGTTTGACAAATGAAGAAAATGGACGTTTCATGGCTTATCAGATTCACTTTGACTATATTTATAAGCTGACATTGAAAGATTTTTAAGACACTACAAAGTATTTACTAAAACTGCCAGAAAATGGCTTTGCACTTTCCATTTTCTGAATATACAGACATTCTTCTAATTCTAATAAATAAATCAGGTCCATTTTAAAAGTGCTATACACGCCAGAGAATGACATACCACTATTGTTTTTATGTTTTATACATGAAATAAAATGTACATAATTACTAGAATTGACAGAATCAACCTAAAGCTTGACATGCATGAGAAACATTTAATGTCAGAGTCTGCTCCTTTCCCTTATGAATAGGAATACTACTGGAACACTACCACGGAAAGTTCATTTCTTGGAAGAAAAAAAAAGAACGAGGGATTGGTTTGGAGCCCGCAAACTCCAAAAGCAGTCAGTAAACAGTCACTAACCCTAACCCTAGGTAGGCCAAATACTCTCTAGATTACTAATACTAATAACAAAACAGAAACACATTAAGCTATGGCAAGACTGGAATCTATAAAACAAATAGGAAGTTAAGTCAGTTTATTTAGAAAAACACAATTGGGTCTCTTAAAGGGATAGTTCGGTTTTTAACACATTAAGCCCCTTTCACAGGTTGTCTAAAATGCAATTAAGTGGTTGACATCGAAATTTTGATGATTGCTTCTGTCTCGGCTATTTGGGAAATCGTAGATTCGCCTCTGCCTGCCTTCAAAATGGCTAGCAATGGGCATGTGTTGTTTCTATCCTTAAAACACTGGTTTTAAAAAAGTGCTACTCATCAAGTGGTTAGTGGTGCTCAATGATGTTCCAAAACATGTATCGTAGCAAAATAAAGCTTCCGTCATGTTTTATTTGGCACTTTGTTTATATGAAGGAGCAAATAGATCCCTATGGGACTTACAAAATGGCAAATAAAACATGACAGAAACAGTATTTTGCTACGATACTTGGGTTGGAACATCAGCAAATGCCACTTATCACTCCATGAGTAGCACTTTTTTAAAACCAGTGTTTTAAGGATAGAAACAACACATGCCCATTGCTAGCCATTTTAAAGGCAGGCAGAGGCGATTCTATATTTCCCAAATAGCCGAGACAGGAGCAATCATCAAGATTTTGGTGACAACTACTTTATTTCATTTTAGACAACCTGTGAAAGGGGCTCAATGTGTTAAAAACCGAACTATCCCTTTAAGAGTTATAGTTAACACTTCATTAAGGTGATGCAGAAGAGTGACCTAAACCTGTCATAAACATGATTGATGTGACATATCAATATACTCTATCACTAATCACTTCACTAATGTATATTACTGGTGTCATTGTCATTTACTTATTATAGTTTAAAGTTATATGATAGTCAAGAATACACACATAAGAAAAACTACACTTTTCACTTTACTCTTTTTTGAATGCATTTTTAAATCTGTTTTCAAAATTCTTCAAATTAAATATGTGTGCATGGTTTACACTTGCCAGACACCTGAAACAATGCGCATACATTGAGGGCTCTGCTCACTTTCTAACTGAAAATCTTTTTGATGTCAATGAAGAAAAGCTCACAATAATGCAAAAATAGATATAAAGATTACGGTGTGGTGTAAGAGCCAAAGAAAAATTCATTTGCTTTAAACTTGTTAGACTATTATTTCACTTGTGTTGTATTTTCAAATGTGTAGAAGAGCCTGTGCAACCTTGTGGTTGTTTTTTGTCTTTTGGGTAAAAACTATGTCAGTTTCCCATATTGATACCCTTATACAAACTATGAAAGTTCAAAAACCAATTTGGCGATTTGATGTTGTGTGCAAAGCCAACAGACAGCATGTTAGAGGGTTAAACCCACTATGTGTAAGTTTTATTTTTTTCGTATGAGAATTTCTCCCATCGATCGGCGAAGTGGTATACTGCACACATTTGAATAAAATGTATTAGCCCTCCCCTTCTCACGGTCCTCATTTTGAAAATGGCAGCGCAAAATGGATATTCTCATTTGGTACCCAACCACATCTATATATAAATGGAAATTACCAAGTTTACGGGAACACTACAATTTATTCATGGAGGTAATTACCATCGTTTTATATTATATTTTTAAAATAAAAAAAATTATTTTTAATAAAAGACGAAGATAAATATAAGATAAATCCTACACATAGTGGCTTTAAGTGAGCAGACACTGATATTTACAATATTGCCAGGTATTATGGGGCGCATCTATCCCGCCTCTGACATCACCTTCAACTCGCGAGGTTCGCCACCTACGTCACTATGCAGGCTATAAGAAACACCGCTGCCTGTTCGGCCGTGTGTAATTGATCGAACAGGTAGTTTGAGCTGATGAAGATCAGATAGATAAAATGGATTTTCTGTGTGTGAGGTATGCCGTGTGAAGACAGTTAAATGAGTGTCTCACGCTCAATACGTGTGAGTTGGCAGCCCTGAGTAATTGTATAAGGCTCAATAATAGCGTATGCGAATTTGTGCAAAGTGACCCATGAGCACTTGTAGAGAATCTTATGCGGGCTCATTTAAAAAGGCTAGAACGAAACAATTAATCTTACGTGCTGCTAGCCTCTTTTCAGATTGGCCTGTTTCAAGAAGGAGGCGGGAGACATTCTATGAGCCCTTTAAAAAATCATTTTTTTTTTCACGATCCCTTCATTCAGGTTTTCCACAGCAGGAGTGAAGATCATTGACACACATTGTATGCTGCTTTCCATGACACAGATGACAAGAGAGATACTGCATGTGTTCACTTCTAAGAAACGGCCGGTGTGCAAATGATAAGTGAGGAAATGGTGGTGAGCACCACTTGTTGCTAATTGGTTTACATATGGATGAATTAGATGTGCATCCATATAACATCAATTGAATGATAAATAATGAATAAGGATAAATAAAGAAAATCCTCCCTAAGATGCATGTATGTTTGTCTCCTATGGCACATCATGGGGACTGACTCAAGTTCAGATTAGGTTTTAAGCATTTAGTTTTGTGTGTGTGTGCGTGTGTGTGTGTCTCTGTTCTCTTCTCTGCTCTCTTCTCTGCATGTTAAATAAACTCTTTCAAGTAAACCATCATAACTCATTGTTATCCTGATGTTTACCAAAGGCTTTCTTTTCCAATGTAAATATTTTTTAAGGAGTCATCAGCTTTGGAGTCTGCTGATTATATGCACAGCTACCTTAGTAGCAATGTTTATGATGGCTCAAGGATTGAAAGTGTTCCATGACTAACTGCCTTACAACATTTTGTAGTAATAGCATTATTGCATCTTGATATCTGAACTATAATATAATATAGAGATTGCAAATGAACTTGAAATATCCTCATAGCCTTACTTAAGGTTGATCTTTAAAAAAAAACATAAAGACAAGCTATATTTTGTAAAAAACACAATTCAAAAATCTTTTGTTTAGACTTCTGTCATGAAGCAAAGTCTCGTGAATGAGGAAAGGACAAGGAGGGACAAATGCCAGTTAAGTTTCATACGTACCATTTGATTTTAATGAGTCAAAGGTTAGATGGTGTTTTTATCAGTCCTGTTCATTCCACAGGTTAAAGGGATTCTAACCAATATACTAAAACTTTTCCAGGAAAACAATTCCTAACCTTTAAGGATTTCTGTAAATAATGCTAGCTTTATTACACTACAATGATTTTTCTCCACTGTTATAGCAGCATATTCACTGATAGATGTGAACCGCAACCCAGCCATGTCTTGTCGGTTACTTGCTAATCTGTAATCTTGTTGCTTGATGCATGAAATTAATTCATTTTTTTTTCATTGAGCAACAAGACCTAAATGCTTAACACATAAAACATGAACACTAACATTAAGACTTTGAATTGGTATTGTCAGTTTAGCATGTCCACAAGTCAGTGTAAGCAAAGCAGCAAGAGCTCTGTTCTAAACCATAGGCTATTTCCATAAATTAGGTCAGTAGTTCACAGTTGAGAGAAATGTGGAGATATAGGCCTTTTCTCTTCCAAAACAAGAGTGTGGTGTTTTGAAGAGAATCACTTGAGTTGAAACTCAACTGTAAAAAAGTACTTTCCTCCTCAGTTTCATCTTCAACATCTGCACATCTAAATGCAATTTATGCTTTATTGGCATAAGAGCTGTTGGCTGTCATTGCTGATAATGTGGAAAGACCTAAAGAGTTCATTGGAGTTTTAAGGACTTGCATATTGCAGTGGTCAGGCCCTAGTGATTATTTGGACTGCAGTTGTGGTCATTAATAGGTCCTAAGCTCTTTATTTCGTAATAAAAACTACTGGGAGTGGTCATCACAAAGAAAAGCAAATGAGTTTCCAATGTGATGACAGCCTTGCTTGGTTTTTAACACAGAGCCCCTTCCACCGGTTGTCTAAAAAGCAATAAAGTAGTTGACACAGAAATTTTGACAATTTCTCCTGTCTTGGCTATTTGGGATATGTAGAATCGCCTCTGCCTGCTTCAAAATGGATAGCTTTGGGTAATTTTTATGCCCAACTCTAAACATTTGTTTTATAGTAGGCCTATATGAACTGACCGAGTGGTTATTGTTCATGAATGTTCCAACCCAAGTATCGTAGCGAAATGCCGTTTCTGTCAAGTTTTATTTGCCGTTTTGTAAGTCACATAAGTTTCTATTAGAAGACTATTGATCCTTAATATCACACTGCCAGCAGAAACAGTATTTCTGATCCAAGACCCTGTGCAGATTTTGTGTTGGCCATAATGTTGGTCTTCCATTTAAATGGTCACCTGCAAAACTCCTTTACGTGTGCCTGTTTCTATGCCATTTTTGGATGTTTAATCTAGCCTAAACATCTCACATAGTTTTTTTTATGTGAATGGTTTAAATGTTAATGTTCCCTTTTTCTGATTTCTCCCATCAGAAATTTTGTGTATGGCTGTCTGTGCTGTAACTATATGGCAGAAGAAATGCTTGATAGGCCTAGTTCAGGGATGTCAAACTCATTTTTACCACGGGCCATATGAGTGTTAAAGGTCTCCTTCCAAAATAAACCGTTTAAGACTTTATTTTTTTACATTACCATAGGTCAGCCCAAGTTGTACTTCTATGCTCAACTTCAAAATGCTATCCTACCCCTGTAGTCTGTATTTGCCTGTGATAGAAAACTGCGAATCGGAAAAGCCGTGCAAGCCTACGTTACTTTGAACATTAGCTATGCAGTTGGCCCGCCCTCAAGAAAACGTTAGGCTGCCTGCAGACAGACACACTAGAGGGAGCGTCACAGTGTTGTTAGCCAATCAGAGGCGATACATTTGCATATCATAAAAATTCATAAGAATCCTCTCGAGCTATTCCTGCTCTCGTTTTCACCTAACTAAAATAGCTTGAAACAAGACAACCACAGCATATTTTTGTCGAAACCAACTCTCATGACATTATTTTAGACAAGAGACCACCACAAAATTAATGAAAATACGATGGAATGAGACCTTTAAACTAAAGGTAGTGTCTACAACTGAGACAGATTTGAAAAAAGCATCTCCCCCCCCCAAACCAGATACCTCCCCCCAGTGTACAACGATTCGTTCACGAAGAAGGGTACGTGCAGAGGGGGAGGGAACAGCAGATTGCAGTTTGATAGATGCGTCAGAATCCAATCATCCTGAACGGTCTGTTCATTATGATTGGATAGTGTTTTTCCTGGATTGTTCGTTCTAGAGGCCACTAAAACTTTTAATTTTTGTGTCAAAACTTTTAATTAATTGGTTGCAATGGGGGTGTGAAGACTATTTCAAGCAATATGTTAAAAAGTGCATGCTACCTTTAAGTTAAGGCCAGCATAGCTCATCCACAGGCGTGACCACAGTCATGTGGCAAAGGTTCATGTTTCTTTTGTGTTGCTGGCTATCACAGGCACAATTCTAATGTCTCAACCAGTAGTTTAGTTGGTTCAGTTCAAAAGTGAAATGCTGTGCATGGAGCTGATTGTCTTGTGCATGGTTGAAACTATTTTTAAGAACTAATTCAGAACAGAACTAATTCTTTACAATCTTTTTGAATGATGTGAAGGGTTGCACCATGCCTTGGGGCCTTATGTTTTACACCCCTGGCCAATATGTGAAAGCCCTTTTAAGACAAGCAAATAGAGCAATTAGTTATCTAAATCAAGCTTGTTGCAAATTAAAATGAATTACAGATTTGCATAATATCCACCAAAGAAGGCTTTGGCCAGAACTGCAATGTCCAGCAACAAGTTTTTTTAAGGCACAGCTGACTTTTAGGTTTTTCTAACCAGTATGCTGGATTAAACATAAAAGTTGCTTTTATGACAGAAGAAAACAATACTGCTGACGTTCGCTAAATAGCATAAGGGTTACAGTAATACCTGAAATCCTATGCTTGGAATTGTATTTCATTTGGGTGCCTGCTATCCATCTGTTGGTTCTTCTAGGACTTACTCTCTTTCCTTAAATATTTATAGAATATCCAAAGCACCTTGTGCGCATTCTAGACTAGTAAAGTCAAAGAGTATTTTTTGACCACAGTAGACCTACAACTGTACGTGTAACCTACTAAAATGACATTGATATAAGACAGATATATACCCATTGACTGTATATAAAAACAAAATTATACTGTCAATGGATATACCGGTAGCCAAGATTCTATCGCCATCTATTGGTGACAAAAAAGTTTGTCCCTGAATAAAAGGAAAACAGACCGACTTTTGGGGAGACTTTGGACTTATTTAAAAAGTTTTAAATATGTTTGATCTTTTCTGAGACAACAGGGGTAAGTAATAAAACAACATTACGCAAACTTAAACAAACAGCTGAATAAACAAAGTACAAATACAAATTCGGGGCATCAAGAGGCACCAAGATTATCCAAGTTATCATACGAATATAATACGACTGGGCATATACACAGCACTCAGGTAAATTGTAATAACTTGCTTTTATCGGTGTGATTTTCAATTTGACATATCTATTTAAATCGTTACTGAGACCGCTTATATGGGTTTAATAGCCCAAATCACATGCCTGAATTCATTCTGTTAAGCTAACGTTAAATGTTAGCTAGCTAAGGTGGCTGTGTCAAACAAGTAATTTTGCATAGTAACAGACATGAGTAACATAACATTACCCGTGTTTTTCATTAGCAAAGGTCAACCAGGTATAATCGTCGTAAGAGTGATCCAATGCTTTAATGAGTGAAATTTAAAAAGGCATCTGGTGAAACTGTTAAGTTAGCTAACTAGCCGGGCTAGGATAACGTAGCTAGCATCATAATGCTTACCTGTTGCTTGCTTGGCTTTAGCCAGGCGTCTTGCATTTGGATATTATAGCTCTCGTATTTGGTAATACCGAAAACATACACTAGCTTAGCGTATAAGTAAAGACAATTTAATACAAATTTGCTGTCAAAACTCTCAGAGTTGGCGTCCCAGGCTAGCTCGGGTTAAATATTCTTAATAGCCATATTTGGTGACTAGCAAGTAGGCAGTAGAGATAGGCCTAGTATTCTAGAAGAAATTTCATTTGGTCGTATACGAATCCCTTGTGTAAAAAGAGATTTGTGTGACAGGATATGCAAATGTACTCGTTTTCTCTGAAGATAAACTCTTGGCACAGATTTAAATGTCGCGGTTAGTGCGTAACGTTAGTGTCGAAGTGACGTGTGTAGTCGTAGATAACGTTAAAAATAGGTTACTCTAAGTACTCTCGCGCTTATATGCCTGGCTTTATGCATGTATAATCTTTGCAATATAAATTGGTAACATTTGCCGTCTGACTTTTTAACACCTATGTTTAGTGATGTTCCCATAAAACCAAATGGTCAGCTTGCTAAGGTGGCCAGTTCCACACTCACTCTAGCCGGTTGCCATGGTTACGAACTGTAAATCGGCTCACGCAGACAATTTTACGTCGCCCTGCATGCACTTTTCATTACATTTTCCCTGTACAGCTAGCGTTCTTGTTAACTTGTCAGCTCACTGGACTGTTAAGATAACTTATACACTTTGGGTTACTATTTTATAATAATAACAAATATATATTATGGAAACCACATGTTGCATTGATGATGACACATAACGGTATGTTAAGGTTGGTGATATTGAACTTTAAGCTGTTATTGTTAGCTTAGCTTTTAGGTATGTCTCTCCTAATAAGGTAAGGACTTTGTTGCCCTTTCTGTGGTAATGTTTTGCCTTCGTTGTTGTCACCTAGTTAAAGCGTCCCTTTTAACGTCGTTTACGTTGTGTATTAGGTAGCTACAGATCTTGTTAACCTTGGCTAACGTTAACATTACTGATTCTGTTGCTAATATAAATGTTAATGACAAACCACGGAATATGTTCTACTGGCTTGGTACCCCGAAACAAATTGAAATACCGCTACGGCAGGCGTGCAACACAAATAACAAAAATGTGCTAACGTTGATATGTCTGCAAACATAGCGAGTATTATTACAACGGTAAACGGTAGAAAGAGCCAGCTTGGGGCTCAGCTAACGACCTTATGGTACTCTCCGACGTGATGCACCAATATGCAAAGATTTAACACCCAGTGTGAGGAATGGGGCGAAATGCATGGTATTTTTCGATCTGCTTGGGACAAGTAAGAATTTCTTATTATAGCCTAGCTGTCTATTGTGGTGGTTCTGTAAACTTGCATAGACTGTACAAAAGAATCCTGCGTCTTCGAATTGTTATGCACATGACTGAGACATTATCAAAGGGCTTAATCCGCTTTTCTCGTTTTATTTTTAGGGATGCGAAGGATTCTTAAGGTGATCATTCAACTGCACCTGAGAGTAAGTTAGATTTCCTGCAAGGCCATGCAGCCTTGCGGCCAGCTGCAAAGTATAGCACAATGAAGAAAATATTCCATTTTACCAAGAAGAAGAAAAACTTATCCCCCAATGCATCAGAAACGACAAGTGTGCTATCGGTCGGTTATGAACTAAAGGAGAAAGATTTAGGAAAGGTGCACAAGGCTGCTTCAACCGGTGATGTTGCAAAGATAAAACAGCTTGCAAAGAAGAATGATCTAAACCAACTTGACAAAGAAAATAGGTAAATTCTGTAGTAGTACTTTTACTTCTACTCAGTAGTTTATGGGTTGTTACTTTAAACCACAGCACAGCTATGTCTTCCAATAGTGCATTTGAAACTTCAATTAATTGTGCCTGAATTCAGTGGCATTGCTATGTATCCAAATGTTGCTAAGGTTTAAACACAATATAACATTAATTGGTAAACTAAGAGGGATAGTTTGAACAGTTAGAATTGTGTTACTAACACATTGTACTAATGTTATTTATGTATGATATATTTTGGGTGATAACTTAGGTGATGGTAAGCATATATCCCTCACTAAGCAATGCATTTGAATAACAAGGGAAGTAGGCTAACCTATTTATCACATACATTATTCACTCGCCACTCTTTTTATCCACAGAACTGCACTTCATATAGCTTGTGTCAATGGGCACACAGACGTTGTTCAGCTTCTGGTGGAAAGCAAAGTTAAGCTTAACCTATGTGACAATCAAAACCGATCCGCCTTGATGAAGGTATGTGTTAACTTAAGTGGAAAGAAAAGGATAAACCTGCTGGATTAACTGGAGCAAAAGGACGTGGGCACTCCTGTCGTGACTAGATTACAGTAGATGCCTGAGTTTCCATGCTGTGTGCTGTGTTTGCTTTCTGCAAACATCTATATCTGGTAGTGTTGGTGTTGATGTTGGTAACCTATGTGCTTGGCAGGCGGTGCAGTGCCAGCAGGACCGCTGTGTGGCCATCTTGCTTGAGCATGAGGCTGATCCCAATCTAGTGGACATCAATGGGAACACAGCGCTGCACCTGGCAGCGCGGATCCCTTCGCTCTCTGTCGCTGTCCTGCTTTTGGAGCATGAGGCAAACATCAATGCACAGAATAAGGTGAGGACAGATGCTCAAGCAGAGGAGGCCTCAGCAGGACTCCAAATTAGGCTGAGCGTAGATCCAGGATTTTACCTGGATTGTTGAGAGGTTATTAGGTAAAAGATCAGCAGGAATTTCCCTTTTTTGGGAAATAGGATGTAGTAGAGTTTCTTTGCTTGCTTTTGTACTTGTGTTTGCAGGTTTGTAGGTTTGTTGCATTACACAAATACTTTCTGTGGTAGTAGCCTTTATATAGAGTTATGCCTTTTACTTTGCAGCCTATATTCTAAGTCTTTAGTGACTGTCATATTGAATTCAGTGCCATTAGTGGGAGACATGCCTTAAAGGAACAGAAATTGACATCTTCTGAAATTGTGTTAAAGGTTCCCTGCCATACATCTGTAGGGTTTTTCAAATTGTTCTTTGAGGTCTCCAAAGTTGATATGTCACTGAAGTTAAGCTTAAAATGGTCTTGCTTAGAAAAAGGAGACCTTAGCCCCACTAATAGTGCCATATAATTAACTGTGGCCTGTTTTGCTGCTGTAGCATGTAAGGCATGTGGAGTTTGCTAATGTCAGAATTGCAAGAAATGAAGCATGACAACTGTTGGAATATCACTTATTCAAAGAAAAAAAAGACATAGCTTAGTGTATGATAGCACATCTACCAAATGCATGGAGATTGTAAACAGACACTTTGCAACGGCTTGTAACTTGTCGAGTTTCACAATTGCCAACATAACCATCCAACTGCTTTGTTATTGCAAAGTTATGGTGACAGCCAAAACTTAAACATACACAAAGTCAAATAGATCTTTCATATTTCAAAAACAACAGGTAAAAATGTGTGCTGCAGGGCACCTTTAAATCTTTTGGCTGCATTTAATGTGTATTTTAGGATGATGTACCTTCTGCGTTGCCTAAATTACAAACTCCTTTTAGCTATGATCAGCACATTCATCCTAAATCAAAGTCTTAGACTCACACCAGTGATTTTCATCATCATATAGTGAATAATTGGTACTGTTGGTCTTTAGGATGGAAACACTCCATTGATTTTATCTGTGGAGGAGAACCATGCTGAGATGGCAGAGCTCCTTCTGAAAGAGGGGGCTGATGTAGACCATATAAACTCGGAACACAGGTAAGACCTACATAGTTACAAGTTGGTGTCTGATTCTTATTTTCTTTCCATTTTTGGATAAAACACAGATGACCCTTGAATGCTTCCATTTTAGGTCAGCTTTGATGATGGCTTCGTGCAATGGACAAATAAGCATGGTTCGACTACTCTTGCAATATAATGCCGATATCAGAATTAAGGATGATAAAGGGTGGACATCTGATGACTATGCCGTCATGAATGGACATCATGCGTGAGTCAGATGATTATACTAGTGCTATGTTTATCTATATAGGTGTTAGTGCTATGATTATCTTTTGTGCTAATCATGGACTTATGAACCTGTCCTTATCATCTTGATGTCTGACATGACAATACATATATGCTAATTAAATTTAAGGTGGGATATGTTAGTAATCAGAGAATAAGATATGGACAAAAGCTATATGTGTTGATCTAACATAATCTTATTACGTTGTATAGCATTTTTGAATTCTTGATCCAGATTTTGCATAACACTCCAGCAAAAGCAAGCAATCTAAGTTCACCCAAGTTCAGCTCATGGTGGATTTTACTTAGATTGATTTTTCTCAATTTAGATGTACATCACTTTACTGTGGTTATATGAACATGAACTGAAAGTCCAATGAAGCAAAGTCCATGTAATTGTATATTATTTTATTTGTAGATGCTCGCATTTGATCATCGAGCATGGGACAAAGCGCAAGTATGAATTGTCTCCATCCCACCACAACTCTAGTAAAAAAAAGCAAACATCCATGCTGGGTAGTGTGTCTGGTGACATGGAGGCAGGCTTTTCATTAGGTGGCCCAGCCACTGACAAAGACGGTGAGCAGTTCCAGAGTTTATCTCTATTAGGGATGGGAATCGAGAATGGGGTACCAAGTAGAACAGAGAACCTAATGCATCAGTTGACTGGAATCATTCATCTTTAGTGTTGTAAAGGGATAGAACATTTTTGCTAAGTTCTTGAAGGTTTTCATAGAAACCTTGGAATCTGAAAACATTCAAAATGTTGACATTTCCCTTAAGGATTACAGGGAATTCACTGATATTTAGGCTGTTTAAAACTTAATTACTGTAACTGGACATTCTGGATAATTTAAAGAAATTGTCATATAAACCTACAAACTTATGTTATTTAAAGTCATGAACAGTTGGCCTTTGTTGAATGTAGAATAGCGCAATAATTCTACATAGTTTGCTGTTATGGACACTTTAGTAATCAAGCAGCATTATAGCTTAATGTGTTAAAACCTGTGTAGTAGTCTGAGGAGTCAATAAGAGTGTTGATAAAGAATCAGATTGTTAAGCAATGTCAACATTTATAAAATACTATAAATTCCCACCCCTAATCTATATTAACTGTCTCATCATTCTTAAACACTGACAAAGGCGTTTGGCAGTTGCATGTTTGTTACATTCATGCTAACTTTTATCATCAATAAGTGTTGTATTTGAAATCATTGGATTGTTTCATTTATTCCGCATGCCCTGCAACTTGATTGGATGTAGAGCTCCAGTCAGGAGCAATGGCTGCAGGGAGAGGTATTACTGGCAGTTATAGCTGAATGATGCAAAATAGGGCTGGGTTAAAAAAAATCGATCCAGCATTTAACATTAATTCTTGTTCAAGAAATGCAATATTAATTCATAATTATGTGAATCGATTTACATGGGCACTTTATAGCCTAGCTGCGCTATGTTATTTTTTGACACAGTAAAGTTCAGGTCATTGTACACTATGGTTAAACCACTCTTATTTAATGGTGGACAGCACAACACCACAAATCTATTCAAGGAATTATTAGGCTATATTATTAGCTTCTAGAAGTTTGATGCTATCTCTCATTTTAGTGGCTACTTCTGGCATCAGCACTAGGGTTGCAAAATTCCGGGAATTTTCAAAGTTGGAAACTTTCCATGGGAAATAACGGGAATTTATTGGAATTAACGGGAATTAATTGGAAAAAACTGTAAATTATCTCAACTAAAGGTCAGGGACATAAAGATAGTTGGTAGAAAATAATATTTTTGCAGTCTTGGCTAAAACTATGAGATGTGATATGCATAAAGTTGAGTAGCCTAAAATTTACTATTCTTCAATCACAGGGGCATAACACATTTCTTAATGCAGGGCTATTGAGGCTGCACCTCCTATACACATTGTGCATCCTCCTATCACATCTCAATGATTTCTAGAATTATGGACTGCTAAAGCAACCTTTATGAGCCACATACAGTCACTGATACAGACACGTGAGGCTACACATTTGAGGACTACAAACAGTCAAGCAAGTTATGATGATATAACTTAGATGATATTTGTTCTAAAATGTTAGATTTTAGCTAGCCCAATAAAAATATAGACTGCTAGCTCAGTAAGGCAGATATGTTAAAGGTAAGCTAGCTAGCACCTTTGTATTAAAGAAGTTAGCTTATCATGGTGCTAGATAGCACAAAATGTTCTGTTTGTTCTGCGTCCTGCTAAACAGTTTTACATAACCACACCTGATTTCATACATCATTTAAATGTTTTGATAGCCCTTTCCATTTGTTCAGTTTACAATCTACATATTTTTCTTATTTAATAGAAAAATGCTATATTTTTATTTTAATTGTAATTTTTTTGCAAAAATGTCTTCTTATGACAAAATATGTTGTTGGTATATGAGTCATATGGTCTATGTTTCTTAAAATCCAAAATTTCCAGTTAATTCCCATAAATTCACATAAATTCCACAAATTTCCATTTTTGAATATTTCTAAAATTCCCAAGCTAAAGTTTCCATGGAAAGTTTCCGGAAAGTTTCTAGAAATTTACCGGAAATTTTCCACCCCTTTGCAACCCTGATCAGCACTGCCTTTTTCACTACTTCAGTACTACTTTTCAGTACCATCAGCTACAGCTGTAGGTTTATTTCATTAATCAGTCTTAAATAGGCTGTGATCCTAACAACAATTTGGCTATTCAACATTAATGTTATTCTGTGACTTAGTCTGATATACACTTACACTAACATACACTTGCTATGGAATAGCACTGGCTATGAAATAGTGTTCCACTTTTATGACCTGGTTTAGAAACTAAAATGACTCAATGAATGAATTGAATGAAATCGTGAATTGAATTGATTTGTGAGCTTATGAATCGGAATCGAAAAGATTCAGAAAAGCTGCATCGATACCCAGCCCTAATGCAGAAGCACTTAATCATATTACTTGTGTAACATGGGCTAATACAAGCTTTTTCACCTGACACAGCTTGTGGTGTGTCTGTAGGTGTGTAGAGGTGTGTCCTCTTTAGAGGAAATTTAGTTTTCATGACTTTTTCTTTCTCATAGTTTTTTTGTGAGTGTGTGTTGGCGAGGAGGGCTTTAGTGATATTTGCATAGCTTTATTATGCATGGCCTCTGTATGATCTTTGTGTGATCGTCTGTGATATACTTAAGTTATAATTAAATTAAAACTATTAATGCTTGCAGATAATGAAGACAACAGTCAAACTGACTCCATTAGTAGGTAAGGGTTTTTGAAGAAAAAGGTTGTCACATGCATTACCCCAATGAGTATTGTCTAAATGAGTATTGTCTATCTGAGTGATATCCTAATTGAATTAAAAACCTTTTGTCCTAAAAGAGCATCAAAAAGTGGCCCTGCTGATTCCTGGCCATCTTCAGATGAGGATGATGCATTGGATTTCACTCCAAAGGTTAGACCTCATAAATATTTTTTATGAATTCCTACTTATACTTTGCAACGGATTAACGTTATTATTGAAATGCAACATCTCTTCTTTTTGCAGAAACCTCAAAAGGTTAACCTTAAGAAACTCCTGAGTGCCTCAAAAAAGGAGAGGACAGAAGGTAGTTGTAATGGCTCTGTGTTTGTAGATGTGTTGTAGACTGTGGCTGTGGCTTTAATGTGTCATCCCCACCCCATAGTTTTGGCAGATCCTGACAGATCCTGGAGTGGGGATGAGTCTGAGCATGGGAGCGTGAATGGAGCAGAAAGCAACCCACCCCTCCTCAGGGCCCCCAGTCTGATCAGCACTCCCAAACACCCCGTAGCACCCCCTCCCTTTTCCATACCACCCCAGATGACTTCCATCCCTGTGATAACCCAAAAGGTAATGTCCCTGTAGTTCCCTCCCTCTGCCTCTGGTTTCTTTCTTTTTACACTCACACTCTGCTTTTCTATTCTCCTCTTTCCACATCACTATCAATCTATCCCGTTTGGACAGTCAGTGAGGCTGGTGGCTCAGAGCAGCCTTATGGCAGCAAGAAACCGGGTGGGTCTGTTGAAGAAGGCCTAGAGGAAGATGATGACGAGGAGTATGATGAAGATGAGGATGACGAAGATGAAGAAGAGGATGAGGATGAAGAAGAAGAAGAAGATGATGATGATGATGACGAAGATGAGGAAGAAGAGGATGAAGATTACGAGGACAATGGGGAGGATGAAGAGGAAGAAGAGGAAGAGGAGGATGTTGAGGAAAACAAGGAGGCAAATGTTGCCATGAGTGGTATAGAAATTGTAGATGTGCCAAAACCTGCAGCCATCCCCCCCCCTACAAATTAAGCAAGAATATGAAGATGCAGACATTCCTGAAAGCATTCCACCATCTGGGATTGCACAGAATGTTGATGAAGACATTTTAGCTGATACTGAGAATTGTGGGATTGCAGGAAATATTGATTTAGATGAGGATTGTGTTGTCTCCGCTATCAGGGTGGAGTCAAGGCTCACTGATGAGGATGAATGTGATGAAGTGTTTTCAGACCATCAAGGATCAAATCAGGGATCCCCAGCTGATATTACACCAACACCGAGTATGTGTGGCTCACCTCAGAAAAAGGAAAGTGATGAAGATGACGAAGACGATGATTGGGAAGATGATGAGGAAGATGATGAACTTTTGAGGATTGAGAAAAATGAAATGAATCTTGGAAATCCTCACATTGACTCTGATCTCCCTGATGTAGAACCTCAGGCAGGGAAACAAACTGTTATAACTGTTAGACGAGACTCAGAAGATGCTAATACCTCTGAAATAAATGTAGAAAATAAAAATGAAAAATATTTGGACTGTGAGAGTTTGGAACAACAGAATACAGTGTTTTTAGCAGAACCCAAAACATTAATAGAAAGATCTCAAGTGGCCTCTTCAAATGAAGACTGGAAAAGTGATGAAGATGGGGAAGATGAAATGTCTAGGGGTGGCAAAAATGTAAACTTTCTTGCTACATTGTTCAAAAAACTGGACGAGCAGAGCAAGTCTCAGGAAGACAGCTGGCGAGATGAAGACGCAGAACAAAGAGATCAGTCACTTTCCGAATCTCCCAACAATGGCAGACCAGGTGAACTTAAACAAGATATCCACAAGTTGCCTACACCTATGAGAGGTGCCTACAGGCAGGAGTTCATGGAAGATATGGCTAAGCTATCACAACCCACAGATCCTATGTCTCCAGGTCTAGAAGAGTTAGATAGGAAAACAGAGGAACATGGTGAAGTTGAAAGCATACCTGTGTCATTGATTTCTGATGATGTTGAAGATATTTCAAAGGGGCCATCTGCTAGTACAATGGATGTTGAAAAAACACAAGATGAGGCAATGCATGGTAAAGAGGAAGTGCAAAGTGAAGACTCTGACAGCCAGGTCCAACAAATGGAGTATGACTTTGCAAGCGGCAAGATAACATATGTTGAAGAAGAAAATTATTTTGATGATGCAATGGATGTCCCTGCAGAAGATGTGAGTGAAGTCCTAAACATTACAACAATTCCAAAATTGTTTTGTCCCAAAGATTGGTTTGACAATGAAAGTCTAAGCTCTGATGATAAAGCAGCTAGGTCAGACTGTTCAACTCCTGATACACATGTAAAGAAAATTGTTGCTGTGTTTGAAGGAGCTGGAGCAAACATGAAAACACTCAAGTCTTTGGATAAGGAATACACCCAAAGTCCTTCACATACACGTAGAGCAAGTCCATGTGGACAAAGTCCTGACATGAGTAAATCTGAATTCTCAAGAGTAAAATCGCCCATTTCTCCTTTTTCTGTTACTGCGGTACTAACAGAACAAGGACAGATTCCTCAGACTGTAACTGATGATATTCAAGTTGCTATTCCATTAGAGGAGAAAAGACCCCAAGTGTTGAATAAGGTGGTAGAGCAGAAGGAAGAGGCAAAGGATGAACAGAAGGAGGAAAGAATGAAACCTGTTGCAGGTGTTAATATATCTGTGGCAGGATCAATGCAGGTACTAAGGGACACAAGCAAGAAAATTGTACTCTAAGGTTAATATTGATGTATATGCATCAGAGACTGTACTGTATATTTTAAGAAAGATTGTCCATAGAATAGTAAAACTGTTTCCTTTTTCCCAACTCTTTCATTTTGACTTATACTGTTACATTTATGACCGTTGTTTGACCAAAAGAAAGATTAACAACCATACTTAATTAGCTTTGAAATAAATGCACAAAATGTGTTATCTGGTCACATTATTGCTAACTAATTTAAGAAACATTTTACACCCAATAAGTTTTACCATGAAGTATTTAATTTGACCATTTCATTTGACCTTTTGACCAAATAGGGAAATATTTCTATGGATGAGGATGATGATGAAGATGAAGAAGAAGAAGAAGAGGAGAAAGATGATGAAGAAGAAGAAGAAGAAGAAGAAGGTGAAAGGTCAAATCCTGAGGAAGAGACTGAAGCACAGTGTGGTGATGGCATTTTAACAGTGAGGAATGAATCCTCTCCAAAACACCAGCAAAGGGGTGAATATCTATCTGTTTCAAGTCATAAAATCAAAGTATCCTTGATAGTGGTAAATTTTCCTACTACTCCTTATGCTATTACAAACAACAAATGTTTACACTATGTTGATATGTAATATAATGTTGATTATGTAGTATATAATGCATTTTATTGTTAGAAATGTCAACTACAGTCCATAGTAGAATGGAGATTTATCTGTTGTTCAACATGTTTGATTCTAGATTTTCTCTCAGAGCTTGGTCTGGAAAAGGGAGATGGAGATGATTCTCCCTGGGATTCTGAGGTATTAATTATTGTTAATATACTAATCAGTTTTAATTATTATATAATTTCAGTCATAAGACCCAATCTCTCATCAACATCTATTCTCAGTCTGCCTCAGAGAGCCCAAGCAAACAGCCAGGTCATGGTCCTAGCTCTCCTGCCAAGACACACAATACTAGGTCCAATATTTCAGGGGATAATGAAGGTAATGTTGGCCTACTTGCAATATAATTCTGATATAAGCTTCTTGAGTCCTCCTTAGAATCATTGCTGTCATTCCATGCTTAAAACAGGTGTGGGATTAACACAATAAAATGACCATTTGGTCATAGTATTTGTATATATAACTGTAATAACTACTTTAGTTATAACATGTAAATTCATATGTTGAATTTATATACCTTTTTCAAATTATTTTATTGTCTCGTATTTGAAAATGTTTTAAAGGTTATGAATATAGAATTGGACGCCTCTTATTTACCTCAACTCAACTTAATCTTTTGTAGGCCTGTTATACATTCCCTCTTTCATGACAGAATCAAGGAATAGTAGTCTAAATACTTGGGAAGGGATAGGCAGGTCTGCAAAGAAGAGGGAAACGGGTAGGAGCATTTCAGCTCTGGCCATTTTCATCCAGTTTTTGCATGACACTAACCATCAACAGATGACTGCACCAAAATTGCAGTTACACAGAAAACTAACTATAAGCCATAAACCTACACACATCCCATGTCTCTTGCATGGTTTCATAAGAGGGGCCACTAATGCTCTTCAGTGTCCTTTTGCCTTGGCTGATAAAATTTAAAGATACCATTTGGAAAGTAAAAATAACATTGAGAGGTTTGGGACAGTAGTTGGAAAGTTGGAAGTTGAAAGAATATCTCATTACTCCCTTGGCTAGGGAGGGTAATTTAGAGTTAGAGTTAGAAGGTGAGCTTGTGCAAAGTTTTGCTTGTCTCCTCTGCATGTGCATACTAAACCAGTGCTTTACCATAAGTTCAGTGCATTAAGTTATTTTTCTTTGCAAAGAGTTTGACTTTTTTTCCATCGGCATGCCACGCTGCATCTACTGCTTGTCAAACATGTGTTAATTTGGTGTACTTAATTTCCAGCAGTCCTGCACGGGGTGTTAAATGCAATGTCTATTTCTTAGAGTCAAATGTGATCAAGGAAGTCAAATGTGAAAATCCTGAGGAGCCAGTTTGCCTTCAGCCACCCTCAGTGATGAGGAGAGAGCCAGTCTCTGTTCTGAGTAAGCTCATGGATGCTAAAGGACAATCAGATAAAAAGACAGGTATGTTGACTGAGTTAATGTGCTTTCTTTCATTTGGTTGGTTTCATAATTGTGTATTTAACAAAGGTAGCAAATTCTTAATGTTTCTTCCAGATCTAATGGAAGAGCTTGGATTGGGAGATGTGGATGATCTAGAAGGTAAGTCGCTGGTCCAGTATTTTGTTGGTGTTAACAGATTATACATAATTTTGAGAACCTTATATGGAACTGCGTTGTTTCACTCTGAAGTCTTATGTCCGGATTTTTCCTTTTCTTTCGTCTTAAAGAAAAACACAAATATCCCACAGGTCAGCAAAGCCATCTAAATTCTTCTGTGGCTTTTAACTGTCATCGTGACTAGTTGTTGATTAGAAGCAGGCTTGATTGATATTTTTAGTGATTATGTCACTCAGATGTTCTATAGATAGATCTGCTTTGGAAATATCATATATATTATTGTTACAGCTTTTTCTATGTGTATTTCAGACGGTTCTGACTGGGACTCTGCCAGCACTGCCAGTAAGGCAAGCCCGTCTTACCGGCTGGATGAGGAACCAGAGCGGGACGCTTCCTCAGTCCCAACACTGCCTGTTCTGCAGGAGCAGGAACCTGCCACTCTTGGTTCAGGAGAAAATCATGGAAGCCTTACTCCTAGAAAAAGGGGAGCCTCCCCCTCTGCGACATCACCACTGGCCAGTCCACGCATGCATGGTACCCGGTCTCCTCTACTGCCCCAACAGCCTCATACCCAGAAGCTATATGTGTCCAAGCCTGAAAGTGAAGAGGGTGAGTGTGTAACCATATCATCATAGTATAATATGTGTGAGGAACTTAACTTTAATAGTGATTTACAATTTAGTGGTAATGGTAGTATTAATAAGTAGTATTACTTATTTATAATATTAATAATAGTATTAATATAGTATTAATATAGTATTAAATAAAGTATTAATATAGTATTAATAATAACATGAGTTGGGAGTAATAAGTTCATTTGTTTTTTACAAGAAGTTAGTTAAAGGTTTGTAGTCTATGACGTATAAACTGCAGGCAGGCGATTGTAAAGACATTGAGAGGTTGGAGACGTTAACCTGCATGCTTTTTCTCATTCTTAGGTTCTGACTGGGATTCTGAAAGCTCTGCTGCTGCTAGTCCTTCAAAGACAGCAAAGCCACTGCCAAATACTTCTAGCACTGATGCAATATTGACACCAGGTAATTTACACATTTTGCCACATTTACATACATTAGGTTCCTGGTAGGCAGATCATTTCTGTGAACATTTTAAATTAGTGTGGCCTAAGTTACATTACCGGTACATTGTTTTGAAGTTTAATGACTGACTATGCCGTAAAGAGTTTACTTTTTTTTTTTTTTTAGCAATTTGTGCGCCTTCATCAGTGGAAGAAGAGACAGTTGATGCCAAGGTTGAAGATAATCTTGAGCAAGTATGTTTTGTCTATTTCACATCAGGGTTGCATTTAAACTGATTCAGACTGGTAATTTTCAAATATTGTTAATCTGTGACTAACGTACTGTTGGAGAATGTGTTGGGGTATAATATAGTTCAGTAACAACAAATTTGCAGAATGTTGTGTAGCCTATACATGATTTTTTTTCACCCAGTGAAAGATTTAGAACATTGAATTGGCTGTCGTTATATAATGTGTTGAATTTCTGCAAGTTCTGTTATTTGGTGGAAAGCATGACAAGAAAAATCCATGATGTCTCCATAACCATTTCAATACATTGACACACAGTAAAACTACTCAGTCCACTTTATTTGTACCTATAGAATTAATTATATTTCTTTCCACTCATGCCAACAAAGGAAATGGATGCTCTGTGTGCATCATATTCTGGTGTAAGTAAACAGTGCCACCTTGCTGAAGTGGTCTCCCAAATGGTTGATGAGGAGGAAGATCAGCAAGACACAGAAGATGCGTCCTGGGAAAAGAAATATGAAAAGATTTGGGTGGAGGTTGAAAAACGAGAAACAAAATCCCAGTACAAAAATGTGGCTGCTGAGCTGAAGGAGATGTTTGGTGAACTGACATACAAACCAAGCAGTCCTGATTTAGAGGAATGTGCTTCAGAGGAACAAGAGAAAGAGGAGGCACCTTGTCCACACACATTGATGTTGCCTGTTGCAAAGGAAGACAAGTTACGGAATGTAAATAACCTTGATCCATCTCAAAAAGGAGAAGGGAGAGAGGAGAAATGGGAAGAGATTGTGAAGAAGGATGTGAAGGCCGGGGCTGTGGCAGAACATGAATCTGAGGATGCCAGAGAGGCCCCTACTGAGCTTCCATCCAGAGCTGCTTCAGTGGAGAACAGCGAACATGAGGATAAGTCAGAAAATTACCCTGAAGTAGTGGTCAGAACTGCAGAAGAGGAACCATCTGAGGAAGAAGATGAGAATGCAAAAGAGGATGAAGCTTCAGCCATCAAAACTGAAGAAGAGTCTAAGAAAGAAAAGAGAAATTACGTGGATCCTGAGGATTTTAGTGACGATGATAGTGATGATGTTGTCATCACAGGGCCCATAGCCAGGGCGAGAAGCCTCATGCTCCATCCTATTCCTGAACAGCGGGAGTCCTCAGAGCAGGACGATTCGCAGTCCGAGGAGTCCCCACGCCCTATACACCCTCCTGAGAATACGTTACATCACCTCATCAAGGAAGATATCAAAGAAGACGAGCAGGAAGCCCCTGTCGAGGGCCCTGATATTAGTGCATTATCCCCAAATGTTTTGAGAGGCCCTGAGGTAGACTTGCAGGTAGATCACACAAATGAAAGTGATCAGTTTGAAGCGGTCAAACCTAGCTCACAGGCTCATGGTACTGATGACGTTGTCTTGGCCAGAAGTGAGAGTAGCGCTAATCCCAGCTCAAGCAGAGCAGCTCTTGGTCCAAGCAGATCATCCACACAAAGCCCTTTGGAATATCGAAAAAGACAAACTTCCGATACTGATAGGAAGCATAATGGACCCTGCCAAGATGTTCCCAAAGCCTCCCTGGCTGCCGGTTCACTGTGCCCTTTGACGCCCTCCCATCTTTCTGAAGAAGAGCTACAGATGCAGAGGTTCAAGCACAAGGTAGGAAGGCTGAGGGTTGTCTTCCAGGATATGCAAATGGAGAGGGCGCGGCTTCGTAAAAAGGTGATGGTGATGCCCGTTTCCATGATCATTTTCTTCTCTCCAACTTTTGCTTAGAAGTGTCTGAGGGTGCAAGTCAAGACCACAAAACATTTATCTTTCTTTAAAAAAATCTCCCATTCAATTCATATGACTAAAACACTCATGTTCATCGTGTGAACCAACTTTAAGTTGTCATCTTGTTTCCCTTCCTACCAGTCTGTTGCCCTGGCACTGCCTTCTCATTCACATGTGTGCTTTGTGCTGTTGTGGCACGAGTTCTTCTTCCTCATCTTTGTTCAAGCCTGACAAGTCATTACACATTAACACCATAGTATTACCCTGGTGTCAGTTTTCGCTAATGACTTTTCAGTGTGGTCTTTCACGCCTTGGTTCTAGTGTGTCTCATGGATTGCATTTCAGCATCACCTCCACTTGTCTCCTTCGTAAAGTAGCTGGTCTCTGTGAGTGTGTGTACATTTGGGAGTTGGTTAACTGCATGCTGCCTCAGCTATAGTGATATTAGCTGCTAGACTGTGTTTCTATTCCCTGGTTGATGTGGGTTGAAGTTTTTGGGCAGTTATTTTAACTTAGTTTAACTGAGTTATTCTAACTAACTTTGTGCCCTTTGTGTGCAAGGGTTTATTGTGATATTATTGCCTCTGCCTTTGGTTTGTATTGAGTTTTGCATGCTTTTACAATTCATTTAATGCTCAGAAGCTGACAAAAACGAACCGTTATTAGCTTTTATGTCAGTATTTATGAAACAACATAAATGAGAAAAAGAAGAAATCTAGGTATAATTTCAAGTTTCATAAACTGTGAAAATACTTCAATGCCAACATGGCTCTTGTTGTTTTTGTCTTTCTCCCACCTCTAATGTCAGTCTGCAGAGGAGTTAAAAGATATGGTGGAAGAGAAGGATAGTGCTCTCCTAAAGGATCCTGCAAAGGGATCAAATACTCAGCATGAATGTGACCTGGAAAAGGGGAAGAAACCTAAAACTAAACCTGGAAACCCAAAGCCCCAGCCAGAGGAACCAGCAGGAAGTCCAAGGGAGAGTGTTGCACAGAAACCTCAGATTTCACCATCAAGAAGTCCAAGGAGGTATGTAGATTGTTTTTGACTCTAACTCTCGTGTTTGTGGTAGATAACATTTGCTTGAATTTGTAGTATTACATTGACTATCTACTGATTGGGATAGCAATTGTGATGGCAATGTTTTGACTGTGCATTTTTCTCAAATCCTAAACAAAAATAAAGACAAATTACATGTATAATAGTCTTGCAGCATCACAAGGTTATTGATTTACTATACCCATCAAAGATAGCATCTTGGCTTTGTCTTTCATCCCTGGTGTTGATCCCTTAAACCAAATGCTTCTTGGCGGCCTAGACAACCTTTTTGTCATGCTGGTCCTTTTGTCCCATTCATGGTGAGATGTTTGCTCTCCTAGTACTGGCAGGTCCCCATTACGAGAGGCGCCGTCTGGTGGTGTTTCTGAGGAGGAGCAAGAGGTCTGGGAGGACCTCTTAGATAGTCAGGGGAGTCTGCTGGGGAATGCTATGCAGCAGGCCAGGGTTCCACAGCACACAGCCCATCATAATGGAGACCGCCTGTCAGTGTTTGATGATAGTACTTGTAGTGAGGTGTCAGAAGATGAAAGAAGGTATAAATGCAGTATGCTGTTCTCTTTTTTCTCTCCTAACCAATCATGCACATCTAACTCTCTCGTTGAATGGGCCTAATAAGGAGTGCCTAGTTATTATTGACACTCTGATATTGCATGACTAACCCCTTTTCATATCATGATTATAAAAACACTCCATTGTAGCTCTTTGGTGTGGGGGAGAACAAAATGTGAAAAGATCTATAAAAGAGATGCTGCATTATGCCATCATGTTCACACAACCTTCCATAGTGTAGAACTCTGTGGAGGATGGTGTAATCATATACCACCACATACCATAATCCACCAACAGTCAGGTGCTGGTTCAGAGCTAGTGCCAAAATATCAAACCATTTTTTTTTTTTTTAAGTTTTCCACACAATTAAACCTGGCTCTGGAAAATGGGCCCCAACTCCGCACCAACTATAGGTCCAGAAACAAGAACCAAGGAAATCAGGTGTTGACAGTCATCTTAGCTTGCCAATGTCTTGAGTGTACATAGTTTGCTGACAGACACTGTCCATATCGCAGCACACATTCTTAGGTTGCATTAAGATTTTTAGTTTGTAGAGGTAGAATATCTCACTTTGTAAAAAACAATTAGGATAACAGTCCAAATAAAAAGTATTTCTGGCAGTTATAGAGCTTGGTTCATCACCAATATGATTCTTCTCAGATAAAACAGATTGGCAGTAGTAAGACAGCATTAAATCACTTGTGCTGTGACTTAATGGCGCAGCTTACTCTTGCTCTCAGGCTGTGGAAACCAAGCCGGTTCTTGGATAACACTGAATTAGCGCAGGCACCAGCCCAGAACCAGCACCTGGTTTGTTATGGTGGAAAAAAGGATGATGGTGATTCCACTTGACACTGTTCTTCCCATCTTGCTTTGTAGGTCACCAACTGCAGTGCAGAACATCAAGGTAAGTTTTGTTTCATTTTTATGAATTCTGTGGAGAGATGGTTTACATATGTTTGCAGGCTATTCTCACACTCTGTAAAGGCTCATTCTTGTCCATCCACTTTGATAGAGTGTTGGGGAGGTGGATATGGCCGATGACTTGGATGACCTCACGCAGTCATCAGACACAGCCACTGAGGAGTTAGACTCCCCCTCGTCAGGATACCGCCATGCATCTCAGCTCATACAAAAACTCGATTCCACCTCCATAGGTAAATCTGTAGATCACTTGGAGGAAAAATGAAACACACAGATATACACATACACACACACACACACACACCATGTGATGGGGACACCCAATAACACCCGTTCATTCTTCATTTTTCCTCCTTTCGCTACCTGTCTTTTCTCTGTGCTGAAGACTCTGTGAGCATGGTGAAGCTACAGAACATGTTCCAAGAGTACGAGCGCACCATCCAGCGGGAGCGCAGTCGACACAGCCGGCTGGCCGAGAAGATGAGTCAGTTCGAGCAGGAGCGCACGGAGCTCCGTCTTGTGCTTGGGGAGACTCGGGATAGCCAGTCCAACCTGGTGCACCTCAAAATGGAGCTAGAGACGGAGCTTAACAATCTCAGGTCCGTCATATCTTCCAACTACATTCTTTAATATCTATCAATTAGGCATGTGCAAAATTCTGAATTTAAGAATTTAATTCTGAATTTAGGGAAAAAAAATTTGTGGTAAAAATGGTGTACTTACTATAAAAAAATAGGCTATTGTGACCATCCATTCAATGTTATTTGTTTACATTATACATTAAAGACTCACTGTGCACCTTTATAAATAATGAATTTACTTGAAAACAACTTCAGATGAGTAGAATTCTTCCACTCCCTCTCACCGTCGCTCTTTTCTGTTCTGTTATTGTTGGTCGTTCAGGTTTTTGCTAAAGCAGGAGCAGGAGAAACACCACAACGCCGCCATGTTGTACGAGAAGACACGCGAGCAGCTGCGCCGCAAGGAGGAGCAACAGCGGCTGGAGGAGGAGCAGCGGCAGAAGGTGGAGCTCACCATCCGCAACCTGGAGCTGGAGAAACGCACACTAATCAACAGCATGAAACAGGTAGCCCATTCTGGTGCCTCATGTCAGGCTTAAGCTATCCCAGCGCACTGTTTATTTATATATTTATTTATTTTCCCATGCATTGCATGTCAGTTGTCCCTAAGGTCTCACCCAAAAACTAAGTTTTTTTTTTGTGCAAAGCCACCCCTCAATGGCTGCCCAGCAGTGAGAGCCACATTGATATAGTATTTGATTTAGAGCAGAGTTACCTGGGAAGCTGCTTTGAGATTGCTCTATAAACAGTATGTAAAATCTGACATCAGTTGAAAATGAAATTTAGGGATAGGGATTATCAATTCTGGGAGCCCAAATTCTACTCTGTGCTGTGACTGTGTATAAAGAACTCTAGAAAGTGCAGTTTCTAAGGTATACTGGCTCTATATGTCCCATATATGATGGGTATGTGATTAATGATTTGAATTTGGTCACATTTTGGAGCTGGGTATAACAAAACAAATACTGTTTTTAGAAAGATTCAATGTCTGTTTTAATATGATTTGGAATGACTTAGACTGGGTGCTAGAGTGGTCATGATCTGGATCTGGGTTTCTCCATTCTCCAGCTAGAGGATGACCGAAACGAGTCCCAAAGGCTGCTGGCACAGGAGCGAAGTGCTCGGGCTCTACAGGAAGAGATGCTCAATAGCCACCGGCGCAAGCAGCAGGAGATTGAGGAGGAGAACCGCAAAAATGTCATGAAAAGCACAGAGGTAAATCAGGTGCCTGAAAAAAAAAAGGATGGTTTCTCTACTCAGGAGTTAGTGGCTGTTGAGTATTCATGGCTGTGATATGTAGGCCTGTCTGAAATAACTTAAGTCACATTAATTTCAAAGCAGAGAAATTATTTTATTTGCTTAGTGTTTTTTTGTGTGTGTCTGAGGGGGGCCTTCACTGATCCATTTAATCTTCAGGTGTTGTCCCAGCTGACAGAGGCCAGCGACCGAGAGCGTGAGCTTCAGCAGCAGGTGAGCGGGCTGCAGGAGGAGCTGCTGACGCTGAGGGCCGAGCTAGAGCGGGACCTGGCCAGCAGCCGCCACGAAGAGAGCCGTCTGTCAGAGGAGAGCGAGGCACTACGCGAGCGCCTGGAAGACACTCGCCGTGACCTAAAGCTGAGCGAAGAGGCACTGGCCCAGGCCGTCTTCCAGTACAACGGACAGCTGAGCGCCCTCAAGGCCGAGTGCCAGGTGACGGTCGGACGCCTGGAGCAGGAGCGGATGACGCGGCAGCAGCTGGAGACTGAGGCGGAGTCGGCACGCGTGCGTCTGGCCGGGGCACTGCAGGAGGTGGAGCGGTGCCAGGCAGCACGGGCCGAGGCAGAACGGGCGCTGCAGAGAGAGCGGGAGGAGCGGCAGCGGGCGCAGGAGAAGCGTGCCGGCGAGGCAGGGACCCACCGTGACACAGTGCACGACCTCTCGCAGAAGCTCAGTCAGACGGAGACGCGGGCCAACAGCCTGGAGAATGAGTGCCACCGAACATCCCTGGCACTCACCGAGAAGAGCGTCCTGCTAGAGACCGCATTGCGGGAGCGCGAGCAAGCGTTTGCCAGGCTCCGCGAGGCTGAGGCGGCACTGCAGGCCGAGAGAGAGCAGACCTCACGAGCGGGCGCCCGGCAGGAGGCCACGCAGGAGAGACTGGCCCAAGCGCAGAGTGAAGGGGCACTGCTCCGGCAGCAGCTGGAAGAAGTGCAGAGTAAGGGTATGGCCAAAGAACGGCAGGTGACTGATGTGCAGGAGCGCTTCAGCGACATACTGGACAAGCTACGCTCTGATTGTGAGGAGAGGGTGCAGTTGATGGAAGACAGGAGCAAGGAGCTGGCCAGCAAGAATGCAGATATGCGTGACCAGAACCACAAGCTGGAGCAGGAGAAAGCTGACAGAGAGGTATAAAGAAAATAGTGATTTATTTAGTTGAGGTGGGAGTACGTCACTAGTTTGCAAGTCATTAATCAGTTGTAGGTTTTCACACTTAAGTTCAAATCAAGACCCAAGTCGAAAGCAAGTAGGCCAAGTCAGGTCCAAGACTAAACCGGACCAAAGCCAAGTCTAAGTCACAATATTAATGAACAAAAAAATATGTACTCTTTACCCTCATCAGTAATGACATTGATCAGTGTGAAATGAGTCAATTGTAGGTTTGAATTTTCAGAATGGAAAAGCACCACTGCCCCATAATTAATAGAGCACCTTGAATTTAGTTGCACATATTCAGTTCAGTTAAGATGTGCGTTTATGGATACGTTGATAGGTTTGCTGTCTGCCCCCCTGAAACAAACCACGGTCAGCCAATTGGAAACAAGATGGGTGGGGGAAGGGTTGGAGTTAATGGGCGGAGTATTTTTACCCCAGTTTGACAACCTGTGCACAGTGATTTTGTCAGTTGATTTTTTAAAGTTTAAGTAGTTCTCTTTATGTTATTACAGTCTGCTCTAAGACAGTTGCAACAGGAGTTGGCAGACTCGCTGAAAAAGCTGTCTATGTGTGAAGCATCACTTGAAGTCAACACACGCTATCGCAGCGACCTGGAGGAGGAGAAGGCACGCACCTTAAAGGACATGGACAGACTGAAGGCCAAGGTACTTGCACAGTGCAGTACTATTGCTGCACCTGCTGTTGGTACTGCAGAGTAACCTTACATAATTTGGGGCAAAGTTGCGTTATTGTGTTTTGATGTTTTCCTGGCTTTCAGTTGCAGGAGAGTGAGGACCAGTTTGTGCAGGCTGAGAGGCGCATCAACAGCCTAAAGAGCAGCTTGGACGAGAAGGAGCGTGAGGTGATTTCCTCCTCACAGAAACTCCAGGAGGTGCTGTCCGCCTCATCCGCCTCAGAGAAGACCATCAAACAGCTGGAAGAGGCCATCCAGAGGTAAACCGCTCTACTTCATGCGCATATGCTTATGTGAATTAATCACAGGGCTAACTAAGATTATTCTAACTATAAAACTGTTTGTCCTATCTAAATGAACAAGACAACTCAATTTCGATTTGTTCAGAGTAGCTTTGAAGAACGTCAGCACCGCAAACTATAATGTCAACAAAGTGTAGTTATGTCGTTGGGATCACTTTCAGACAGATTTGGAAGAATGATAAAACAAATCACAAACTGAATTTTTTCACATTACATTCTATGATGTGAGGAGACTTTCATTATTGCTTGTCTGTGTAGAAATTAATATAATTATTATTTGTCTTTATAGTTATACTGTAGTCCCTTTTTTGAGAATGGACCTTAAGTGTTTGAATGACATTGTGGGTCAGGTCTAATGATGTCGTGCCATAAGCATGGATCTAAATTTGGCAAGATGGGTAAAACCCCTTTTTGGCTGTCACCCGAGCAGGCAGTAAAATCCCTCTTAAGATAGCACCTGTGTCGAACGTAGTTGAGGCAAGGTGAAGAATTGGGTTCCTGAGTGCAAGTTTGCGAAGGCTAATGTGATTATGACCTCACACTCCAGGCTGGAGATCGACAATGCCAGGCTGGAGGCGGCCGCCAAGCAGCAGTCCAGTCGGCTCGAGGTACTACAGAAAGGAGCACAAGAAGGAGCAGCGGTGAGTGTCTTTATTTTCGTGTTTCGTTTGTCTCCATCTTGATGTAATATCTCTCAGCTCTGTATGAGAATTTTCAACAGTCACACATAAGCAGTCGTTTGTGTGTGTGTGTGTGTGTGTGTGTGTGCTTGAGCCACAAGGTAGATAAGTAAAGCTTAATTTGGTGTTAAGTTGTGCTGTACCGCTAAGTTGAGTAATCACATTCACCAAGGTAAGTCCTCAGTGAGATGTCAGACCTTGCCATATGTTCTGTGCTGTTTTGGTTTTTCATTTAATTACATCAGAAGGCAGCATATGGCTGAAGAGTTTTTTTCTATGTGAAATGGATTAAATTGTAGACACATTGTAAAGATGTTCAATCTTTTCACAGCCACCAGACTCTTCACCAGGAGGAGGGGTTGGTATATGAGATGTAGTGATTTTGTTTTTGCTAGCTTATCCTCTCATTGATTTTCTTGTTCTGTGTGTTTGGTCTGTCCTGTCAATCCCTCTGTCAATTGATAAGTGTATTTGAGAAGGCTTAAAGCAATCAGAGATGCACTTTGGTCTCTGCTTGTGGAAAAAATAATTCAAAGGTATTTCCATGCCTTTGATTTTTTCCAACTGGGTGATCTTTTTTTTTATTTATATACTATCTCCCTAAAGAGTATAATTCTATTCTTAATTCTATTGGTGGTGGCTCCTCTTCTTCACAAACTGGATCAGTTCCTGGTAGATTTTGAATGAACCTATCAATCCTTTCCCTCTTAATTTTTTTCCTGGGACCTTCAGCTCATTTATCAATTAAAGCATGCTACTGCGTTCTTTAGACTAAACGTTTGTAACAGGGTCAGTGCACATGCCTCTGACAGTGTCAAACCACATTAACAAGGTTTTTTTTTTTTTGTGCCTCCTAGGTACGATCCCGTTTGGAGGATCTTGTCACAGATCTGCAGAGTAGCAAAATGACCTTGGAGGACCAGCTTAACCGTGAGGTGCATGCCTTTTCTCGCTTTGAATTTGGCATTTTCGGTCACCAATTAAACCCATTTGGTTCATCTCAATTCCGTTGAACTAAATTGTTTTTCTTACCAAGAGGTAACATGTATGCAGAGGGTAGTTACAGCAAGCAATGGCCCTAACAGTTGCCATCCACACAGTCCAATTAAACAGTTTTGTTTCTGCTTCCAGGTGCAGAAACAGAGCCTGCTGAGCCATAATGCCCAGGACTCTCAGGCGATGTGGGAGGAGGAGCTGAAGAGCCGATCGCGTCTCGGCATCCGACTAGCCGAGCTGGAGAAGGAGAAGACTGAGCTTAGCAGCCAGGTGAGACCTGCATAAAAGACAGACCCACGGCATTAGGTATGAAACAGTGGACAGCTCAGAATAAATGGGCAGCAGGTGTGTGATAACAAAGAGAAGGTCCTGAACGTGTCGCATTTGATTTTGGAATAGAAACCAGCAACCAGCTGTAGTAAACTTAATACTAAACTCAATAGCTTATTTTTTCTTTCATGTCAGTAGCGATATTTTCTAAACAAATCAAACATGATAATTGGTGAACTGAAAAGGATTGTGGTTTTAGATGGAGGTGGAAAAGAAGAAGGCCAAGAAGATTGCTGAACAGAAGAAGGCCGTTGACACCCGGCTGGACCAGGAGATGAAGAGAAACACGGAGCTGCAGAAAGAAATGTACAGGTGACACCTTATTGCCTCTCAGCACCACCACAGCCACACACCTTATAGAATGTGTGTAGATCTGCATCCCTGTGTTTGTGCCAGCCACTGCATAGAACCACTCCCATCGCCGTCACGGTGACCTTGTGACATGATTGTGTGCTGTACCCTTGTGCTTTGTGGTATGTATGAAACCTGCCATGTGCAGGGCTTTGTTTTTACTTGGTCAAGGTAACCATCCTGTAATATGTGTTAGAGATGTAGTATCGAAAGTTGTAGTTATTGCAGTTATTATAGTTTATTATTGTATGAAAAATATGCAAGCTTCCAGCCTTATGCCATAACTGAAAAGAAAATGCATTTCAAGAGAGATGAAGGAAGAGACTGGTTAATGTTGTCATGTTAAGCATTACAGTGCAATGCAAATCAAATTCCCATTGATATTCCTAGGTTTTTTTCCGCTATAACTTGACTAGAAACAAAGATAGAGCAGCTTAACTTTTGTGAAAATTGCATTGCATGCTATGCTACTAAGACATCTAATTTGGGAAAATGTTATCTTTAAATCCCAGTAATGTTTGCAACACCTATTCTCTTAATTACATGTAATACTCAACTTAAAAAAAAAACCTTCATCCTCGAAGTAACAAGGCCTACATCCTAACACAATAATACATCTTAAAGCAGGACTAAGCAATTTTCTGTTCTTCCTCTCACAAGCTCCCTCTAAAGACTGGAAATGTAAATGTTTGTTGTATTGCATTGCATTGGGGGGCGCTGCACGCTGCTGTTGAACATTGCAAATGCTGTATCTACCGCTGTGGTGCAGTGGTGCATTCTACACCATTCTATTCCGTGTTATGACATGTTATCATCCTAAACAGTATGAAACGGATTAATTAACTGAAAAAAATTTGCTTAGTGGGCCTTTAACATCAGTTCCTGGGTACACTACTAAAATAATCCTGCTGTTAGCGCAGCCTATGCATACAGACACTTGCTGCCACACAGGCTGATCATCCTCAGATCCATATTCCGTGGGTGGATTATGAGGAGTTAAACAGCTGGGGCTGTTTGTGATCTCTTTTGTTGGTGCTGTTGGTCTGTGATGTTTTCTATTGAGTCCTTTGTAGTTGGTGTTGATCCACTGCCATTAATTAAATGGCTTGTGGTGGCTGCATGCTGTAAAGGCACTCGGCCAATTATCACTATGAGCTTGAGATGAGGTTGTTCAGTGTGTGCTGTTTCAAGAGAAGACTGGGCAGACATGTCATTGGGGTTGTGAACTGGGCTTCTACTTTCATGTTTTGCTGACTATGCCTACGACATATACAGTTGGTTCAGCAGTGGATCCTGGTGTCTCAGAACTTTACCCCTCTGCGTTTGACCAGTCTTCGTATTTAGGAGACCAGGTAGAGTTCTCCTCAGCCATTACCATTGGCTGCTCCTCTCTGCCACCCTCGCTAGATCCTTGGATGCCAGGCATGAAGTCTGTCGGCAGATTCCATGGTCCCTCATTAGTCTTACTGTAAAGACTGCAACAAAGCCTAAGCTTATACTAGCTAGATCTTCGCACTCCAACCTTGCGGTTGCAAACTTTGAGTTTTTTCCCCTTAATGCTTAATGTGTAGAGTCCTTACCAAGGAGTGGTTAGCTCAACATGGTACACCTTGTGCTGAGCATGGACAAAAGTCAAAAGACGAAGTCTGGCTTCAGACTTGTGACTGCTGTCACTAGTGGAACTGAGAGGTGTTGTCCCTGTCCACCAGCATTTTCTAGCAATTTGCCATCTCCATCTCTCCTAATCTGGTATCTCTTGTATTTTCGTTGTTTCTCCTCCCATATGAATGATGTTGATGGCATATTTAAATTTGGCCTTCTGTGATTGCTGCAAGTGACCCAAGTACTTGTGTTTCTAGTTGTGACGTCCTTGAGGGTAAAGCTGGGTATCGATTCATTTTTTTTCTGTATCGATATTCTGAATTGATTCAACTCAGATTCCCAAGGTCACAATTCAGTTAAATTTACAATTTGATTCAATTTGAGATTAATTCTATGACAAAAGATCGTTCCAGGAAATTACTCATCGATATGGCCATTTTTTTATCAAGATTCCGTTTTGATTTTCTGAATCAATATATATATATATATTTTTTCAATCCAGCCCTGACCTTGCAGCCTAAGTGGCTTGAATTATGTAACTTATCCATTTCACTTAAATTGTAATCTATTGTTCTTGTTTGACCTGTGGGACAACCTTGATGATGTTGTCTTTCAACTTCAGCTACCCTTATCTTTTTTCATTATACAGGGGTGTCCTTGCTCTTCGAGGGTTGTCATTTGCCAAATCCCAGACCTGTCCGTCCATTTTGGACTTGGCCTACAATGTCACTATGGCAGAGTGCAGCTTTTGCCTTATGCTCAGGCATCAAGGGACAACTAACCCCTTCCTCACATTGAGTTGGAGTTGACTGTTCTTTCCATGTCTTCCATGTTTCCTTGTTTACTCTTTTGAGGGTGATGTCATTGACGCTGTGTGGTATTATTAGGAGTAGGTAATAATAAAAACGGTAGAAGTGTGGCCAAGAGTGTTGTGTGATTGTGGTGCCAGGTGGGCTTGTCTAAGTGTTTAAGAAGCTGAAACTTCTGTGATTTTGAACATATACATATAGTTATACAAATTACAAATACTTTCTTAATAATATAGTGAAAGTCCTTGCTAAAATGTACTTGCTTTGGCTTCCATACAATCTAGAGGTCTTGTTAAACTATCCCTCTTACTTCCCTGTGTGTTAATGCGGTCTTAAATTACTGCTGCCTTGGTAAAGTAGCAGTAACATTGATAACTGCCGACCCGGGTTAGATGTTTGGCTGTGAGGCTGTAAAAGTCTATAGGCCTATCACTTTTCAACTTCTTGCTTTGCATTGCACTGATAATTTCTGAGGGAATTGCATCTGCAGGTGTTGTTTATTACACAGCACTGTAGAATTCTGCAATAAGTTCCATCATTGCTCATTCCCTGTACAACTTCAAAATCAAAACTTTTTTCAAATAATTGTCAACTGACCCACATTAACCCTCACAGAATAAACATATGGACTTTTGTTATTATAATTCACATTAAGAATCTCATGTAGTCTGGACACAAATGGCAAATGAGCTTGAGTGTTAATGCCGTGTATTTGCTATACAGGCTGAAGACTCTGGTTAAGACGGCTAAGAAGAAGCTGCGAGAGCAGGACGGTGTGGAGTTGGGCTCCCCTCTTGCTTCCCTCAGGGGGGATATGGGCCAGAGGCAGTCAGACGCTGAGTCTGCCATCAGCCGCATGAAGGCCAAGGTGCAGACCATTCTACAAATAGACCAGTCCACTTAAGAGTTTGTGCTTAGCGTTGTATGAGTGGTTACCCACAGGGGCTAATTATCTATCTCCTGCTGAACCTAGAAGTTGAAAGCATTTTTTTACCTGACACTTTAGGATAGTGGCATTGCATCCCTTTAATAATTAATACTAAGTATTAAAGCATTCAGTGTGTCTGAATGTCAGAACTGAGTGTCTTCTTAGCTTTCTTTGTGTGTGCTTGCTGTCCTTTGCCCCATTGTCTGGTCTCCGCCTACTGATGGCCCATGTTTCTCCTGGTAGGTGGATGAGCTTCAGCTTCAGCTGGAGAAGGAGGCGTCACGCTGCACCCGGCTGGAACAGGTGAACGGGGAGCTGAAGGAGCAGCTGGCGTCACTCAAGAGCCTGAGCCGCAGCCACGAGCGGCTGGAGCGCAGCAAGCGGCAGCTGGAGGAGGAGCTGTCCAGCCTGCGGCGGCAGGTGGAGAGCGGCGTCATGGACCAGAGCCAGGCCGAGCAGTACCGCCGCGAGACAGAAGAGCGCGCCCGCCACGAGATCCGACAGAAGCTGGAGGAGGTTAACCTCTTCTTGCAGGTACACGCACACACAGACACCTCCTTGTGACTTTTATTGAATTTAATTGTAATATGCATACAAATAAGCTCTATTGGGCATTACTGTCTGAAGTGATGACTCCACGAAGTAAACATACTATAAAGCTATAAAGAATGTGCAGACATTTCACAAAGAGCCTGCTCCCCCAGGCTAGGAGAATGTATTAGTAAACATCTTGGCTGATCTCCTCAGACCCAGGCCGCCTCACAGGAGGCTCTGGAACAAATCAAGGCCGCCAACGAGGCCAGCCAGCGGGCCCAGCTGGAGCAGCGCATCAAGGAGCTGGAGTTGGAGTTGGCACGCACTCGGAGCACCCAGCAGGACAGCCTCCTGCAGCGCGAGTCCAGCCGCGCCGAGCTCGAGCGCTACCGCCAGCTCTACGCAGACGAGCTGCGTCTGCGCAAGTCCTTAGCAGCTAAGTTGGATCGGTGAGTGAGAAGTTGGCTGGAGCAAGATGCAACTTTGACAAGTTGTCAGCTTTTCGCCGTATCACTTTATACAGACAGTTGGTTTTAGCTGTGTCTCAAACTGCACACTTTTATTAGCACACTAGAATGTGTTGTCCCAAATCGCTCCTTTAAAAATGGAGGCCGAGGTGACAGACGGGACCACCGTCAAAATTGCCTCTCTCAAACATTCAGATTGATGACCTTAGTCTAAAAGTGACATGTGAGTGGCCTCCTGCTGCATGAAACATGAGCAAAATCATTTTGATCACCGTTGTTGCTTTAATTTTTACTGCAGCTCCCACCCTTGTCTCAGAGTTGGCTGCCATTAATCAAGTTTAAAACACTGGTCAAAGTTTCGCTTTCGCTACATAGCCAAGATGGAGGTTTTTTAGTGCCAGTAGTGCCAGTTATGATTGTGTCATCAGGGTACTTTCAGGGGGGTTGTGAACTTGCACTATACACTAAAACATAGTGTTTGAAGTGTGCATGTATGTGATTTGAGACATAAGATTTATTTTAATCCTTTATCAGATTTCATAATATAGCTTACTAAACACACTATTGTTTAAATTGCTCCTCGGATCTAATACTGTATTTTCTCAAATAAAGTCCTATGATTAGAGTTGCAGTGTGATGGCATAGTGGTTAAAACACTTGGCAAGTATGTTATTAAAATTTCTGCTAAATGCATAACTAGATAAAATAGAATGCTAGTTGTGTTTGTGTGCGTGTGTGTATTTGTGTGTATGCGTGCCCGCCCACCCATGTGTGTGTGGTTTTTTTTTTTGGGCAATGGCAGATGTAATGAGCGTCTGGCGGAGGCCAACACCAAACTCCTGAGTGAGCGGCAGCGAAGCAAGTCCCTGATCGCCAGCAGCATAGTGAACGGCAGCCTGGGGGCCCCCTCAGTGGAAGTGGCCTCTCTGGGCTCGTTAGGGGCCTATGGGGGCACCCTGGCACCCCTCAACAGGAGCCTGGGGCTGGGCGGGAGCATCTTGGGCTCTGCTGATCCACAAACCAACCGAGTAGAAGCATATCTGGCTAAGGTGAGCTGCTGTGAGCACACAACAAAGCATGCACCATGATGCACAAGCACACTTGCACACACACACTCTTACAAGACTTTTTTTCAGTATATGTTTTCATACATTTTTTGTTTCCATCCTCACAATCACTGTGAATCACAACATGATTTCATTAAAGCTCAGGAATATAATTGTTGTACACTGGCAGCTACTGCTACTGTTAGCTACTGAAAGAAGTGAGTGGATCTCTCCTACCTCACGCCCCTTGTGCTTCTCTCTGCACATACATCACTAACACGTCAGCTCTTGACACAGCTTCCTTTACGCTACTCTCTTTTTCTGCTCCTCTGTTTGTTCTCAAGTGTCCTGTAAAAGGGCATTGTACTTAACCTCTTCTCTTTCTTACTCCTTCAGCTCCTAGCTCAAAAGTCTGTCTCTCACCTCTCCTCACTTCAGCCAGATTCATGACCAGGTGTGTAGTTGCGTGTAGCAGACTGGCGTGCGCATCCCCATCTTCTCCTCTTTTCCCTCCTCTCCCTTTCCTGCGGTTACGCCTGCACTAAACAATCCACCTTAAATAGAGTTATGAACCACCTTACCTAGTCTGTGAACCTTTTTACAGGTCTAGATACACCTGGCATTAGATGTATGATTACAGTAGCTATTTTAGCTCACATTGTCAGTGTTTATAGTGATTGTTGACTTCATGCATTGTGTCAAGTTGTTTGGGTTTCTCATTGTAGCAATTTTGTCATTACCAAATGTCCCATAATGTCCCACAACATGAAAAAGTAAAACACACTAAAAGTAACACAATGTAGTTTTTCAGATCATTCTGATGACACAACTTACTCTTTCGTCACCACTTACTGTCACTATGCAACAACCCTCGGGTAGACACCATAACATAAAAACTGATGAAAAATTGCACAATTGTGCAAACTAAGCCAACTTAAATCCATTTAGAAAACATATACAATGTGCCAATTGTCTGAATTCAACAGTACTTTATACAATCAAAAAATACAGGAGTCTTGCATATTTAGAAGCAGAAATATACTTAAGTTCTAATTTTAAACCTGTATTGAGTGAAAAAAAAGTTTTTAAGAGCCGTTTTGAGTTTGGGGGAAAGAACTTGAACTCTTTACTTATACTTATCACACCTGAACATTTGTTCTTGAAAGAGGCTTAGTTACTGCTGAAGGGAAGGAAGGCTTGACCTGTTGCACACTTTAGGCATGGTTCCACATTGTCTTGGTCTTGACTCAGCCTGTGGGATATCATCAAGATTACAGCAGTTGAGAAGAGCATGTTCTTCTCTGAAACTAAGATGATGAACTTCACTGCAAGTTACTTGCAAGAATTTCCTAATGCTTCTGCATGGTATTCCTTCATTATTACATACAATCAATTTTAGATCTCACCCAAGTTTAGCCTAGAAGTGCTAAACCTTCCAATATAAGAGCTCTATGGCTTTATTCGGCATCAAAATGCCAATTGCCTTCATTTTATGGTTTTAGTAGGTATCCCACTTGGAATACCACCCAGATTACTAGGAAGCTTTGCACATGCATGCAATCTTCCCAGCATTTACGTTTGCAGTGGCCCTCACTATCACTCATTGTTTTACCTTGAAATTCTTTTGGCACTGCTTTATTTCATGCTGATGGTTATGAGTGTGCCAATTCAGTCTCTGCATCAACAGATAAAATAAAGTAAAATAAAGTTTAGTTCAAAATGCCTTTTTTTTTTTTTTTTTTTACCTCTATGAAAGTGGGACTGTGTTGAGTCCTTTAGTTTAGTGCACAAAGATTAATGTGACTTTTGTTTCATAACAGATGCAGAGTGAACTGGAGAAAAACATTTCAAAGGAGTTGGACCATGGTGAGTACTTGGAAATGGGACTACCTATACAAATTCACTATTTTTTTTTTACAATGTCATGAGTGTCATGTATTGTACTTTTGAGTGTTTGCACTGTCACCCACAGCAACTGCAGAGCTGGACGGAGGTTCTGCGCGCTTGTCCCCGGTGGGCTCGGCCTGTGGATCCCAGAAGAGTCTGGTGGTGGATCAGGACCCCGTGAGCAGAGCCACGCAGCAGTATCTGGAGGTCCTCAAAAAGAACTACATGATCTGACATCCCCCATGAGATTCTTGTTTACACTTGTATGCACACCCAACTAAAGACAAGGCCAAAGCCTAGCTGCCCCTTGCCACTACATTTGCTTTTGTATGTGTGCTTATTTATTCTGGCTGTTTCACAAGAGGACGAAAAACTTAAGATGATGCACATTGCACTTAAAATGCTCAGGAGTAAATGGATAAGTGGAGCCGTCATGTTTAGTGTATTATCTGCAAAGCCATATTTGAAAAACTGGGTACTCTTTGTACGTGTGGAACTCTAGTTGCTTTCATTATATTATAATTTGGCTATGGTTGTCTTGATGTGGTTGTCTAACATCTTGTTTGCTTTTTTTTAGTCAATATGTAAGTAATAGGTGTACCATAATTATTGATGCCAAGTTACCAATTATATTTGGAACTGGTTTTGTTATGTTTTTTGTTTAGTGAATTTGTGTTGAGGTCAAGGGAAAGAATAATCTAAAAACGCCTGTTTTTTTGTAAAAACAGAAGATATACTTGAATGAGATATGACTAGGTCATCTAGTTATCCAGGGTACACTAAGCTGTTACTGTACGTACATATTTCAGCTAAATATTGTCTTATCATTACACTAAATTCTGAAATTTTCAGTATTTTAGAATGTGTATTAAGCCGTCCAATAAAGGTTAACTTTCCATATGTTCTAAGATTTGTGTCTGGATCTATTATAATCTGTACACAACACATGCATGCACTGTTCTGGCTTCAAAAAACCTTAAACAGCACTGATATGTGTTCTTGACAGAATTGGGCTAAATACATAAATCTTCTTATAAATCTTGGAGAGAAACAAAAAAGTCTTTTAAAATAGAACATTTTATTGACTAAACTTGTAAAAAACAAAGCAATATTTAAAATATACAGAACCACACAGCATTATCTACACATAACCAAATATGATTTAAATCATAATTAAATTAAGCACTAAGAAATGACCACTTAAAACTTCAATGTTTAAATAAAGCAGCATTAATCTACTCGCCGTTTCCTTTGACCCAACTAGGCACGCTTAAATCATATGTAGGCATCTTCTGTCATGCATCCTTTATTAAAAGTATACCAGTGTTATCCATAATTTCTTATCAATAGCTGCCTTAACCTATTTAAAGGCACTTTTTCCACAATTTCTCATTGGGAATATAGACTTCATGTTTTACCTCAACAATATCTCAACTCGTTCTCCAGCCCATAGATTTTGGCCTTTAGTGTCTTCAGTTCTCCCTGTACTTTTTTGGTGCGGGCATTAGCCTGACGTACTTCATGAAGAATGGCCAGGTCTTGATCTGGTCCAACATTCAGAGTCACCTACAGTAAAGGTAATTAGGCGGATATATTATTTTAAGGTTAGCAGTGCCTACAGTGCTGGCTAATCCAATCCAATGCTTTATGCAGTAGATATTGACATGCACTTCAGAAATGGTTTGACCATAATAATGAATTTCATATTTGGAGGAAAGGGGCGAGGAGTATTAGAGCGGTAGCATCTTGTTGTAGTGCTGCTTTGCTGCAGGAGGGATTGGTGCATTTTTTCAGTAGATGTAACCCCAAACATCTAACCCAAGTAAAACAGTTTAAAGGCCAGTCTACTAAATACTGACAAAAGAATACAAAAAATACAATTATTTCCCTCTTTATTCTGATGATCATCACATTTGAAAAAAAGGTAATATTAATTGTTTATAAAACAATTTGGTTTTTACTCCAATATGATTTTTGATCATGTATGTAAATATCTGGTTTATCTGGTATTATTTCCATTTAGTCTATCAAAATATCAGATTTAAAATGCCTACCTTAAAGAGCTGCTTCTCCACATCCTTAAGTTTTTGCCTCAGGTGTTTTATGTCAGTCTTGAAGCCCTCTACCTCCATTACTCGCCTCTTTTCCAAAGCCTCATAACGCTGAGTCATCATTTGCAGACGCTTCGCCATCTTATCTGATCGCTCCTGCATATTCACCCAAAAAGCCATAGTGTTAATACGGGTCGGTGGCGGCACCAATTATCCTTGTGCGAAGCCCTTCCACTGAACAACACCTGGTTGGCATACCTGGAATATTTCTTTACCCACGTCCCCCTCCTCTCTGATTTGTGCCAGTTCTGTCTCAAAGCCCACACACTGTTCCCGGTACATGTCGGCAAGTTTGTGGGCCTGCTTCAACTCCTCACTCAGTGCCTGGGGAACAAATGAAACCACATCACAGCACATAAATGCTGTTAAATGCCATTTACATTAAGTGACATGTTTTAATACCACACCAATTTTACCTTTGCAGGAGGAGTTGATATGGTATTAAACTTGTGTGCCACAAAATGTTCCAAATTGTAAAACAAGGTAACAGAGCAATCATCAAATGCGACTCGGGCTGGGGTCCGCTTACTCGTATCTCCTCCTGCTGCATCTGCTGCGACTCCGGCGGAGCCTGTGCTAGGCACTGTGGTGCTACGGCCGATGTTGGCAGGTCCAGTCCGCCACGGCCACTCCGGATCTTCTCGTGACAGCCGTCCAGTTGGCGCAGGAGGCGGTCCTTCTCCACCATCCAGCCCTTCTCATAGGTGCGGCTATCAAACTTGAGCTGCAGGAAGTCTCTAGTGCTCTCATACAGAAGCGTCTGTGTGCGCTGGAGCCTTGCAGTAGTAGTAAGGAGTGTTAGCATTTCGCTAAGAATCGAGAATCAAATAGGGCCGACTGAGTTCAGTTTGTATGCCTATTCATTTCTCTTACAAATGCCAACATAAATGCAAAATTGAACACCCTCTCAATTTGGTTCACCTTATTCTAATAGGCTTTAATGTTCATACTGAAAGCCTGTGTACACTAGCTTGCCAAGCCATATGGAACAGGCCCATTAGACACCAACAAAAACTGAATCTGAATCATTTCCATGCCAGTTAGCATTATGTGTGTAGCAATGCACATATTATTACATTACATTAGTAAGAAACCACTTTCCCATCATCTGTGTGAAATGGGCTCTCCAAGAGGTTTAACTGACAACGGGTCAGTGACTTACTTGTTTGTGAGAGCTGTGATGCGGTCCTGGTCTCTCTGGTGCTGGACCTGAGCCTCCTCCACACGAATGCGCCGGTCCTCGAGCAGAGCCTCCACCTGTTCTTTAGCCAGACGCGTCTGCTCCTCCATCTGAGCCTGGAGTGCCTCCACCTGGACATCACCAGGATTGCAGCATTGATATTACACTTAATCTTCCATCACTCTTTGTGCCTTCGCATCTTAAACTAGAGTGTGGTTGCTAAGCTTGTGGGTGTAATGGAACAAGAGATTTTTTTTACCTATCTTGAAAATAATAAAAAGTTTTTTTTGAGCATTTCTTTCTACCTGTAGAAGCAAGGTCTGGTTGTCTTTTTTATACTGTTCTGCAGTCACACCACACTCCAGTCCTCCTCTGGAGAGCTTCTTACTAGCCTCTAGATGAAGAAGCATTAGCAAAATTAATAGATTGCTGCCATTTCAAATAAGAAATAATCCATGTGCTGTTAAGAAGATTGTGACACCAGTATCTTCCAACAGATTAGCATTTAGTTGCTATTACCATTAACCAAAAAGCTTTAGTTACCACAGGTTTTGGCATTTCTATTAATGCTTTTGTGAACCGAAACATATTTTGCATTCAAGTGTAAAATTATAATTTTAGAGTGAAATATAAAGCAAATAACACAACAAATGACAAAAATAACCTTTGGCAGATCCGGATTTTGAAACCTTCCACTGATCCTGTGGTCTTGGCTGCACCTTCTTCTGCGGAATTGTAACCTAGTTCATAGAACAGAATACAAATTGGGAAATTATGAAACTGTGAGAAATTATATATTGTACTCGGTATAACATTCTATTTATTCATTGAAGACCATTCTCAGCATAGCTGACCTTGTGTGGAGGCTCACGATGAAAGTAAGTGATCTCCCCAGTATCTGGACCCACCAGTGCTAAAAGATGCTGGATTTTCTTTCTGTCCTCCAACTCTCTGTGTAGTAAAGCCATATAGGTGAGTAAGTTATCGGAGCTGGATACTATCAATACTATTGAACAATTCACAAAATAATATGTGTGTAGCCAACTATTGTATAAAAGATAAAGGATGAAAGATGAAGTACACAACAGAACGACAAGGGCATTAAAGAGGTGTGTTTGCATATGACACCATCCATTAACGTTAGCTGTCAGTTTCAAATAATTGCTGTCATTCTTACCAACATACATAGCGACAGCATTCAGCAGTCTTATAGAACTGGGATATGGACTGATTAACTCCAGATTTTTCTTCAAGTAAGTAAGAATGTATGTATGCATGTATGTATGCATGTATGTGTGCGTGTGTATCTATCTATACATCTATCTATCTTTCTACAGTCACCAGTAGTCACCCATAATAATGTAGTTCTGCATTCTGCAATAGCACAATATTTCTGCATAGGTTCCCAAAACTGGTTATCAGTTCATTGCCACAGACCTTGCCGTCTCCTCTTCACCATTGCATACATATCATTTTTTTACAATGTGGTTACCTCAAAAATAACCAGACACAAAGAACAAACCTGATTTTAAGGCGGTCATTTTCAGCATACAGACGCAGTGCTTGCTCTCGTTCCTGGAAGAGATAGACCTGCATGTCGCTTAGTGCCTTCTGTAGCTCCGCAATCTCCCCCTCACGCTGCCGAACCTCCCACTGAAGTTTATGCTGAAAACATGCAAAAATATACAGTCGTCATCATGCCTGAACACAGCAGAGTGGCTTACATAATCCAGGCATGAACAGTATACCTGATCTTCAGTGGTGCTTCTGTATTTTTCCAGCATCTGCAGGAGGTCATCGTGTTCCCCGTCAAATTGAGCCAGCTTCTGCCTGTAGAACTCCAGTAATTCACGAGATGGCCGGAGATAGGCCAGGCGCTCAGAGATCGGAGGAAGAGGTGATTCAGGCTGCTGATGTTCATTATGGATATAGCTAAAAGGCACAAAGGACATTTGTGTTGCTGCCAATACAATGTTTACTAGTTAAAGTATCAGTTTCGTCAAGTCTAAGTTACAGACAAGAAACTGAAAGAAATGTAAACGTAACCATCATACTTGCTGGGTCCTGCATCCTGCTTTGGTGGTGAATCCATCACTTTAAGTGCAACTTATGTGCAACTCTCCACAGGCAGAACAATCTGTAACACTTAATAGTTGTCAAATACAAAGGATGCGATTACAAATCTGCAAAGCAGTTTGTTATTGTAAAACCAGCAGACCAATTACAAATTCGTATTGCCTTTTTGTTTACTGTTGATATCTAAGGATTATGATCATGACATACGCTATCGTGATTACGCGTTAGGGGCGGGAGGTTCAAACAGCTCACAGTGCAGTCTTACCAAACACGTTACCAATAAGTACCATATTAAAGTTTATATAGTGTGAATTCATAATAATATTACCAGGCAAACAACCGATATGCTATATAACTTGATTAGTGCTGAACGTGTTGTTACCTAGCGACTGCAAAACTTGACTGTTAGCGTCTCAAATAGTGAACTACATAACGTTAATGTTACACCAGCCAACGCTAAATCCCTTGCAGCAACCTAGTCTTATGTTTTTTTGTGTGTGTGTGCCAGTTTTATTCATGACAAATCACTCGAGTTGATAAACGTACTATCAAAAACAGCTGGCAAAAATAACAATAAACTACCTTTTATATGGCTTCCATTGACTTCTCAGAGCGCTTCCACAGATCTAGCATTGATCAAATAAATACCGGAAGATGTCATATATTTTCCGGAAATTATACATTAAGAGGTCACACTTTGGTTACGTTATGTTAAATAGTCTGCCATTTATTGAAAAAGAAAATAAATTGGTGATTATTGTCTACATGCACTACTTCCTATTTGATTTACGCAACTGAGAACCCTAATACTTTTTACTGAAGTAATAGTGGAAGTATTGTTATATTTTTTAGACCTTTTAGGCTGATACGATTGCACGGTCGACACTTCTTGTTTAGGTTCATAGTATCGCATACTTTGCGCAGTAAAAACATCAGTCTTCATTCGATCTCTCCTGCGCAATGCCAGCCAGTGTCGTGATACGATGTTTTGAAGTGCATGTCATGCGTCTGAAGCAGGCTATTCTTGTTGAAGCTAGTTATTTTCTGTTTGGCAATGCACTTCGTACGCCAGGGTAGCCCGTGAAGGGATACGGGTGAGGCACGAAGAAGAAGACATGGCAGAGTTTTTCACTCGATTTAATTTTTTTTATTTGGGTCGGCGAATTCTCAGTCCGAGTTGTTTGGGGAGGAGTCCTGTCCATGTGTACGCCGCTACCTCTCAACGCTGCTATAGTAACGTTGTAGTAAGTTGATATTACGCAGCGCACAGTTAAATGTGTTTATTGAATGTTTAGGAAATATGTTTTCCCAATAATTTTTTATATGTATAGTGTTTCACACGTATAACGTGAAATATAGCCTTAATCCTAATCATATTCAAGGCACTGACGTTAACATTAGTCATCTCAGTAGTTAAACAAAAAAGATCAGATTACATTAGATTTATTTTGTCTGTTAAAGTCTGATAATACTGCCACATAATCCCATTGGTTCACAGCTAAATAGGAGACGTGTAGGTTAAAATGTAGCTTGGCACCGAATGGCTGTTCTTGCTACTATATTAGGGCCCGAGGTCACAACCAGTTAAACCAGATAACGTTAACACCTATGTGCTTCGGGTGAAGTTATTCACATACGCTGGAGCGATTCATTTCTGGCGGTGCTGTTTGTCTCCCATGTCGTTTATGTGTGATAACTATAGATTCAGTTACATTTTAACTATCTGTCATAGGATCACCCATCGTTTGGACTTTTATTTGACATTGATGGAGTTCTGGTGCGTGGAAGAACACCTATACCTGCAGCCAAACATTGCTTCAGGAACCTGGTGGACAGACATGGAAAATACAAAGTCCCCGTTGTTTTCGTGACCAATGCAGGGAACTGTGTTAGGCAAACTAAGGCCGAACAACTGTCTCACCTGCTTGAAGTCGAGGTTTGTTTGTTCTAGACTTTATTAAATCCATAAGATTTATTTGTTGTGTCGCTGTGAAGTATATCATGGTGTGATGGTGTCATTGTATGGTGATGCAATGTTTCAGAATTGTGGCTAAACCTTGATGTTTTCTTCTTTTGAATAATTAGGTGTCTCCCGATCAAGTTATGTTGTCCCACAGTCCACTGAGAATCTTCAGGCAGTTTCATGAAAAATGTGTGTTAGTATCTGGTCAGGGTCCAGTTTTGGAGGTTGCCCAGAAGTATCCTTTCAACTTTCACCAGTCATATTTGCATAGGTGCCCACCATCTTAAATTTTATGAAGTGCTAAATAGGATTCTATGGTTCCTATTGGAAGTCTGTGTGCAATTTTTTGTTGTGGAAATTGTTTACCCTTGACTTAAATAATGCCAGTCTCGGATTCCAAAATGTTGTGACCATAGATATGCTCAGGGAATCCTATCCCTTTCTTGATGTGGTGGATCACAATCGTAGACCTAAAGATTCGGTAAGTGTCTTGGGATGTAACTTAAGCGTGCGAGATATTTTATGCTCACATTGTCCTCAATATACTGTACGGTTGAGCAGTTAGTGTCCTCGGTATATGTTTACCTGTCCATGATTAATGCTTACAGGTGCCTCAAACCAAAGATCTGCCACCAATAGAAGGTATACTGATTTTATTACTTTTACATGTTTTGTTTTGGCAATTAATTTAGTTTTTAATTATTTGCCCTGTTCTGTTCACTCCCAGCTGTTATTCTGTTTGGTGAGCCAATCAGATGGGAAACAAACCTGCAGCTGATTGTGGATGTTCTCCTCACTAATGGGAAACCTGGGAATGCTGTAACTGCTCTTCAGTACCCTCACATCCCTGTGTTAGCCTGCAACATGGACCTGTTGTGGATGGCAGAAGCCAAAAACCCGAGGTGAAGCTTCTGACATCTTACAGGATCTATCAATGAAGCACATATTATCTTCCATCTACCTCATATTTAGCTTGTTGTCTTTTTTCAGATTTGGGCATGGGATGTTCCTTGTCTGTCTGGAGAGCATTTATAAGAAGGTTACTGGTCGTGAGCTGAAGTATGAGGCCTTGATTGGGAAGCCCAGTGTGGTAACCTACAACTACGCAGAGCTGCTGATACGCCAACATGCGGAGACTCTGGGCTGGACTTCACCTGTGGAGCGCCTGTATGCCATTGGGTGAGCGCTTTGCAACTTTGACTTTGTTCATGGAACTCAAATACGTTCTAGTAGAAATGCATTATTTAACCACAATACTTCTTTATTGGCATTCCCTTCCAGAGACAATCCCATGGCTGATATCTACGGAGCCAACCTCTACAACCGCTACCTGAAAGCGTCTCACCGGGTCAGAGCCCAGATGCAGGCTCAGGGAGGGGGAAACCCCAAACAGGAGATAACCGAGGTAGCAGGGCCGGATGTGGCTTCAGGGGGCTCTTCTGGTGATGAATGTCTGCCTGAGGGCTGCAGCTCCATACTGGTCTGCACAGGGGTTTACAACCGAGACCAACAGGACCTTCCCTCAGACCCGGACCAGACGGTCACTGAGCAGCGCATATTTCATGGCCACCGCGACTTCCGCTTTGACCCCAGTCTCACACAGCCATCTTTCGTTGTGCAGGATGTGCGTGAGGCTGTGGAATTGGTCTTCCAGCAAGAAGGCTGCCCACTGGACTAGAGTTGTGAGTTTCTGAGCACAGAAGCACTGAAACACTGTCAAGTCCTGCTGTTGAACAGGAGTGGAAGAAGTTCTCAGTGATTAATCATTAAGGCTTTTCACCTCCCCATCTTGTGTTTTACTGTATAGCAGATACAAAACGATGGAGATGCGGTAATGGGTTACTTGTTTCCAGAGTTTATTTGTGTATGCCAAACTGGCTTTAAGGCCATTTTAATTTACATGCAATTTCAGTATCTTACTACGAACTTTGATCATCTGTTAATCTGTAGAGATTTTCTGTAAATCTGTAGAAATCTGAACAGACATCAAAGATCAAAAGATCAGTAGGTCATACTTGTAATGACAAAGTGACAAAAAAAAAAAAATAGTATTGTCGTTTTCCTTGTCAAGTTTTATTGGTATACGTAACAAAATGGACTGAATTGCTTTTTTACAGTATGTTGTGCATCATAAATGTACGAAAATATTTTAAGACGTAAATGATGAATAAATACACACTGTTCACGCAAGTTGTTTACAAAATGCATGAGCTTGCCATATCTTTTTTTTTTTTTTTTTTAAATGGTTTAGTTCTGTGTACATTTGAGGGTCACTATTTTAATTTCACTATACAGCTCTAAATAACTTCCACTGGGTTTGAGTATTTGTAACAAGTGAAAGTGAACCATTATTAATGAAGAAAATCATTTAGGATGGTGTACTCACATGGTGCTTGTAGTTGTGTTCAGAGATTGCCATTGTGTGTACTTCCTTCCAATGTTGATCAGTGAACATATTGTACACTAGTCAAAGTACAGTAACAGGGACCAAACAATTTCTAACCTCACAATCTGTTATTTCTTGATTCTGTGACACATTATTTAAAAAAAAGTAACACAATTGTTCCAGTCATTACAATAGGGAGATATGACTGTGAGGGAGTTTTTTTCATGTTGTTCATTAGTGTTTGGTTTAAATATCAATAGACTTGACATAGTACAGATTAAGTATCTTTAAGTGATACAAAATAAAAATCTGGTATGTCTAATAAAGTCTTATCTGAATAGAGCCAACCATCTAAGTAATAGCTGAGGTTTTATTCATGCACCAAACTTTCTCAGCAGCGGCATGATTTCTTCTCTGATTGCTCCTCTAGGTTTATGATGTGTGAATCAGAATGGAGCAGGGGGTAAGGGGACTCTGAGTAGGGTTCCTGATTGACGACCCCTCCGCTTCTCACTATGAGTTCTTTTGCCATCAGGAGGAAGGCTTCCTCAATGTTATGGTCCATTTTGGCAGATGTTTCCAGTGCAGCCAGTGCTCCCCGTTGTTCAGCTAGTGTACATGCATCTTCAAACAACACTTGGCGCTCAGATTCAAGATCACATTTGTTGCCTACAAGAAAGATTTGAAACTGAAAGTGTTATTCAAACTGCTTAATCTGAATCAAAGTGATCAAATAACGTTTGAACAACTGGGCCCTAGAGATATATCTCTGGGACACAGTCACACTCCATTGAACAGACTTCTACTTCTAATTAATTTGTGCTAATTTAAGTTCATTTTACAGTTGGATTTGAAAATTATGATCCAATGTGGAAAATCCCATATTTTGCTGTCTATGGCCATGATCCAAAGTAGATTCCTGGATTAGACATAGCAAACCACTGGATTTCTAAATCTGGATCCGTTTGATCCAGATTAAACTATATAATTAATAACTAGGCCCTGGTTCTTCACCATTGGGTCAGAACAGAAGAGGCCTTTTGGATGAAAGGTAAAGGCCCAGATACAAGCCAAAGTATAAAAGAAAGTTCTTGTGACCATCACAATGTCACAGTGATACAGTCATACGTGCATATAATGTTAGAAAATGAGAATACAGTTATCTACTCTGTTACCTTGGTAACACTGGCGTGAATTATGCAAATTAGCCATTTAAGAGAGGAAGCTGGAAAAAACAAAATTCAAAATGATCAAGGTTTTAATGATTCCTTACCTATGAAGATCACTACTATGCTGGTTGCTCCATATTGCTCTACTTCCTGGATCCAGTGAGGTAGGGATTCAAAGGTGCTATGGCGGGTCAGGTCATAGGCAATCATGGCACCGTGGGCACTGCGGTAGTAACCCTGTGTGAGAGTCCTGAAACGCTCTTGTCCTGCAGTATCCCAAACTTGCATCTTAATTTAGAAAAACAAAACAATATAACTATTACATCTATTACTGTACAGAACATACTGCATGATTAATGTAGTCAATATGATGGGGCCACTTTACCATAGAAATACTTTTACAATAACACATTTTTCTCAACCAACCTTGACTTTTTTGCCATCAATGTCCAAAGTTCGAACAGTGAAGTCCACTCCTATAGTGTTTTGCTGCTTTTCAAGGAACACTCCAGTCTTAAAACTGTGGACCACACAAGTCTTTCCCACATTGGTATCTCCAATAAGGATGATCTTGAAGAGGAAATCGCAGGTGTCCTCCTCCAGCTCCATCTCTGTGGGCTGTAGAACCATGACGAACAATTATGTAGATTCTACTTCAACACACTGTTCTAAAGCTGAGGGAACTGCTGTAGGTATGCAGAAGTAGTGAGCTTAATCTGATCTTAGTTCACTCACTATCAGACTCACAAAAACTTTATACACAACAGTATAGTCCAAGTAATACTTCCTCCAGCATGTACTTCTCCATTCTATGCATCCATCATACACGCATACAGAATTCAGCTAGACTAATCATTTGACAAGTCTTTTTGATCAACACTTTTACTTTTCAACATTTTTCAACATTTACTCTACACTAAATATTTTTTTTTTTTTGCCCCTTGCGGACTTTTCCAGTACCTTTTCCAGAATCTCAGATCATGTCATTCACAGCTGTCGTCCTAACTTAAAAGAGTAGTATGTGTTTATGGCCAAAAACATCTACACCAGTTCTGGCAAAAACAGCTCCCCTTCTGTGAGCAATCTCACTTTCCCTCCATCAAGTCCTTTTCACTCACACTCAAAAGATAAACAAAGCAACTCCACCTCAACTGTACCTGACTTCTTGTGTTTGACTTTCGGTTTCCCATCCACTTGCACCACTGCATCTTAGGGAACTGTAGTTTCCCAGTAGACCAAGGGTGTGGTGAAAGAAAAGAAAGGGAACACAAAAATGTTCAAAACATACAAAAAATGGAAAAACAACAAACATGAAATTGTGACTACTATTATGACTACAAGCACATTGAGTACATTAAGAAAACCAAGCTCCTCCTTCAAGCGTGGCACATGTTTAGTGTACACACAACCCTAACTGTCTTCAGAGGTGACCTTTGGACTCAGCTGCTCAGCATTCAAATGAATTCCATGAGGAAGCCTGTGGCTGCCTCCCTTCTCACTTGCTGCTCAGAGCCTCCCAAAGAACTGGCCAAGATCACATTCCACCACTCACTGCACTCATAGCAAACACACATTCATTCAAAAGGAACCATCTTTCCAACATCAGATTTGCCACTATGACAAAAAAAAAAAGTTTTAGGAATACCTTTGTTGATTATTTCTGGTGCATAGACCAGCATGACGTTTGCAAGCCTGGAGGGGATTGCTGGAGAGATGATAGTGAAACACATTGTTCCTTAGAGTGTGTGTCAGTGACTCCCCCTCCCACGCTGACGCCTTGCCGTCAGCTCAGCCCAGAGAGGCACAAGGCACAGACTGACACCAAACAATACACAGTATCTGTGTGGTAGTGTGTTTTTTTGTTTGTATGGGTGTGTACACAAATAGAGGGAAGACCACTGTCATCAAAACAGCGTCATACAATGACTCCACACAATACATAATAACAGAACAGGGAATTGTCTCATTTTAGGTACAGTACATGTCTACATCTTGAAAACACATGAAATATTCATGAGAAATTCTTCCACTTGTGCAAAGGACAGCCTTCATTTAATCTGAATTTAAGAGACTGGCAACTCAGTTTCTTATTCTGCCAAGTATCAAGTCCAAGTATCAATGTAACAATAGTTTTATAACACATGTATTCTATTGTTAAAGATTTTTTGAATATAAATAGTTGCTTAAACAAAGCATTACAAATGAAGAAAATCTTTGTGTAAAAATCATGTACATTAATTTACAACTGAACACAAACTACTGATACAAAAGGTAAAAGTCTGTGTTTAAAAAAGGAGGCATTTGAACAATCTCATTAAAATTCATTTCATTTCAATTTATCATAACAATAACCCATAACAAGTATTCAAACACAGGAACGTGTTCTCAGAGTTGGGTACAGCTTTCAGCACACAAAATTCAATCAGCACCCTTCTTGCCAGCTCTAAGACATACTGTATCTTCAAGCATACTGGTGGATCTGTGCATGACAACTCCAAGTTCTCCTTTGAACCACTAGAGGGCAGCCGCTCGTGGCAGACAGACCCTTTCACCAACCCTTGCGTGTTACCGCCTCTTGTTGGCAAAGCTCACAGTGTCTTTGGACAAAAACGTCAGGGATGGGGAGGACTGGTTTCTAGGAGGCCCTGGCAGTTTATGGCGCAGGGTTCTCTTACGGGGAGGCTTCTCTGGAGGTGGAATGGGAATGGGCTTCCACGGAATGGGGTTGTAGAAACTGGGCGATGGGTAATTTAGGTTGTCATAGCCTACAACAGATTTTAAACCGTGTTTAAGCAAAAAAAAAAAACTTTCCAGACAGACTGATATAATCCTCCTGGATGCTTTAAGAACCACAGGGCTTACTTTTAACACACACACACACACACACACACACACACACACACACACACACGCAATAATCAGGTGTGAATGCAAACTATGCACCTTGAGGGCAGGGCGTGTTGCTCTTGGGTCGATTCTTGCTCTGTGCCCTTAGCCACTCCTGGAACCTCTCCTCTGCCCTCCTCCTCCGCTCACTCTCCTCAGCCTCTTTGAGTGCAGCCTCTTCCTATTGGCAAAACAATTACATTTCCATCTGTCAGACATGAATTTACAGTTCATACACCTCACCCTTTAAAAGACATGTCACACAGTTTAATTATGTATAATTATAGCATATTTCAAACATCAAAAACTACACAGTGCAAGTGTAATTGATCATTTTGGTCCCATCACCTTTTCTCTTTCTTTCCTCTCATTTTCCTCCTGTTTCTTCTTTAGGAGCCATTCTTTATATTTTTCTTGTGCTTTTACATCAATTTCCCGGCGCTTCTGCTTTTCTCGTTCTTCCTCCACTTTTTTTTTACGTTCCTTGCATTCCTTTTCATGTTTCTCCTAAAAAAACACCAAAACATATTTTGTTTTGATCCTATCTTTAATGTTTACTAGATATTAAATACATCTCCTGATAACACACAATGCCCTCATGATTTATTTTATTATTTTTATTTATTATTTTATTAATATATTTAGCAGATCCAGACTTTTATCCAGGCAACTCTAAATTACATCAGGGCCAATCTTCAACCAGGTGCATAGTCCATCTGAATATTTGATTGCAACAATTTACTATAATTAAATATCATTAGAAAAATTCTTTGTTAAAAAGCACACCCAAAAACATTCCAACATTCCACACTGACATTATACATTAAAATGAAAAAAAGATATCTTGTGAATCAACAGCGTCAGTGGTGTCAAGGTCACTAAGTTCTGAGTGTAGGAAAACAAATGAGAATATTTGATACAACAGGACAGGCAGGTCATGTTGAACAGGCAGTTAACGATAATATCAATGGGGCAAAGGAAAATAAACTGGAAGCGAGTTTCCCCACTTGGTTCATGTTAGCTGCCAATTTATTTTTTATCAAACAACATGACTACAAATGGATTAACACTGGAATTCTCGTTTAACTCTTTAACTTACCAATTCTCTTTTCATTTTGAGCCAATCCTGTATTTTGTTCTCTGTTTGAATTCTCTTTTGCTTTTTTGCCTTTTCCTCCTGTTCCTTCTTCTCTTTAAGAATGCACTCCTAACATGAAAAGGAGAAAGAGGTTAATGATTTTTTGAAGACAAATAAAATATTTATATTATTCTCACACTTGTGATTACAACAGTAGAAGTGCATACAGAAATTAAATAGGTCAACTATCCATTTCACTTTACAATAAGGTATATGAAGCTGTACCTCGATAGTTTTCTGCTCTAATTTTAACCGTTCCTCTTTTGCTTTGGTGACCAACCAATTCTCCCAGGCACTTAAGTTTTGCAGTGAAACAGATTTATCCAGCTTTACTTCTGCAACTTTCCTTTGGACTTGCAATTTCCAATTCCTATTATAAAACATAGAAAAAAGCTTTTTTAAAAACAAAGGTGATTTGGTTTTGAGAGATCTGAAGTGAATTTTTTGTATTTTATGTTAATAGGGTATTACTTGAAATCATTCTATCAACTTCAACTTCCACTATGGCAAGGCCCACATGTGAGGCAAATTTAAGACCTAAACGATCTTGTAGAAACACTGCACAATTGTTTGTATTCGAGATAGTACCTATGTGGAGACAGGTGTCTGACATCTTCAGTTGAGACAGGCAGGCTCCTCAATCTCTGCTGCAGTTGTTCTACCTCAGGTTCATCATCTGAACCCTCAAAACTATCATGGTAAATTGGTGACAACAACGAGTAGGTAGAATCCTCATTGGAATCATATTCCACACTTCTGCTTCTGTAAACATATGTTCCTTTACTTTTCAGTGGAGTGGATGTCAGGCTTTTGGATGTGGTCGGCAGAAAGACTGACATGATGAGCCTATTAAAAAGAGAGGAAAAACTGCTTACCATGACATGCAACAAGTTGCTAATAGACACTTTTTGCACATAGAAAGGAGATGACAAACGCATTCTGCCACTTAAAAATTGAACATGACCACTGAAGTAGTAATGGATAGCTTTAACAATTACTTTACGGAACCTATAGGCCAACAGGAAACATTTAGTGTCTGTGTAACATGTTATAGCTATTTTCACTGACTTGTGAATATAGAGTTTTTTTTATTTCAGTAATTTGCAACGCCCAACGCATCAATCACCAGTTAGCTAGCTAGCTAATTAGCTATGCACAGTATGAACAAAATGAGAAACATGAGTGTGAAATTGTTGTGCAACCTAATCGTCATTAAAAAACAGAAGCGTTCAAAAAGCTGCAGTTTCGTTGTCATCTAGCCTACTTACCAGACCAAAACACGCTGTACTCTAGCTGCCTACAACTGACTACAACCCTGTGTGTGTCGTCGCTTGCTTGCTTTCTTTTTGGCGTTGTTTGCTTCCCTTACCTACAACACCCACGCGCCCTAACTTCTCTCAGCCAATAAAATCCATGATCGTCTTGCACGTGACCGTGCAAAGACGCTACTGTAACCATAGGAAATATAGCTTACGAAAATATAACATTGTGTTATTGTGTTTTAACAAAGGGCGTTGAACCTAGGATTGTGAATGTTTACCATTTCTCTTTTATATTTTTCAGACGAAAGGATAAAAAATATATATCAGTCGGAAAAGGACATGGTCGTGTTGCCACAAGTGTTTTTTTCCAGGATTGTTATTTTTTTTTACTGTCTACCACTGTCACTTCTATCCCAGTATTGATTGGGTTTAGACTACTTCAAAATAAACCTTTTATTCTGATGTTGTGTCAGTGTGCTTCGCTATTTTGATAGTCTTCCATAGGTGCAGCATATTTAATCGGTATGCAAGTAAATGAAAGTTTACCTTATCACCTAGCAACTATGCGCGCAGTCACAGGGTGCAAATTACACACAGGCCAAAATCTGTATCAACCCAAACAAGGTTTCATGTAAAACCAAATTATATAGAGGCTAAAATTCCAAATTTTATAGCCTATATCGCAGAGTATGGGATTTTAGAAAATATGGGTTAGATAGCTCAGTTTATTCACTTTTTATAGCTATTTTAGACCAACATGCTGTTTAAAAAAAAAAAACAGGCCTACTGATGTCTAATCTAAAGTGTCACCCAAACCAGGACAGTGTATCATTTTGCACATCTCTGTCTAGATGTGACCATGCATTGAGACATCCCCCTTCCTCACCAGTACCATACTTCTGTAGTGTATTTGAATTGCATGGAAAAACGTTTACACAATCTACTACAGGCACACAAGGTCACGTCACTGATCCAGACAACATGCATGTTGCATATTAGGCTTTCATTCATGTAGACATGACAGATGTCTGCGTAGTAGACAGACAGGCACAAACTGCTTGAGGAGGCAAGTTTTTGTGTGGTGCAAAAAGCTGTGACACAGACAATATACAGTAACAGACAGTGTACAAGCTAAATACAGTCTGGGAGTCATTCAACAATTTAACACAAGTAAATATAACACCTGCATTATAAATCATTTCAAACTGAACACTTTGTCTGTACTTCAGAGAATTATATCAATCATCACTGTCTGTCATGAAAGGTTGTCTGTCCTGACAAGCTGTATGACAAACTTGAGTGATGACAATAAAGGTCTGTATCCAGTGACTACAGCATGACAAACAGAGAAGAGGTTTAGTGTGCTTGAATGATGAAAGGTGGCAGGTTGGTAATGAAGCACCAACAGGATAAATAATACAGGATTATAGTTTAATCGAACCAGAAAAAATGTCACACAGCATTCATATTTTGGTAGTGATTCTGGGAATAGGTACAATACCAGGTAAGTCTGGCAAGCTATAATGAAACATACCTGTGTATGTAAGATTATCATATGTTGTCCATGATTATTTGTCACAAAACAGGACACTCATATATTAAAACTGAGTGACCCTATACCACACAGGTACCTTCTCTGAAGTATCAATCGTCGGACTGCCAGCAACAGCAGTGTTGCCAGAGAACAGCCCTGCGGCCACAGAAGTCTTCAGCTTTCAGGTGTCCTTCTCTGCTGGGGAGAGTATGGCTGCTGGGTTCCCTCAACTACTAAATTTCAACCCTCTCACTGATTCTTTTGCTGTTTCTATGGAGAATGCCACTCATGCCAAGGTGGGATATATTCAGTTTCACTTTAGGCGACTGCCTAACTGATGTTTATCTTACTTTAAAGAGGCAATAAATTGAATTTATTAATTGAATTAATTAATTATTTAATTAATTTTTAAGCTTTCAGATCTTAGTCATTGCATATTGTATGAACAGAATTCATGGTAATTTGTTAATTTCAGGTGTTAGTGACTGGCTCCCCTGACTTAGATTTTGAGACTGTTCCCAATCACTTCAGTTTCCAAATTCTTGCTGTTGGATCCAATGGAAATGGTGACCGTAAAACACTAACAGTGCTTCTCACAGATGTTGATGAACCTCCAGTTTTCCTGGATGAAGGTACAACACTTTTTTGAATGGCGTTATATAAATATGTGAAAAAAGTTCAGTTAATCCTGACATCTGACAGCTGATTTGCTCTTTGTAATTAAGCATCAGTGCTGTATCTATTGGAGATGACACCGCCAGGACCGTTTTATGAACCAAGTGTGTCTGATCCAGAAAACAAACCTCTCACTGTACGTTTAAAATGGCTCCCAACTCTTAATGTAACAAATCTGTATAAATAATGTGTCTAAATATTAGCACAGTGCATGTTTTCACTATTGGTGATTTGTTTTAATCAGTTTAGTCTCATTCCTCTGAATTCTGCTTTCAACATTGATGCAAGTAGAGGCACACTTTTTTCGACAAAGGAGTTCAATTATCAAACTGAACCCAGAAGGTAAGATTGGTGGTGTGACATATATGAAAACACGAGTACAACAGTGAATGACTATCAAAATGTACTGAAACGCGTCTGTGTTCTGTGGTCAGTTTGGCTGTGTTTGTTTCCACTTCTCTTTAGTTACTTATTCAACCTCTCAGTAAGTGATGGCAACCATACTGCACTGAGACCATTGATCATCAATATTTTGAATATCAATGATAACAAACCCATCTTCTTAAAGTAAGTAGTTTGTCATAAAGGCAATATTAATATTGGTAATGACAGGTGTAATGATACCTTTACTGCTTACAGGATGAAATTGTACTTTGTTTGTTTGTTTTGATTGTTATTTGTTTGATATTCTAGCACGGTCACATCTTTCACTCTCCCAGAGGAGCTTATCCCTGGACATATTGTGGCCAATATCACTGCGGTCATACCAGATGTCTCTCTTAATGTTGGATTGATATTCTATACCATCAGCCCCAATGACTACCTTGAAATAAATAGATGTAGGACACAAATATATATATAAATATAACATACATACATAACATATACAGTACAAAGTTACAGCCCATGTTTATGCTTTTCTGTTGCAGATACTGGATTAGTCACGATAGCAAACAGAATGGATCGTGACAGTGACACCCTTAGAAATACCCCTACGATAGCCGTGACCATCACAGCCACATTTAGGTCCTCTGGGCCTCCTCTCTTCAGCTCCGTCAACCTGACTGTCACAGTGACAGACATTAATGACAACCCACCTATATGCACTTCTGATAGACCACGGTGAGAATGACCATGTTTGCCAGACTTGTTTTCCTCACAGGAGAGACTTTGTATCATACCTGTTTTTTTTCTCAAATGAAGTAAGAGACTACTACTTAGTGTGTAAGTGCATGCCCACAGCACTGGTTTGTGCCCTGATTTATTAGGAGAGAAGTACCAGAGACAGAGGCAAAAGGGGTTGTGATTGCAACAGTCTCATGTACTGACAATGACGTGGAGCCTAAGTTCAGAGAATACAGTTTCACCAGCTTTTCCTGCACAGGGTGCACCCAGCGTTTTGCTCTCACCTTACTTGGGTCCATTTTGGTAAGACAGGTCATTTTGGCATATTTTATGGCTTTTTCCTATTCATGATTTATTTTACTGTTATATAAATCTGCAATGTGTTTCATTCTGGTTCTCGCAGTTAAATTCAAGTCTCAACTTCGAGGATCCTAGCAACGTAAACATTGCCAGTGAATATAACCTTTTAGTTGTAGCTACAGATAAGAATGATACCTCATTAAAGGGTGAGCCTGCACACATTATTTACAGCTGTAGACTGAGTGTGATATGTCCTTTTCTTGATGCCAGGCTGTCTGTTTTATGTAGGTGATGCGTATGTGTTTGTCAGTGTGACACCAGTCAATGAGTTTCCTCCAGTATTCAATCCCACCACTTACTTCTTCAGTGTGTCTGAAGTACTTGGACGTAAGAAATTGATTGTTTCTTATACATCGCTGAAATTTACAGTACGATATTACTCTTAAACAACTACTCATATCTTTTCCCAGGGGGTGCTGTGATTGGCTCTGTAGTTGCCACTGATGAGGACTTCCCGGCAACAGATATTCAGTACTCACTTGTGTCAGGTGGGGGCAGTGGAGGTCTTGCAAACATCTTTCATGTAGACCCCAAACTGGGCAGGATCAGCCTGCTCACCAACCCTGACTATGAGGTGACCCCGGCACACACACTTGTCATCCGCGCCGTGGACGGGGACCCTGTCAGGCCCCTGACAGCCACAGCCGTGGTAAGCCACAAGAATCTTCAACCTTCCATTAACAAGTTTTTGACTGGAATCCTTCTAAATGTAAAGAACAAAACGATTTCTTTATCCCTAGGTGAGAATCAACATCACAGAGGCTAACGATGAACCTCCATTGTGTGGTCCTAACAAAACTAACCTGGTGGTACCCATTGGCCTGCGCCCAGGATCCAGTGTCCAGGGCTTCATGCTGTCTTGCACAGACAAAGACTCCCCTCCAACTTCTTTCATCTACACAATCTCAGGTTAAAGCTCACCCATCTATATATGGCAGTATGTAATGTCTCAATGGCAGTGTGGTTTATGATAGACGCATCTTCATGTACATAACGAGCGTCTCCTCTCTGCATCTTGCAGGGGCCACCAATGTAAACAACCACTTTGGCTTTTCCCCCAGTGCGGGAACCAATATCACAAGGCTGATACTTAGGGAGCCCTTTGATTTTAGCAGTGGGCTGGATAAGTTATGGCGCTACAGCCTTACTGTGCTAATCTCGGATGGTAACCTACGAGCTGGCCGAGTCCCTCAGACAGGCACCGTCATTGTTAATGTCCAAGTGGTGGACCCTGACCTCACCACCATCATCACCACAACAACGGTGAGTTTTTGACATGAGAATCTGTTGCACTGAATTCACCTTTTCATGGCACATCATGTAATATTAATAGATTTAACTGTTTTGGAAACTGTCAATGCAACATGCATGAATCTAACCAACTGACATGCTTTTGAATCTCCTTTACAGCCTCGCATTACATATATACCTGTAACACAGAACACATTTAATGCAGATGATTGGTATGTGTGGTTTGTGACTGTCCTGGGAGCACTTCTGCTCTTGGGTATCTTGGCATATCTGCTGTATAGATGCTTCAGGTATCTTTCCACTAAAGAGTGCAACTGCACCTGTGACTGCTGTGAGTCCAAGTATATTGAGGATAAAGACACACTGTGAGTTTCCTCGATATACTGATTCTTATTGATGCGTTATTGATTACTGGTGTAATTTTTTATCTTAATATTATTTTATTTAAATAACTTTCCCATTTTTGTTATTCACAGCATTGAATATAAAGGTAGGTTTTCATTATAATAAAAGTGACCTTTGAAAGATTTTAAGAATTGAATACCATTCATCATACACTTTCTTTTATATGTTATTTATCCACAGATCCTCCAAAACGTGAGGTATTCATGGTATGTACTGAAGTCAGTAGTCAGAGGATTAGGGTACAGTTTGTCATTTTTGAATGTTTTTATTTTTTGACATTTCTCTGTCTATGTCAGGAGATAACCAATATCAACACAGTATTTGATGGGGAGGAAGTCGACCCAGGTAATGCTTCATCCTCTTTGAACCAACTTATATGATTGGGATTGTATAGTGTTAATGACAATTTGCATGCGTGTCTGTGATATGTGTGTTTTTGCCTTCAGTTACAAAGAGGGTGTATGAATACAACAGCAAGTCTGGAGCCCGCCGGTGGAAGGATGCTACTATTGTGTCCAGTCTCCCACAGACACAGCCAGACAGCAGTACACACGTGATCTTGCAGCGGGGTAGCCATTCAGCGCAAGCGCCAAGCAGTGCCCAGTCACAATCCTCAAATCCTCAGAGGGTAGGCTCTGCCCAATCAGTGGACTGGGCAGATGACAGGGTGCAGACCTCACAAAACTCACTACACACCCCCGGGGAGCACCAGACTGTACAACTGCATACACGGTCTAAACCAAAAGTCAAGCCAAGTGCGTTCCCCATGACAGCTGAGAATATGTCAGAGGTATAGGGCAACATGTTTAGGCCTGGGTATGACATAATGACAGTCACTTCAAGCAACCAAGAGTCAATCATTTCAAATTGTTCATTCCCATCACATTAGTATTGTGGCAAAGGTTGATTTTGCAACTATAGATGAGAATAATCGGGTTAAATGAGCAAAAACGGTACCATGGCACTTTCTTCATGCATTTAATAGTTCCTATTAATACTAATTATATACATATGAAAATGATTTTAGTCACCATATTTCTCAGTGTAGGATATTGATGCTATGTGTGTGAATGTCAAAAATAAATCTAAATTTCTTGAATCCTGAGCATAACATCACTGTGTGTGTTTCTACTGCCTGAATGTTTCACAAGCTGCAGGCATTAGAGAAAGAGTTCTGGGTTATTTGCAGCCATTATGGAAAGAGTGCTGGGTTATTTGCAGCTCTAGGATAGAATGCCATTTGTTCTCTTTATTCCTCCAGGGAAATTGAAGATCAGCAGTCACAAGACCAACAAAAAAACAGCAAAAACTAAAGAACACAAGCACAGTGCTTTAACTTGGAATACAGTCCATAGGCTGAAAGTTCAAGCTGAATTTAGATCAAGTTTGAATTTATTTTACTTTCAAAATGCATTGACTCTATATGCTTTTCACTTTAAAGAATTGATCTGGAAAGCATATCTGTTCCCAAATTCATGCGTGAACCATTTAGCCCATCAAAATCTGTTTTGGTGTTTCAAGCACCAAACAACTCATCAACCACTTTGGCTCAACATAAGGAAGGCTTAACAATTTAGATATACCACTGACCCCACACAAACATTTTAGGAATACACAAATGATATGAGAATAGTGACAATCTCTTGTTTTGTCATGTGGACAAAAACGCCCCAAACGCAGCAGTAAGTTAACGAAAAGCATTGAAGGAGAAATCCTATTCTTATAAAACACAAGTTAGATATGACATTAATAGATCTCTCTGTTATTTACATGTATATATCCCCCTTAAACACAGAGACACATACTGTATGAATGGAGGTTCAGTTCTGAGGAAATAGGAAGACATAGTCACCTAACGGTTACAGGAGTTAGCATAGCATCTCAAAGCAGCCACCTCAGATGGGTACTGGCACTTGCCTACGGACTGGTATCGTTTCTGAAGCTGGGGTCTGGGAATGCCAGGGAGTTTCTTTGTAGGTGAACCATGCATTACCCATCCATATGATCAGGTTCAAGAAGCCAAATACCTGTCAAACACACATATGTTTCAAAGTAGAAGAAATTGTGCTTCAATCAGTGCTTTTATCATTGGTTATTAGGTCCAATCTTATCCAAGCCTCACCACAGAGACGCTGAGGGAACGCATGTTGGCTCTTTCGGTCACCTGACAGACCACCCCCTGGGTTTGGCACACTGATAGGGTGGAGCGGATTCCCATGTTGCTCAGGGAATCCCTTACGTTCTGGAGTCCTTTGGCCCAGGCTGACGAGCAAACAAGCCACAGGGCTGCAAAAATGACCGTCAGAATGAAGTCCTGACAGAGAAAAGATGGAAAACAAACATGTTTAATCTCCAAGCAAATCAAGCAAACTGTACTCATGAAACAGATTAGAAGGCTAATTAAAGTGTGTTGACCTGTATGACCTGTCTATTGGTGCTGTATGTATTGATGGGGGGTTGAAGGTGTTTTTATGTGTATATCTGCTTGTGTGAGATTGTACCGACGGCAGTAAGTTTTTTTCTATTATGTACAATAAAGAAAATCTAATCATCTGCACTAAAGAATCTTTGGTGCAGGCCTCCAGGTCATGGCAATGAAATACAAGTTATGGCTTTGGTATATCCCATTGTTTTAAGACATTAAAGCCTCTCAGGATGATTAGATACTTGTTTGCAATGTTGTGTGGTGGAGCTGGCATGATGGCTTGATGATGCAGCTGACTTTGATTAGGCGAGGATTAAACTAATTGCATACCACCTTTAGCATATCTAAGCAGACCTTAGCTCCGATTTGTCGTACAACTCCAGCATTCCCTGGCTCCTCCCTAGTTCACCCTTTGCACAGAGGCCAATGGGTTCTTCTACTACAGCCATGTTTCTGACCAATCTGCTATTGGAGAGGTTTTCACATCAAACAAAAAATGAAGTGCTTCCTCTGAAAAGTAATGCTTTTGTAATTTAAGTGGTAAAAGAGTTAAAGGGATAGTTCGGTTTTTAACACATTGAGCCCCTTTCACAGGTTGTCTAAAATGAAATAAAATGGTTGACACCAAAATCTTGATTGCTCCTGTCTCGAGTATTTGGGAAATATAGAATCGCCTCTGCCTGCCTTTAAAACGGCTAGCAATGGGCATGTGTTGTTTCTATCCTTAAAACACTGGTTTTAAAAAAGTACTACTCAAGGAGTGATTAGTGGCGTTTGCTGATGTTCCAAACCAAGTATCGTAGCAAAATACAGTTTCTGTCATGTTTTATTTGCCAGTTTGTAAGTCCCATAGGGGTCTATTTGCTCCTTCATATAAACAAAGTGCCAAATAAAACATGACGGAAGCTTTATTTCGCTACGATACATGTTTTGGAACATCATTGAGCACCACTAACCACTTGGTGAGTAGCACTTTTTTAAAACCAGTGTTTTAAGGATAGAAACAACACATGCCCATTGCTAGCCATTTTAAAGGCAGGCAGAGGCGATTCTACATTCCCCAAATAGCCGAGACAGAAGCAAGTGTCAAAATTTTGATGTCAACCACTTTATTGCATTTTAGACAACCTGTGAAAGGGGCTCAATGTGTTAAAAACCGAACTATCCCTTTAATCATCAGAATCAGTTTCTCTTGACAGTTTTTTATGTTTAATAATTCCTGTTTGTGTTTATTAATTCCTGCAATTCTTATATATATCTTATATATGTTATTGCTTAGACTGAATGTGTGCTCTCCACATCATATGTGTGAATGGGTGCTCCTGGATTTCCTGTCTTTTGATTGTCATGAGACAATTAAATTAGTCTGCCATTTAGCCATCAACCATAAGGTTTTAAAAGGGCCTTGCCCCCCACCCCAGCCAAGACCATTTTCACACATCTAGCATATAGGACAGAATGCTTCTCTTTGATCTTTACTGACTTAAAGTTAGGTAGTTGTAGTTAGATTATTCTTGACCTATGGCTAAGCCACGCCCCTTCCACTCACTCGGACAAACAATCAATATTTGGTAACCGGCGCTATGGCAGCTGACACTGTGTCTGACATTTCTCAGGAGGCAATAGAGGATTTTTGTAGTCAGAAAGATCAAATTCCATCTCAAAGTCACCAAAAGGATCTGACTAATTCAATGGAGGGGTATGGGTATGTTACTGATGTTGTTGTTGAAACATTTGGTACAAAACTACAGCTCCAGGCAAAAGTGTACAGGTCAGAGTAAACACGAAAAAACGCATCTCGTTGCTATCACCATCGCCGACAACAAGATAGCGGATCAGCACTGTTCATGCTCGGCAGGGTAAGAAGTTTGATTTACTTTAAATGCATTAAATTATAATTACTTTCAATGTATCTTCTTCTTTACCAAGACTAGCAGCTAGCTCTCCTGGTGCTACTGTATTAGTACTACCTGAATCATTCAGCACAGCATTGATAACATTTGCTATCTCGGTTATTTACAGATACGTTGATGAACCTAAGATCCAAAAAATAATGTTAATATAACTAGAGCCCTTTGGACAACAGCTAACCATTATGTACGATTGATAAAAGTACAAAAACTAGCATAACTAGGCTATAACCAGTGAATGAACTCCCATGTAAAAAAAAGTGAAACGATTAAGCTTATGTTAGGCTGACGTTTTCTTATTTTGAGCTAACGTTACATTAGACATGTTAAAGATAATACATTGTTGACTTAGGACCTTAGAACAGACATACACATCCTTGTTGATTTTCTCCACATTTAACCGGTTGTCTATCGCATAGTTTTTTATCCAGAGCAGATACTTATCTCGGTTAAGATGTGGCTTTGGAAAGGGTAAAAAATAAATACTGTTGCCCATCCTTTCGGGGTATCTTGTGTCAGAGTTGCATGTACCCCATGCATACCATCTGACCGTTTTAAACATAAAATTCAAAGAAAAAATATTGAAAAACAAGCGAAAACTGACCACCTCCAATGCATTTGAATGGATGTGGAAGCCGATAATGTCCGAGTGTATTGGGTTAGCTATGCGCACTGTGATTGGCTCATTGCGTTCGGGGGCGTGGTTCAATAAAGCCAGAATTCATGAAATCTGGTCTTTGAGTCTGCACGCATCTGTGACACAATAAATTACCATCAACAAAGAAAGCAGATACAAGCTTTGCCTTTGATGTGATTTTTTTGTGTGACTGATAAGCTACAAGTTCTGTCCAACTGAATGACTGAGGGAGACCCTGCGCAATTTTAAAGTTGCTGATTTATTCCACATCATTCCAATTGCTGACCTAGGTTCTATCCTCTTTGCTGAAGTCATGATCTGTATTTATGACCTTATAATACTACCCATATATTCAAGATTCAAGATTTCTTTTATTACATCTCATTATACTGTAGGTGTATTAGAGAGTAAAATTCTTTGTGTTTTATTGTCTCCTCAAAAGATAAATAAATGAAAGGTGTGCGTGTGTGTGAGTATTCATGTGTGTGTGTGTGTGTGTGGGTGTGTCTTCAGCATGAATTCAGCAATCTAACTGCCTGGTGGAAGAAACTGCTTTGCAGTCCTGGTGGTGCGAGCTTTCAAACTTCTATATCGTTTGCCGGATGGTAATAGCTCAAATAGTTCGTGGATGGGGTGGCTAGGGTCCTTCAAGATTTTCCTGGCCATCCTAATGCATCTTCCCTCGTATAGCTCCAATATGGAGGGTAGGTCGCAGCCGCAAATTTAAAAGATACTGTATGCATTGAAACTTACAGTTTGTGGCCATGATGATCCTTGAGAATCCCTGTAGCTGTCCATGTAGCCCAGGTAGATCAGCAGTGCTGCCATGGAGTAACAGAATGCAAGGATGGCCACGGCCACAAAGGATTCAGCTGAGAAGGCAGAATCACCAACAAGATGAGTCTCCTGAACAGCGCGACCACATAGTGTGGAATTGTGACCAACCAGCATGACTTCATTCAGCCTGAAGCAAAAGGACACACACACAAACACACGCACAGGCAAAACAGTACAAGCATGTATTTGAGTGTGTCGTGCGTGACAGCTTTGGAGTCGGTTACAAAGTGATTATACCTTAGGACTGAAAATAAAGAGTTGCCTGAAAAGGTAGCCTTTGTCCCCTATTATCAAATTATTGTTGTGCGTGTACACAAACATACCTGAAAGGATAGTGAAATGTGACATTCAAGGTTTCATTTCTACCTCCTCCACAGAAAAGTGTTATGACATTCTGGCCAGTATAACTTCCACAGCTTCCAAAGGCAAAAATAGCAGTTAACTGTAAAACATGATTAAACAGAAATAACAGAATAGTAGAAACAGAATAACAGAAATCTCAATCTTGTAAAAACAACAACAACAACAACAACAACAAAAACAGGCCATATGTTATTGTAGTCTAGGCATAATACAAGCTTACATCGCCTATAAACAACAGCAAAGAGACAAAGTTCTCAAAATTAGCTAACCTTTCAGGTAATAAACATCTGGGAAGATATTTGCAACACAACATGCACAAGCACATCATGACTCAACAAAGCAAAACATGCAACGAGCAACCACGCTAATCCGGCGATTTAATTCAATCACATAGCCCAGTTAAATTGCATTGCATGCAGAATGTTTACAGTGCCCCAAGAACGATGCTATACTTACCCACTCCAGAATTTTGATAAATCCCAATGGTTCTTTTAGTGGAGTCAGGTTTAGTCGAAATCCTGTCATAATCTTGAAAGTTTGAAAATAAGACTTATCATTTTATAACACTACGGATTCGTTTGCTCCAGATATGCTGCTATAACATTTAATACCATGCTGCGTAAAATAGCCTATTTATATCAACAATTCGAGTAGGCTAATCAAACAAAGAGGAGGAAATGTTTGGCCTATACTGACCATGGTGTAAAGCAGTAAGATGTTTTTTTTCCCGTCCAAACTCCTGGACCAAGACGCATAGGTTTACACTCTGCTGGGCAAAGAAAAAATAGCCTATTTAAAATGAATCTGTCATTGCATCAAAGTCTTACAAGTTCTCAAACAACAAGACAGCTTTCATCTGCGTAAAACTGTGCTCCGAAAAAAAATGTGATAAGCACATGACTGTTGCTCGCTCCCTCTAGAACTCAGCCAGCCTCCGCGGGTATACATCACAAGGCAATGGACCGTGAAGGTATGTTGAGGTAGCATACGTAAATTCAATTTCATTAGCTTTTATTTTGCCATACAGACGCAGGGGCATTTTTTCTTCTTTTTTTAGACAGGCATGTGAAAATCAGACAGATCACTGCAGATTGTTTTCTAATCTGAAAACTAACAACTAAATACATGCCTAGCCTATTCAACAGCCATTTTCTAACACGTTAAAATACATTCTGACAAATTATTAAATGATGAACCAACTACAATAATCAAAAAAAGGTTCGACAAGTCAGTCAAACAGTTGGTGCGTTTTACAATGGGCAGAGAATTCTCTCATATAATTCCACCAAAATTTGCATGCTTATCATTCAGCACACATAGCCTACTTCTTGCTTTGGAAAAACCAAAATGTCGAATTATTCAGTCACATAACACCAGATCATTGCATATTTCTTTGGGACAGGCTACCAGGTCAAAGGTATTTCTGTATTGCCAGACAGGTGTGGGACAGTATGAATTCTGCTAAGACTGAGTATAGCTAATTCCTGATTTTATATCATTTGGCCCTGAGATAGGAATTTATCAAGTCATGCGCAGCTACTAGCCTTATAGGCCTTAACCTTTTAAGCATTTGTTTGCTAAAGTAAGTCTTATGGATATAGGCTAGTCTGCAAAGATAAAAATACTCATGTATAGTCGGTAGTTTAAAGGATGTTATTTTATTGGCCATTTTAGTGTGTTATAGTATTAGCCTAGTTCAGAAAAGCCTAAACTGAGTCACATGCTAGTACCTCAGTACAAGTCATGTGATGTGATGTGATTATGTTGAACTTCAGGCCTCTGCCTCCCCACTTTTTAGGTTTGACTTCCATCACATGATGCTGCCATCCTTCAACAGGGTAAACCTGACTCAGAAACCTGACTGGATGTCCACAAAATTGTCATAAATGTTTACAAAAAAAGTACAACTTTTTGAGCAAGGACATGACAGGGATTGACATATTGCGTTAAAATTGAGATATAGGATATTGAGAGTGTATACTGGTACAGATATTCTCAGAAGTTGAACAATAGCGTATATTCCTATGAGGGTATAGGCCAGAGGACAGCCCCTAGCACGTCACAGGACCAGGTTTGTTTGTCTCATGTGAAGTCCAATGTGAAGTGCCATGCCTTAAGCTCAGGAATATTTGTTTGGGATCCCAGGTCAGGCTCAAAGCTATACTATATAATGTTAATTGTTTTAAGCATTTCAAATTTAAGCTTATATTTTCCATGCATGTCACGGAAAAAAACGTTTTTATTCATGCTGCCTAAAAATGTTTAAATTGCCTTGACTGATTCATCGTGACTTCAGTTATGCTGCACAATCACTCTCCACATCCCACTAAGATCATATGCCATTGGAACTGAAAGACTACTGCAGCCAAGACATACATAGCTGACTTTACCTTGTCAGACTGCTTTGACATTATATGTAGCAGACTTACGGGCCTCTGTTTACACTGCCATCTTGTGGAATAAGAAATTAATTGTCCTGTTTCTTTGTCTTTGTTTTGATATTGATTGTGCACTCTTCATCTTGATTGTACCTCACTAATCTCCATAGCAGCTGAGCTGACAGAGTCATCTTGCTGTGACAAAGAAAATGACATATGTGGAAGTGATCAAATTTAATCTTGGGAATAAAATGGTAAACGCCTGTTTGCATGCAGGCCTCTCTCAGGTTACAGGTGTTGAATTTGGCCAGTGATGTGCTTATTTTAGGGGATAGGCTACCAGACTCTGTCTGCTGCTTACACATCTCTGCAGCCTCTTGTAAGGACTAAAATCCACATTATTGTCTGGCCTGTGTCAGCCTGCAGCCAAGCACACAAAAGGCCTAATGTTGGCCCCTCCATTGGCCAAAGCTGACCATGAGTTGCCTTTTTGAGGCCCCCTCTCTAAACAAGGACTTTTCCTTTCTTGTGTTGCTACCTGTAATTATTTTGGGTGAATTTTGGGTAGTTATGTAAAAATAACTAGCCTGCAAACAAGGACAAATCATTTGCAGCCGATCACCTCTAAAATGAAAGTAATGGTGGTGGAGAGATTCCTCCCTGATGTTACCTGTCCTAATTGAGGGTTATTTGTAGGGACTGATAGATACAAATACATAGGTCTTTGTTAAATAAACTGGACTGTCCTGTTAACTGATGCACTAGACAAGAGCAAACAGTGAGGCGGCGATCCTTAACACCTGCAAACTCCAGTTCAACCTGTCATAGCCAGTGTTCTATTCTTTGTGTGCTGGGGAGGGGTGGCAACAGAGTGGGATGTTGGATGATTGGACTGGAGAGAAATGCTGTGTCTGTGGTGGGAACCAAGTTGGAGACACCCGGCTACATCACCTATCTGCTACATTAGCTAAGCTGTATTAGATGATAAAAGAACCTCTGAAAAGACTCTGGTCAGTAATAGACAATTATCACCATCTCCTCCAAATCAAATTCTCCAAACAGATAAGCATGTTCATATTGTTCAGCAACAGGCTGCTATCTGATGTGTTGAACAGCTGTAAAAGTCCTTTGTTTGCGAGCCTTAAAAGACTTTTAGGGGAGGTGTGATAATTACTCTGTCCTCACGTAATGACAAGATTTTTTGGACTATGATAGGGTAGCCTAGATGACATTGCTTTATTATCATAGTTCTTCTAAGGCCTGACCCCTCAAAGACTGAGGCCATGATTTAGTAAAACATACATATTTTTCAGTTAATTTTACATGCACTCCTTCCCTACACACACACATACACACACACACACACAAACACACAATTTATGGCATGACAAATCTCTAATATCTCAAATGTTACAATTACTTTACTAAAAATGTAAGCATTATTTATGTTTTTTTTTTTTTTTTCATTTTATTTTGACTGCAATTCCATATCCTACTGCATAATTTTTAGTCATAAGAATACATGAGTGTTTGCTTGTCAAAACAGGAAAAGAAACAAACGTTTTACAGTCATCAGACAAATATCTTGCTTAAGTGATTGGAAACACATGTCCAGTGAAACCCCAGAAAGTATGCTCTAGCTACAGCAGTATCTCACTCCCCGGAGGATGTTCACACGCTCCTCAACGCCTCGCTCCCTCTGTCATTTTTCCTTTGGCAAGGACCGTGAGCAAAGCATTAAAGGTTGGTCCATGAGACATTTCTGCACCATGCCTGGGAACACGCCTCCACCAGATGAATGATGACAGATGTGGGACACTGCAAGAGATGGGACACAGCCACACAGAGGAAAGGGAGGAAGATGAAGAGAGAGAGATTGGCTATTTGAAGACATGGAGAAACAACAATGTAGAAAAGGGTATTCATTCACATCTTCATGTCTTTGGCAACATGCTAATGAAATCTATTCCTGAGTCTATTGCTAACTCTCTCTCTGAGAATGTTAAACGTGATAAAACAACTCTTCCCTAAATGGAAATTCTGTGAGATTAAGAATACAAGTTGTTGATAGTAGAAACAGCAAGTCAGGGTCCCTGATTCAGTAATGAGTAAAAAGTACTGGCAAAGAAATATTGATGCTAAATGTAAAAGTTTTCATACCAAAAAAATAATAGATATATCAATGGAAACACATTTTGGTGTTTATGCATGATGCAGTGTATGAGTGTATATGATGATTTATGCATGACATATGCATGTGTGTATATGATGATGTTAAGACTTTTCTCTATATTTAACAGTAAAATATTTAAATTCTATTTAGTAGGCTATTTTTGTCATGAGGTAGCTGAACATGTCTCTCTCACTGGTTTGTTTTTGTTTTTTTTTTTCCAAACATGGGGCCTACTGAAGATCTTTGAGATGAGTCTTTTGTTTGATAAACTACTATAGTATGTAGTATGCCATAAACCTAATACTTATATTACCTATATCCTTTGTAACAATAGGCTTATTAATTATATATAATGGGGAAGTGGTATAGCATGGTTAAGGAGTTAAACTCGTTTCCTCATTATCGTCTCCAAGGAACAGGCAAAGTGTTGTATTTAGACGAATTTAATGAAGAAAAGGTAAAACTGAAATAAATACAAACAACTAAGGTAAGTATAGAATGTTACAAATCATAATCTTTCTTTCACAGTTCGCACTAATATGTAGCCTTTTAGGTAAGAATGCTCTTAATTTAACATTAACAATGTCACACAAATGATGTTTAACTGACTAACTATCTTTTCTCTCCTTTTACAGGTTAACTAATAAACTTACTGGCTTTGCTGCAGGAAAACACCAGGATTACATGTGCAGCAGCATAAATTCCATGTGTCATTACTTCTCTGTCTGTGTGTCTGTTTTACAAAATGGCTGCCTTTTAATTTAACTGGAACTAGGGGTCACAGGTCAAACATAAAAGCCTTCAACTTAAGAGTTCTTTTCTAAGATGTACATTTCCCTTCCCCTAACATTACACTCCCCGCCTGGCACCTTTAGAGTGCCACACCTCTACCTAAACCACCTCTGACTCCAGGAGTAAAACCACTTCAGAGACAGGTCTCAGGTAAGTCTCGGGGGGCTGGTGAGACACGACTTTCACTTCCACCTTCCTCACTAGTCCATCAGAGCTTGGGATAGCCTTCAGGACTCTTCCTTTTGTCCACTCACTTCGTCTAGCTTGTTTGTCTTTTAACAGAACTATGTCTCCTTCTTTGAGATATGGCTTCTTAGCGTGCCACTTCTGTCTAGCCTGAAGCATGCTCAAGTACTCTTGCCTCCACCTGGCCCAGAAAGTCTCTGTTAAAGGCTGAACTCTTTTCCACTGATGTTTCAGGACGTTGGCTTCTCCAAAGACTCCTGGTGGGGCAGGCGGAGTACCACTCTTCAGTGTAAGCAGCATAGCCAGGGTAAGTATCAGAGGGGCTTCAGGGTCTGAAGAAACTGGAACCAGTGGCCTAGAATTGACAATTGCCATAACCTCTGACATCAAGGTGCACAACACTTCATGAGTGACCTTCGACCTTCCAGTCTGGAGTAACAGTGAATCGAGGATACGCCGTGCGGTGCACATTGTGGATCATGCAATGGCTTGTTGAAACTCTGTGCAATATGCCTAAGTCTTGCTATTGCTCTTATCAGTCTGATCCGAGAAATCTTTCAAAGCGTTCTGTGTCCAGCTGTGTTCCTTGGACTTTGGTCAGGAAAGCTGCAACCTCAGGAAGCAGTTCCACATCTGAATCTGGATCAATCAGTTCAAAGTGAGTATCAGCAGTTGCTTTCTCTGTGTTCAGTAAAAATCTTGGACCAGTCAGCTGGTTCACAGACAAACACCTTGTGGCGTGGTCGGCTGGGTTGTTTTCAGTAGGCATATATCTCCACTGACGGGGAAGACTTGATTGATGGATTCTTTGTATGCGGTTATTTTCAAACACATAGAATCGCCGGGATGTGTTGTTAATGTACCCCAACACCACCTTACTGTCAGTGAAGACGGTCTGCCTTGGACCGTCACAGGCGCCAAAAAGCCCAATGGATCAAACAAGCTATTTATTGTTGACAAAACACCTCTGCGTGTAAAGGGTTTCTGGGACTCAGGAATGTTGTCCTCCGTCTGGGACTCAGGTGAACTTGTCCTCCGTCATGTTCCAAGCCACACCCTGACTACGCTGGAGAGTCAAGTCGTCAACTGCTAGATCCAGGGTTTCAATACCTTTGGCACGCTCATCTTCAGGCAAAGCATCCATGACATGATCTTGTGAAGCATTATGTTGCAGCGTTCCAACAACTTCTGGGCTCTCTTCAAGACGTCAATCGCTTCAGCCTCAGTCGGGAAGGACCTAAGAGCATCATCGACGTAGAAGTCTGTTTTAATAAACATACATAGGTTCTTCTCACCTTCTTGAGCTGATCGTCTTAACCCATACGTTGCTACCACAGATGGGCTATTCCCAAATACGTGGACTCATGCGATAATGCACCAATTCATTTTGAGGGTTGTTGTCCTTGAACCAAAGAAAGCGTAAGACATCCCTATGTTCCTCTTGAACTAGAAAGCAGGGGCCGGTTGCACAAAGCACCTTAAGTTAAGATTTTCCCTTAAAATCTGACTTAAGGTAACCTTAAAGTTAAGTCGGTTGCACAAAACATCCTCTTTAAGGTTTTCTTAAGATTTATCCTTAACTTGGTGTTATACTTAAGAAGTATACTTAAGAAATCCCTTAACCGTTGCACAAAAGACCTTAGACAGTTAGATAAGGAGAAAAATCTAAGGTACCTCTACAGCTCCCTTAACGCTACCTTAACTATCTCTTCGCTGAAAAGATGGCAGAGTTCATTGCTGTAATTCATAATCAGCGTATCCCTAGACGGTTGTACCGCGACCGGGAGAATCCATTGGACGTCCTTACAGACCAACAATTGATGATGGATTACCGATTTGACCGGCAGGCAATTGGTAATTTGTCCGTCTAATGTTGGACCATGCTACGTCCCGAAACTGCGCTCTGCCTGGTGTATGCTACTTCAACTAGATTGCCTTGCGGTGTTTCGCGTTTGGGGCCGGTTGCACAAAGCACTGTAAAGATACGGGGCGATGTTAAAATAGCGCTTAGATTTTCACAATTTATCTATCAATAACAGCTTTTAAAACTGATTTATTACCGGTCTAACTTCAGATCAGTATTGCATATTGACACGATTTCCCTGGGTCTGGCTAGTACAGCTGTATGAGATGACACATTCTCATGTTTGAATTGTGAATGGTTTACGAGAAAATCTCAATGGTTCATTCGTCCCCCGGTTCAATATTGTCCCGGCTCTCAACTAATTTACCTCCTCCATTTTTGACAGTTTAGTTGACTAGTTCTAACGGCACATGTGGTAGGTCACCGTGGAAACTATAGAATTTTCGTGCCAGAAAACCCCTTTGAATGCAGTAAATCACTTAACGGATTTCCTTACCTAAGGATACCATTTAAGAAATTTTGCGCAACACCCTTAAATGAATTCCTTACCTAAGGAGAAATTAAGCCTTAAGGTTGATACTTAAGGAACAAAACTTAAGGTGCTTTGTGCAACCGGCCCCAGTAGAACATCTGCTTGATGTCTGCGATGATGGCAAAAGGGGCTCTTCTGAACCTCATAAGTTCTCCTAAGAGTCCATTGTTGAGGTTTGGGCCTTGAAGCAAGACTTCATTCAGTGGGCACTCGAGTCAAATACAACCCGAATTTTCCCGGGTTTCCGAGGGTGATATACACCAAACATGGGGAGATACCACACTTCTTTTCCATCCTCAAGTGGCGGGGCTCTTTCAGCATGATAATTTTCTAGGATTTCTTGCATGAACTCCATAAAATCCTCTTTCATACTAGGTCTTTTTTGGAATGAACGCTGCAGAGACTTGAAGCAATCAAATGCATACTGCCTGTTGTTGGTAGACATCTTCTCGGATTCTTAAAGGGCAATGGTGCCGTCCAGCTACCACATTTATCCCTGATAAACCCCTTGTCCATTATTTGCAGGAAAGACAGATCGTCAACTGAAGGCGCTAGATGACTGCTTTGCCTAAATGGTCGTCTTGCTGCACTAGAGGACACATCCAAGAGAGGAATTGTGAAGCTGACTGAAATCTTCTTTAATCTTGACAACCTTGTCACAGGGTTGCATGTAAGTGAGACGTCCGTTTTCCATAAACATGTTTTGTATGTGTTTTCTATCTTTGGTTGATGAACACCATTGAGGCATACATCACCAACAATGACCCACCCAAGGTCATGCTTCTGGACGAATGGTGGATTTTGTGGCCTGTACTGTTGACGTACCTTATGAACTTGAAGTATGTCTTGGCCCAAGAGAAGCCAGATGCCTGCGGAGTTATCCAGTGCAGGTATTTTATTTTAACCACAATTCGCATGTGACTGTGATGAAGCGCTGCCTCTGGAGTGGAGATTTCTTCTCTCGAGTTTGGCACATTGTTGAACTCTATCAGCACTGGTAGAGAAATGCTGAGCTTGCCAGTGAGTTGCTCAATGATATAACCATGGGCTCTTCTTCCAGACACGTTAACAGCTCTGGCACATGTTCTTAAGATGTATGGCAGTGATGGTCCTTTTACATTGAAGAACTCAAAGAACTCTGTCCTGGCTAATGATACATTACTTTGATCATCCAAGAATACGTACATCCTCTTGCTCTCTGAGCGACGGCCTTGAGGGTATACATTAACCAGGCATATCTTTGAGCACGACTTTCCACTGAAGAGCAGGCTTGATTCTGGTCCTAACCACTTTATGAGCAGGTCCATCTGTTCATGGGCTGAGAGATCTAAGATATTCACTTGTAAACATTGACCTTAAGCTAAAGTAGTTTTCAGGCTGGTCATCATATTTAGTTACACCGCCTGATACAAGCTGACTTATCAAAAACTTGGCCAGGTCTGATGTGTTGCTACTTACATCATGGCTGGGTGCAGAGTTGACCACATTGAACGCTTGGCTCCAAGTTGTCTTGCTGGCTGCCTGAACAATGTGATTGAGAGCAGCTATGACCTGGGCTGGAGTATTACTGGTCTGGGCAACTCCTCTGATAAGGTGGGCTAGGAGAGCTATGCACTTCACCCAGGGTGAGTAGGTTGGATGGCTGCTGAGACTGCTGGCTCGCATCTACCTCATTCTCTGGATGGCTACTCCCCATCTGCGTATACTTTACTACATATTCGCTTACTTTGTCATGAACACTTTCAACCTTCGGTAATGCTCTTAATTCTTCCAAACTTCCAGCAGAACTATGTTTGATGACAGCAGCTTCCATAATAACTGCTTTAGCAGCATCTGCTTCTGCTTCTTTCAACTGGTTCAATGCTTCCAATTTTGCATCCAGTCGAGCCTTCTCTATCTTAATCTCCATTTCTTTTTGGCTAAATGATGCTCTAGCTTTCGCTGCCTCTGCTTCTGCTCTTGCCATTGTAGCTGCCATGCTAACACTTAGCGCTGAGCATACAGAGCGTTGAGAGCCTGAAGAGTGTGATCTAACATCAAAATGGTCTTTGTCGCCTTGCAGCATCTTTGATGAGATTTCAACTTCAAGTGCTGAATTAGCATCTTGCATGGTATTCTGCTGACGGCAAAGCCATTTTACTGTACTGTTCTCATACAGCTTGAAACAACAAGCTAAACTTGTTTCCTCATTATCTTCTCCAAGGAACTGGCAAAGTGTTGTATTTAGACATTTAATGAAGAAAAGGTAAAACTGAAATAAATACAAACAACCAAGGTAAGTATAAAATGTTACAAATCATAATTTCTTTCACAGGTAGCGCTAATATTTAGCCTTTAGGTAAGAATGCTCCTAATTTAACATATTAACAATGTAATGACTAACTATATTTTCTCTTCTTTTACAGGTTAACTAATAAACTTACTGGCTTTGCCGCAGGAAAACACCAGGATTACATATGCAGCAGCATAATTTTCCGTGTCATTATTTCTCTGTCTGTGTGTCTGTTTTAATTTAACAGGAACTAGGGGTCACAGGTCAAACATAAAAGCCTTCAACTTAAAGGAATTATCCGGAGTGAAACAACACGTAGCTCTGTTGATTCACGTTGCTAAGTGCTATCCATAGGTATAAGAACGACAGATTTTCATGCACGGTAGACCGAGTAACGAAACGGCAGCCAGCGCTAACTGATAAGGGCATGTCAGCTCATATGCCCAATGTGCTTAGCATTAGCGGCCAGTTCGTGAATTCGGTCTACGTTGTACCTACTGCTGTCATTCTGATACCTATAGACACCATTTGACAGCCTCAGTCAACAGAGCTACGGGTTGATTCACTCCGGATAATCCCTTTAAGAGTTCTTTTCTAAAGATGTATATTTCCCTTCCTCTAACATGACATCAATAATAACCTGTCATTGAAAAGCGGTTGAAGGCTGAAAAGATAGATTTAATTAGAATATGCACCTGTTTGTCTGTCTTTATTTAATATAGTGAAATAGATTTACCCTTACCGCAACATACTGTACAAGAACAAAGCTGTGTCACCTACAATTACGCCTACAAGCTTTCTTTAGTTTTAACAGATGGAAGATCTTATCTCAGGCAGCCACACATGGGATTTATCACATGAAACTGCACAACTGTATTGGTGACAGATTGCAGGAAAATCAACTTTGATTTACATCAAAATCCAGGTTAAAAGAAGGCTTTAGGTTACAAGCCATTGAAGCAAGAGGCATTGGCCTATTAGAGTTTGCCAAAGTTAAGCCTAAATGTTGCAAATATATTGGTGCTATTTTAATAGGCTACAGCGAAATAAAAGATCCCGCCATCACCCCGCGCTCGAGGGTTCACCTTGACTCCTGAAAATGAGAGTTGTTAGATCAGAGAACCTAATCGCACCCTGAAAATGTCATTATAAAATCTTACATTCTTTTTTTTTTCTTTTTAAATCAAAGAACAGACTAGCTGTTTTATCAACTGAGCACTTGGCGGCTGGAGGCCAAAGCCTTATCGGACAGAATGATATCTGGCAGCACATTACGCACCCATGTTTCCTTATGAATTAAACTCGCTACATTGACTCCCAGAATAAAGAACATTTCTGCAGCAGCGATTTCTGCCATTGCTGCGGACAGCATACGCAATCCCTGGATGGGTGGTTGCCATGGTTTCGCAGGTCACATGCGTGGGTTTCCTGTAGCCAGCAGCAAAAGATGCTAGCTACTGAATTCACAGCCATTTTCATTTACCAAATTGCGGGATATCGCTGAGCAAATGGGACTACCTGCACGGCAATGATGAAAATTCCGCCGCATATTTTTGTGTTCTGATTCCATTTCGTCGCAAATTACGTTCTCTACTCTTGTCGTGAGGATAATCGAGACAATATTCAATATTGCATTTGACACCGACACAGCATTTCACTCGGATTTCTCTGGACTCACATCAGGAATGAGTATAGAAATCCCAGAAGGACTGACGGAGCTGTTGCAGAGCTTTACCGTGGAAGTGTTAAGGAATCAGCCAAGGGACTTACTAGAATTTGCCTTGCAGTATTTCACGCAATTGAAGGAGAGTGAAACCAAAGGAGCTGCATTTGACAATGACCAAAATTCGGCCTCAAGATCTGGGAAAGCAGTCAACTTTATCGAAGAAGCCATGCAAATCGATTCGGAAAACGGAGAGGAAGAGGAGGATGACGACGAAGAATTCGTAGGTAACAAACCCAGGCTCATATTATAATTAAACTCAACTATCGTGATGGGTAGGTTTAATGTACGGCTGGTGTTGGGTCGACAAACCCGCTATTTGCAGCTTCATTCAAGATCATTGCAGCTGACTGATTCTTCAAATTACCGTTATGGTCCACGAATCTAATCCATACATGTAGCTACACGTCCCCTTAAAAATGCCAGTTACACAGGGTGGACATAGAGCCAACCTTTTTTGTTTGAAAGCCTAATTGAACCTACTCTTAAATATTGACAATGCCTTCGTAAGCAAGAGCATTAATCATCGATGGTCTCCGCAGACCGTAATGTTAGTCAGTATGCACAATGCATATTCAGGCTAGTAGGCCCTCTTTTTTGATCTAGCCGAATTGCTTTTCTTAGTAATCGGTAAGGGTTGAATCTAATATGCTTGAAAAATGACTTGATATTTGTCCAGTTTTGTCTCATTTAGTCATATTTTTCCTAACAAAGCATTTGAACTCTATCAGCCTCATTAGGAACAAGGTGACAGTGGCAGTGATCCCCTTCCACCCCACGCCACTCCACTCCACCCCCACGGCTAATGTTAACATCTGTAGCACATCGTATTTATCATGCGCATCCTTTCATCTGGCAACCTACTCATCCAAGTGACCTACAGTAGTTAATAAGCAGAGACATCAAACAGTAGGACAAACACGGCTGCAATATTACTTTGCATTTACACTAGGCTACCGGACTGGACAGTCATATGACAAGCTTTGTGGTTGCTCTAGGGCAGATGATTTTGATGCGGCCAGTGTCAGCCTGTAGGCTAACACCAGGCCTGACGTACCATATGCCTCATTGAAAATAATTAAATTTGAATGAAAAAAAAAAAACAGCAACATATGTACGGCACCACATTGTGAATAGACTCGTATGTAATGTTTGTAAAACCATTTTTTAACCGCGTTTACATTTTTGAGTCTTCTCATAGAGCTCCGGTTAGCTCATTATTCATGACTAGTCACCAGACTCATGTATGTTTCATGCAGGAGCAGCATAGTCTCAGTGCTGAGGGCCTTCATGACCTCAGATGTGTGTCCGTCCTTATTATTCACATTGTAATTAAGAAAAAGAAGCATATCAAACGAAAGATGTTGTGAATGTCTAATGTCATCTCAAATCTATTACAGCCAACACAAAATAATTAAATAGACCTACATTCAGTGATCATGTGCAAAGCTTCTTAACAAAAAGTCACCGGTCAGACAGTAGAATGTTGTTGTTGCCTTTATATCCTTGTGCTTGATGTGACCAGCAGTTATTTTATTCTGTCCAGCTGGACAGAGAGGGCTCAGCATTTAAACTGCTTGTACATTTACAGTAATTTCTGCTCTGGATCAAATTATGCATGTGTGGGAAAACTATGCAAAGATCTCTGCTTGATATAAAAATAGCATTACTGCATTGTTCAACAGGGAATCTGCTCTGTGAATCATTTAATTTCCGTTTCTGTGTCAGCGTTATACCCAAAGGAAACTATCTGGCAACTGTCTCTTTTTTGTTTTTTGAAGGACAGTTGGAAATGTCTGTTTGCTTAAAGGTGCTCTAAGCGATGTGACACGTTTTTAGGACTAAAACATGTGTTGTTACATACAGCAAACATCTCCTCACAATCTGCTAGCTGCCTGTCCCCTGAACACACTGTAAAAAACGCGGTCTCTGTAGACTGCCCGGGCTCCACAAACGGCAACATAACACAGTGGGCAAACCTAGCATAACAAACGAAAACGAAACATAACAGTGTTCCAGCCAATAAAGACAAGGTTCATGAGTCTTTCGGGAGGCATGGGAGGGAGGGGGAGGAGTAAGCTAACTTATAACGCTTGAACCCTCTCTGGAGCTATCGTCCGTTTTGTTTGACAATACTTCGAACGTCAACAAGAAGTGACGTGAAACAGAGCGCCTTTAAGGTTGGCTGTTCTGTACTGATCATTTGATGCTTTTATTTTGTTGAACTGACCAAGCTGTTAGCACAGTAGACACAGTTGGTTCTTGTCTTTCAAGTTCAGAGGCCTACCCTTTCCCTTATTTGAGAAATTATGTATTGCCATGTATCACTTAGTCTGTGCATTTATGGTGGTGGTGTGTCTATGTAGATTATTTGTACAGGCATTTGAATTCAGCCTTCATTTTATTAATCATCAACAAAACTGTGTGATAATGAAAATGTTAAAATTAATTTCAACAGTGAGCAAACATTGTGAGGTTCTTTGCATGCAATTGATCATATATCTCACTCTATTTGCAGCACCAGTGATCAACAGGTTTACAAGAAGAGCCTCAGGTAAGACAACACCTTTAGGACTCTATTCTTTCTTTTTGGCAGCAGTCGAGGTGACCTAAACAAGAGAATGTATAGAGAGTTCTTGGGAATATGGTTGATCTGGATGGCTTTTGGGTGGAAAGTTGCAAAGTCTCCAACTTTATGACCTTAAAGGGATAGTTCGGTTTTTAACACATTAAGCCCCTTTCACAGGTTGTCTAAAATGCAATAAAGTGGTTGACATCGAAATTTTGACAATTGCTTCTGTCTCGGCTATTTGAGAAATGTAGAATCACCTCTGCCTGCCTTCAAAATGGCTAGCAATGGGCATGTGTTGTTTCTATCCTTAAAACACTGGTTTTAAAAAAGCCCTACTCACCAAGTGGTTAGTGGTGCTCAATGATGTTCCAAAACATGTATCGTAGCGAAATAAAGCTTCCGTCATGTTTTATTTGGCACTTTGTTTATGTGAAGGAGCAAATAGATCCCTATGGGACTTACAAAATGGCAAATAAAACATGACAGAAACTGTATTTTGCTACGATACTTGGGTTGGAACATCAGCAAGCGCCACTAATCACTCCATTAGTAGCATTTTTTTTTAAACCAGTGTTTTAAGGATAGAAACAACACATGCCCATTGCTAGCCATTTTAAAGGCAGGCAGAGGCGATTCTATATTTCCCAAATAGCCGAGACAGGAGCAATCATCAAGATTTTGGTGACAACCACTTTATTTCATTTTAGACAACCTGTGAAAGGGGCTCAATGTGTTAAAAACCAACCTATCCCTTTAATGCAGTGGTGCCAATCATTGTGGGCACAATATGTTTTTTTATGTCGCTGCAATATGTTTCTTTATGATGTACAGATTTGCTCCTTTGAGGTTAGTGACAAATTGGAGGGATATATATTCAGCATATTTAGCACTCCTTGTGCTGCTGCTAAATGTGAAAGGGACAGAGATGCTGTTACCAGTCTACCTGGGTGTAGATAATATTTGTTTGGTCTTCAAGCAAAGATACCCAAATACTCCACACTACAACCGTATTGAATAGAACTTAATGCTGGACTCATCTCATGCAACCATCAACTATTCAACAGTAGACCATTGAAGCTGCACACATTGAAGCTTTTGCTGTTGCAGAGGTCAAAATAGAATAGAATGTAAGCCAACTACAATAGCAACAAAAATGACTAGTGCTCAGAAAATGGTGGAAAGTCTAATAAAGTATGGAACTTATCAAAATCAATAATCAAATAATCAGTAGTTATCAAAATTCATAATCAAACGCATATATTTACATGATCAAGTAAAACATGATCAAGTAAAACACGCCAATGACAAGTATACATACTTCATCTTGGGTTTAAGCCAAGAGAACACATTTGTGTGTTTATGTGTTTGTTTTGCATTTGTGTATGACATGTCCATAAGCAAAGCGGATATAAGCAAACTAGTGTGTTTATCAGATGTCTGTATGCAGCCTCTGTGCTAAGAACATGCTTATTTTTTTAGATAAATGGTGAAACACTTAATTGGAGTAAAATCTTACACCTAGTTACCCAAAATCTGCATTTTTGGCCTTTGACAGCTGGACATACTTGCGCAATAGTCAAGCACAACAGGTTATAATGCGTTAAAATTAATAAGGAACTAAAGCAAACTTTCTCATGCTATGGCATTTCATCTACAGATCAATGCTTTCTTTGATGCATGCCCAGTCCAAGTACAGTTGATTTCTGACATGTGATCATCACAAGTAGGCTTTGTCCAAATTTGTTGGGCAAAGCCTTTACACCCGTCAATCAAATGTTATCAACAATAATTTGGCTCAAATGGAAATGCCTCAGGTTTAGGTGTTCACCACTATGTTATTTGACCAATTACCTGTTATGACTGGTTGCAACTTTGTGTGATGCTTTGATAGTTGGTGGTTTAGTGAATGATTGATTTAGGTTTTTAAGGTTTAGGTTATCTGACTGATGGGTGTTTTTTGCCTGACTGATGAGTTGTCATTATTGTCATCATTGGAGGCTGAACATGATGCCTTTTTTGAATGGTTCATGGAGTTGCAATGTTATTAGGCTTAGTTTGCTGCTGCTATGTATGAAAGATAAAGAAACGCTGTTGTAAACATAAAAACAGAGAAATATCACTCCACTTACTAATTTAATGTTTATAATACAGCCTAGGGGCATTTGGTGTGAACAATGTCATTCTTAATTGTTGCACTACTTAGATAAATGTCACAAAAAATCATCAGCCTGCATTGGTAGAAAACTTTAGGCTAATACTGCCGAGCTTGCAAAGCTACGGCATGTTTTTATTCGCTGTGCCAGATGTTGACCTCTGACTTAGATCTGACCACACTGAATTTAGAAATTAGACAATATCTTAAAAGCATCTTTTGGTCCTACACAAGAGCATTTTGTCATTATGTGATATGGGCAAACATTGTAATAGCATCCTGGGGACTTGAGGAACCGCAGAGGTTCGGTTAACAATGAGGGCTTAGAAAAGTGACTGTGTTCATTTAATCTGTTCATGTGATTTGGTTAAGTAAAAGTGTAAACTCAGTATCTTAAAATCTTCTGAGACTGAGTTGGCAGTTAAAAATTCACCTGTTTAAATAACTTATGAGACAATGCTAGGAAGGGATGTTTTATTTATTCAGGTTTTGATAATGTAAATGGGTTTACTGAAGAGCCAATATAATGCAGATGTTCTTTTAATTTGACCTTGTGTTGCTTCAAGTTACTTGGGCTTAACATAATTGTTGGAGGACTAGTAAGGGAGATGGTGGAAGGTGTAACTGGACCACTATTTTACTATATTGCTTAAAACGAGCTTTAATAAACAGTTGTTTTAAATGCTCTAACACAAATACAGTATATAGAAAAAATATTAGTCACCTGTGGAACAAACAGGACTGAAAATTCAAAAAACTCAAATGTCGTCATTAGCAAGAAGTAGGCTATGTTTTTTTTTTTCAGTTTCAGATACAAGAGGCTATTGAACTGTGAATCAGATTAGGCACAGACTGTCTCCAGGACTCTCATCCTTTTCTTTGATTGCCTTCCCATTTGCTCAAAAAAACGAATCACCATAATGACCTGACCTATCACTGAATATTCAACAAAACCGCTTACCTTTGCAAAGCCTGGGAGCACATTCATACAGGCTGCTGTGGGACGACATCAAACAAAGCACTGGATATTTTTCTAGTTGCCCCTGTTTTTCTAAGGCCCCTAATCATCATACAGAGAGGCAGTTGTTGCCTCAGATAGTGCAGCTACTGCTGCTGCCACTTTTAGTAATGGTGGTGATAGCTGACAAGTGGAAGCCTGACAACTCCAGGGCCATTCAACATAGTACTAACTGATTCAGACATCATCAATATGCAAGACACTCACTCATCAAAACTGACTGCTGAGTATGATGAGGGAACATTTCCAAAAGGGACCCACTTTTCTGTGCTTTCATACATGAGTAAAAGTATATTTTTTGTTTTGGTACTGGTCCCTCTCTTTTCAGACCTCAGCGACCTTGGTCTGTTTGGATTTTTTTTCTCTTACTAAGCTTATAGATGGACATTCAAAGCTGTAAGGTAGAGATGATGCTACATTTAGATCAATTCACTCTGAAAATTAAAAGCAGCCCATCTGGACTGATTTATATGAGAGTATCCTCTATTTTTCTATATAGTGACCAATGCATATATTATAAAACCGGTGTATAATATACAATATCCATCACATCGAGTGATCAGTGAAATCCGGTGAAATGAAGTCAGGGAAGGGGAGCTTTGAACCAGAGGACATATTAAAAAGTGGGTAGTGATGTGCTAGTGGTCACTCTGGTACTTATCCTTGAGATGACAGTCAATGTATGGGTGAACAATGACCCTGCATGACTCTCTGGTTGGTGTTACAAAATAAGTGTGCTGAGTAAGTAAGCAATAGCAGGTAAACTGTGAATAGACTTTTTGTTACTTTTACTACATTATGTTTAATCATATGCCATTTCAGTAGAGCCAAAATGCATACATTTGATTAACTTCTGTACTCATTTAAATTATCAGAATAATCATTCATCATTGTTGGCAACAAGTTGTCCTGCAACGTAGGCTAGATTGATTTTTATAATCAGTCTAACTCAAATCAGATTGTTTTGGCTTGATGATATGTTTTTACTTGGTAATAACTTTCAAATTGTTTTTTTTTTAGATTAATTGGAAGTTATTATAAAATAACTAGAGCTGATTGACTAGTCCACAGCAATAACAATGACATTTTGTCAACTCTATATTTTGTTGTTGATGCTTCCTGTTTTTCTTAACTCAATTTCTAAAGCAATTGTATGACAGAAAACCCACATAAACTTGGTATTTAGTCTGAACATGAGTAAGAATTAGTGGGGTTTATGCTGAGATCTGTTGTAAGTCAGGACATAGTGTACACTTGATTTAAGGTGAGAGGACTGCAGCACACACAGCTTTTCTGTCAGAGTATGGTGAGGTTATGAGTTCTATTCATGAAATACAGCCTTTATTGGACAAAACAACGCCTGCATGTTTTAGTTCCTTATGCAGTCAGGATTGTGGGACAGATATCAATAAATAATTTATTTCTTTTAACAGTGAAACAGTGCGTGCATGATTTATGTATTTTGTATGACAAAGACTGTTGTGTGATTTGGTAGTGAAATCATTTTGCAGCACATGTTTATATCAGTAATTCATTTGTACTATGGGGGAAATAAAGGTTTATGGCCACCACTTTTCCACCTTCCTTTAATGCTGCCTGCCAAAACCTATTGGCTCATTTGGAGCTGCAGAAAAAAAATCTAATTTTAGATGTATTATGCACATTCATTTGTAAATTCTAAATCAAAATTACATTCATTTCAGCTGCAAGCACTCCTTTCTTATGCTGAAATTGGAACACTACAACCAGCTTTATAAATCATACTTGCACATTGTCATAAGATGATTTCTGCACCCAAACATGGGCTAGTTTCATTATTCATTTGATAGCTACTCTTTAAATATTTGTTTACAAGCATTTTCGGTAAACTGACAAGCTATGTTGAGAGATGCAGGTTTGTCAAGTGTGATATAGGCAGCAATAATTGTTGCCTAATCAAAAACAAGCCAAAAAAAAAACAGATTTGCCAACTACAAAAATAATCGTTAGTTGCAGCCGTTAAAAAAAACTTTTCATTTATAAACACTTATAACCTCCAAAATCTGTAACCACTTTTCCTTACGTGCCTTTAGAATGGGAAGTAACCTCTGCAATATGTAAGAAAAGTCCTTCCTCAGATTAAACTAATTCTGTACTTATTTTTGCCTTACTGCTAAATTGGTATCCATCACACACAGTTTTACAGCTTTGCCAAAATAGCTGACAAGTGCTAATTTGTCAGCACTTGTATCGGTAATGATCATGTTTTAAAATGGGTATGAATCTTGCAAATTTGGTTTCAAAAATGTTTGTGCTACTTGTTTGAATGGTAAATTCTTTCACTGACATTTAAACAAGTGGTCAGAGTCCATTCACCTCGTGTATAAATGAGATTTGTTTGTGAGTTGTAACTGTCTTATAAACTGGATTTAGACCGATAATTCAAACCTAATCAACAATAGCACAAATGTTTTGTTGAGTGTAAGTAATTTTGATATAAATAGTGGGTAAAATATTGTCCCGCTCAAAAGGATTAGGCAATTAGTAAAATAACTGAAACCCTCAGCGCTGGAAATGACAAGTTTGTCATTTCCCATTAGTTTGTGTGTCCGGTATTCCCTAGTGTTGATGCTTTGCCTAGGCGTGTGAGCGCACTAGTAGAATGTCCTGTTCATTTCTCACTGGCTTGGCTGGCGTGAAAGTGAGGGGTCAGATCAGGCCAGCATTTGAAGCATAATGGAGACATTGGCTAATGCACAGTGCAATTACAGCAGTCTTAGTTTGAATTAACGGTGGTGTTAATTTGAATAGTTTCTGTGTCGTTGCATTCCAGTTCACAGCCTGTGTTTTTTGTCCTGCAGTGTGTGCAGAGGCCTTCAACCCAGATGAGGAGGATGAGGACAAGGAACCGAGGGTGAGCTGCTTCTCTTGGTAGTCAAGATTGTACACAGATATCAAAGAACACACTGTAGCGGTTTAAATATGATTTAGTTTGCATTTATGATAATTGTTATCAATCCTTTTTTTTTTTTTCAGATCACGCACCCAAAAACAGATGAACAGAGGCAGAGGTTGCAAGAGGCGTGCAAAGACATCCTGCTATTCAAAAACCTTGACCCGGTGAGAAAGCCAGCCCGCGGTGTGCCGTGTGACCCAGCGGTCTCCCAAACACAGCTACAGGCCGCTGAACTCTCTTGGGTTCTGATGCATATTTATTTACACACTCACATATTATGAAAGAGCGTTTATGGGAAGGAGGAGTGGAGGGGTGGTTGAAGGGGTAGGATGTGGAGTGGGGGGATGGGAGAGGAGAGGCTAATGACCAGGGCTCAGTGACCTGTGCAACCCTTGGAATATTCTGCATTCACGCTAGACATTGTGCTTAATTAACCGTGGGTTTTGCATATTTTGGGTTCGTCCATGAAGCTGTCGGCTCGCTCCCGAGCGCATTGTTTGTTTGATGGCAGTGTTGCTGTGCCAAGGCTTTGCTTGTGTGGCCTCCCTGTAGGGAGCAAAAGATAAACAGTTGTCTCACCACTGATGCCTGGATCTGGTCTCACGCATACAGGAGCAGATGTCCCAAGTGCTGGACGCCATGTTTGAGAAAATAGTGGAAGCCGGGGAACACATCATCGATCAAGATGACGACGGGGATAACTTTTATGTCATCGAAAGGTAGAGGCCTATCACGCAGACGCTGTGTTAAGCCAAGACAGTACTGTGCTGCTGTTTGTGCCACGTTTGTGCCATCCTGTAAGCAAAGTAAACTTGAATCTACTGTTAGGTGTAGACCTAGCGTGACTATATATAGGATTTAAAGTTTTATTGGAAAAAATAACATTCACACTAATCATGTGAACACTAATACATGCACATGCACACACACTCACGCACACACACACACAGAGAAGAAAGTTACAGACCTGCATATATCAGCCAGAATAGTGCCAGCATATGCATATGCACATTCACTGTCTCTGCTTGCTTCCTTTTTCACAGTGGTTTTATTTCACTCATTTGTCTCCCCTACTCCCTTTTGTCCCATCTCAGAGGGACGTTTGACATCGTCGTGCGAGCAGATGGCACGGAGAGGACGGTGGGCTCCTATGACAACCGCGGAAGTTTCGGGGAGTTGGCGCTGATGTACAACACCCCAAGGGCAGCCACCATCATTGCCACGTCACCCGGGGCTCTGTGGTGCATGGTGAGGTTGTCAGCCCTTCTGGCTGCGTTGTCCTTAGTTGTCCATACAATTTAGTGAACACGAATCAGTGTCACAGTAACATGGCACAGTGATGAGATACTGCCTTTAAAATGCACGCGATTCATTTCATGCCTGGTATCGTATCTAAATGCAATTTGATGTAGAATGTAGATGTTTTTAATCTAAATTGCCATTTTAGAAAAGCAAACATATTATATGGTATCCCGAAGCAATTAGTTTTTAGTAGAATTTGGAGAATAATTTGTTATAATATAGGTCCAGGTATTTCTGAAAGTGATTTCATTCAGACTATAATCTCTTAATAATCCCTGAATTTGATATTCAGTGTGATGTAATTGTTCAGTCCTTTATAACACAGCCCCCTCTGGTGGATGACTACCATACTGACTCAGAATGACTGATGTTTTCCCCAGGACCGGTTAACATTCAGAAGGATCATTGTAAAGAATAATGCGAAGAAGAGGAAAATGTATGAAGCCTTCATTGAGACTCTCCCATTGCTCACGTCCCTGGAGGTACAGCTGGTGCTCTATTACTCAGTGTTTCCTGTATGTGTTACACCATGGCATGAATGCCACAAATGACACTGGTTTCTGTGGCAGCTTTCAGAGAGGATGAAGGTGGTGGATGTTCTGTCCTCTAAAGTCTACAGCAGTGGAGAGCGGATCATTGCTCAGGTACAATAGATAGGAACTGATTTAGTGCTGAACCATGCCCCAGTAACTTGTTTGGTCCATTTGTGAATTTTTCACCTAATAAACATTATGGATAACTTCAGTGTTTAGTTCCTAGTTTTTTTTTAATGTAATATATACTGCTTTTGTCAGTGTTGTGTGATAGATAGATAAATAGATACTTTATTGATCCCTAAGGGGAAATTCAAGGTCCCAGCATCTTAAAAAACCACACACCACATATACTACTGTGTACACAGGATGATAAGAAGCAAATCAACAAAACAACATGACTAGATCAACATTACTAAAAAGAACAGTAGAATACGAATACTAAGGGTAGAGATGCACATGAATGTACTGTGGTCCAGTATGAGGTGTGTGTCAAGGTAGTAGTGCAACAGTGCAAGGTTAAATGTCTAGTGACCAGGAATAAATATGTGCATATGTAAATGTGTAAATGTAAAAAATATAAGCATAGCAATTTATCAGTTCTAGTATAAAGTGTGTGTCTCTTTATGTGTGTCTCTCCAGATGTATGGAGGGTTAAAATCTGATCTTGTATTTTTTTAGGGTGACATGGCTGATAGTTTCTACATTGTGGAGTCTGGTCGCGTCAGAATCACAATGAAGCGCAGTAGAGTAAGTCTGAAAGTGTTCAACTGTATATTGACACAATCTTAAATACGTCTAAATACATTTCTTTAATTTGATGTCTAGTGAATTCTAGAAAATCACTCAGAACAGTCAGATCAGAAATATAAATAAATAAATAACATGGAATCATTACGTTTCTCATCTGATAAGTACCTGTCAAACTATATCATCATCTCAAACTAGACACCGTATTTATCTCTCCTACAGTAGGTCAGCATCACACTGCTAATGGTTTTATTTTGCCAGAAGGTTAACCCCCGGTAACACACTGCCCTGCTTTTTCCAGCACATTGGTACTAGTCATATTATATATATATATATATATATGCTAATGTTTTTTTTCCCGAATCCCCCTTTACTAAGAAGTTACTCTCAAACTTACTGTCAGGTCAGTGATGCAGGGTTGAAGAATTACGGGTATGTGGACACACACACACACACACACAAACAAGGGAGAGCAGAAGATGGCAAATAGTCAATGTGGTGGTCACCTTTCAAAAATGTGTGAAGACAGTGTGTGTATCAGTAGGAGAGTCTTAACTCTCTAGTTTGTGCAATTGTTGAATTGGCCTGTGGCTCCTTTCTCACACACACACACACACACTCACCTCCCTTCACAGACAAAAAAGGACACAGAAGAAGAAGAAGTGGGCATCGCTACTTGCTCAAGGGGGCAGTACTTTGGAGAATTAGCTCTAGTCACAAACAAGCCACGGGCAGCTTCTGCATACGCCATGGAAAATGTGAAATGCTTAGGTACAGTGCATGTTCTGCTTTCATCTTTGCTCATAGTCGATGTTAAAACGTTACAGCCCTCGGTTAAAATACAGTTGCTTGCATAAAATTTTGTTAGGTAAACATTTGCTGATAATTCCTAAAGCAAAGAACCTCTGAATAGAGATCCAATGTTTCTAAAGATCTTTATTTTCTGTATTTTTTTAGTGATGGATATCAAGGCATTTGAGAGATTGCTCGGACCCTGTATGGATATCATGAAGAGAAATATTGCAAACTACGAGGAGCAACTGATAACCCTTTTCGGAAGTAACACAGATATTGAGGAACAAAATGCATGAGTAAAAAAAAAAAAAGGTCAACCATGAAGGAAAAGCTGACGATCATGGATGGTTGAAGGGTTTGGCCATAGTATGGGTGCCAGGTGTCTTGTAGTTGCTCTTATTCTTGCAAATATTGTTTTGCATTTACACAATGTGAAACAGTGTACATCCAAGATAGCGATTTCAAAGTGATAAGCTCAAAATGTATGTGTACTTCCAGAAAAAAGAGGAATGTTCTCACATGGCAGTGTTCATTTTGACATTCGGAGCATAATCACCATGCTTGTATGACAATGTAATGCTCATGTTTTCACCTCACGGTTCACACAATGTTACTTTCATGAAACATCACATTGACCCGACTATGTTACTGTTAACTGATGACACTTGTTAAAATAAGGGCAGTTCTGTATTTCAGAACCGTAGTTGTTCTCATCGTCATAATCTAGATTCTAGATTCTATAGAATCTAGAATTCTAGATTTTTTTCTTCTGCTCCAAACTCATGTGCCAAAGGTTGTGAACTCTGTGAAACGCTTGTTGTTTTATGTGATATCATGCTTCAACATTTGCCTGCCAAGCTTTTTGCACTGGAGGTGACTCTTCATTGTTTGTCTTTACAAAGATATGAATCTTCAAAGGCCGGGTGGCTTTCGTTTTTATAGAACATCCAAGTATGAAAATGTGCTTTTCCTGTTTATGGATGAGATACTAATTTGGTGAAGAATTGCATTACCTGCAGAGCATTAACATTGTGCTTTGTGGTCTTTGAATCTCAAGCACCCTAAATGCAGTTATGTACATTTTAAATTTTTTGTTTTCATCTTTTGAGTCCATTGTACTTTGAAATACCACTTATAAATTCCAGCATATCTGAACAAAATACTGCGAAATAGTTTCATAATTATTATGTGACATGGAAGAAATTTAAAGGTGTTAGTCCTCTAAAAGATAAGAGAGTGTTGGGATATAAGTGAACATGTTTTTATTGCACTTTGATGCTAGCGTCATAAACATGTTCTCGTTGTGATTGCACATTATTTTTACTCAATGTTCATTTTTAAAATGTCATGTTTGGCTCACTGTTACCAGTTTAGCATAGATCACCAGTATAGAGTTGTTATTGTTGATAGTTTGATTTACAAATGTGAAAATATTTCATATTACCTTTTGAATATAAGGGCATAGCGTAGTGTTGTCATCACCTGACCTTGTTAGGATATTCTTTTCTTTTTATGATTTGCACATCTCCTTATTGCCACACATTACCACGGGACTCGAAATATTGGATATGTTAAACACCGCTCTCAGTGTTTGTTAGTATTTTTCTGCAGGCAAACATGAGATGGAAATGATAAGCTGATATAGCTTTACCCAGTCTCATGTAATAATGAACATATCTGTCCATAAAGATTAAGTATGTCCCTTTTGCCTTCGGTATTATTACCTTGCTTCTTACTTGCAATACTGTAGTGTTGTTAGGTTTAATTTCTACCGTGCTTTCAACCAGTACTGCTGCCCATTGTCTTCAATGTATTAAATTATGATGTTTCTGTGGCCAGTCTATACAATGCTGTTGTAGGTGTAGCCATTTCATTCAACGACATTGCTAAAGTTATTTATTATCGTCTACCTCTGCATAAATACCACAACATTCACCAGTTGCTTATGGGTTCATTCTGTCTCAGAAATGAGCAACTTCCACAGATCTGTTGTTATATTTATGTACAGTCATGTCACCTTAGAACTTAGCCTGTTATTCTTCCACTGAATCAAAACCTTAAACTTACATTTTTTTTGTATTATTATTTACATGTTTTAAACCACAATTTTCTGTCAGATACCTTGTTATTACAATGGAACTGCTCTAGGTTTGTGTTGGCAGTGCTGTTTAAGTTAATGTAATGAAGCTCAAAGGTCTACAAAGGTCTCTTAATAATCCCAGAGTGTAATATGTTGTCAGTTACATTTAACTTTCCATGAAAATAAACTTGTTTTCTATTGAAAGGCCCCTGTCTCTCTCATCACTCTGGTGCCTTTGAGTGATACAGGATATACGCTTTAGCTTTACAGGAAAACTAATTTCTTGGACTTTTGGAGTTAACATTTTTTTATGTTTTAATGGTTATACCAGTTAAATAGAACATACTCCACTGGGCTTGCAGTGATTTATCCCAGTCACAACATGCATGTATCTTTAGAACCCTCTTCATCCAGCACTAGCAGACATTCCAGAGGAGAATCTTTTTCTGTAAATAGTTTGAATCCTATTGTTATGGCATGGCCCCTTATTTTCTAACAAATTGTCTGCTGCAAACCAGTCACTATCATAGTCAGCATTCAGAATTCTCAGTTAATGTTCACAGAAATGCAATATGAATGCTTATAACTATACCATCTAACAAAGGAAAAGCTGCAGTGGCATCACCCAATAATCGCCTCAATGAATGTAACGGGCGTATACGATCAACCAATGACTGTTTCAATAACAAACCTCAGCATGTCTTATGTTATGTATCTAGAACAGACCAATTGTCATTTGCAGACTTTTATTGACGGCAACATCCTCCAATGCAGTAGTGTTTCTAAAAGTATTCAGTCCCACCCCTTCAGCGAATGCCAGAGATACTCGGTAATGGCGACAGGTTTGGTAAGTAAGAAACTCAGCAATAGATCTCTTTGAAACAAAAGAATGACAATCCAAACCGAAATGCGAAATCAGAATTTAAACTACAGGTTGTGACATATATGTTGCTCGAAATAATTGCCATTTTTTCGGTCGATGGCAAATGACAAGTTGTTTAAGATCGATTTTTTTCATTGTGACGTTTGTTGTTTTGGTTGTAGCTAGTTAGTTGCTAGCGAATACGTTAGACAGCTAGTTACCCGACCTGCAATTTCGAAAATACGTCCATACGTTTCCATGTAGATTGAAATGTCTTTCGACATTTTGTTTCATTCATTTCAGGACTATAAACGAATGGGCTATACAGTGCTCATGTCTCAACTTGTTGACATTCTTTTGTTTACTTGTTAGAAGCTCGCCCCTATTTCAGTGTTCCTTTTTGTCAGTCGTCTCTCCGGGGAGCAACAATGTTTTCAGACTCGGTTGACTATTACTAGTATGGTTAGGATTAGTTACGGCAATGTATTTTGCATACACATAACTTGACAATGTGGGTGAAATTACGATTGGACTGCGTCAACGTATATTGGGCTTCGTTATATATATTTATATAGTCGCCCTTTGCATTGTGAAAAATAACAATGTATGAATGAATGTTACCATCGACCTAGTCCTCTCTCAATGCCATACGGGACTAGTGGTGGTTTTACTCGTTTTTATATGTTTTTCCATTGTATCTCGATTGACAGATGTGAATGTTTTCATTCGACAGGATTCGACCTGCCCAGAATCAATTCCGTTTTATTGTTGTTCGAAATGGAACCGAAGTGCAAAATGTGACTTTGTTAAAAGATTGTACAGCACAAGTGTTACTGCAAATTAAGTCTGGTTCATTCATTCCACTGGAATGTTCAGTTTAATCCTACTCTTGTTATTGATCTCGTCTTGTTACGCAGTTATGAATGAATGAGTAGGGAAGCGCATGCGCGAAGTTCTTAAAGTTTATAAACAAGCCTTGCATGCAAGAGGTCACATGACAGTTCTTTTCGAAAGGAAGACAGAAAGTACGTAAACAAAGAAGTTTATTCACAGAGTTTGTCCGAATTTTTTTTTTTTTTATCTCAACATAATTATCTTTAAGGCCCCTTTCATTCGTTTATTTAAGTCATTGCGCACAAACATTATTTCGACCATGTCAAGCAGTGCATCTCAGAAGATATTTTTATAGGCCTCTTATAATAGCCTACCATTTTTTCGTGGTCCCCTGCCGTTGTTGATGACAGAATAATACATAATACAATAGACATGTAAGTTATTATATGAAATCAACATAAATTAAAAAACATTATTATAATAGTGTTTCTCATTAAAATTTGACTTTTTCATCAGCCAGGTGAACTGACATGGCGTAATATGGTGTGGGAAGTGAAATCTCAGCCGGTGCCCGAGAGAGTTGTGGAATCGCAAGTGGAGACTGTAGGTATGGATGAGGCCTTCGACATTCTCAAGTGTAACGAAGATCTGCCTTCTTCTCCAGGATGCCCTTCCACTGAGAGTCACATGGAATATGGTATTTATATATATTGCATACTATTTATAAATACTCAGAGAACAGAAAAATAGGCTATTGATCAGCAAATACGCCAAGTTATTGGTTGTTTAAGATAAAGAGAACAGTTTATGGTATTTGAATGTTATGACTGTCACTGTCATTATTGTACAGATGATCTCCCAGAGCTGCAGGAAGTCCAGGAGGATCAGGCTTCTCCAGGCGTGTTCCAGGTCGAGGCAGGCGTGTCACACCAGGAAGGCCCTGGGGAAGCCTGGGGCTCAGGGGTGGATGTTGCCTCCTCCCCTCACACCAACACCAACTGGCTGGCAGAGCTGGCCAACATTGCCACCAGCCCACAGAGTCCCCTGCTGCAGAATGCCCCCCACAACAGGTCATTAAAACAGTCATAAAATAGTTATTACATAAATCAATACAACACAATGTTTAATAAACATCCACACACATTAGCATTAGCCTACTTGGTTATACGGGTTACATAGGTGTTGTCATGTAACAGTTTTTTGTTCAAGACTATTAACATTCACATATTGTACACAATTGTATATAATTAAAAGGATGTATAAAATATTGGTATCTAAGACAGTTGAACTCATCTCAATTCATTTGGTTGTCTCTATTCAGATCCTCTCCAGTCCACATCTTTGCCACCAGTAACAGTTTACATTCCTATGCCCGGCCACCCCAGGCCTCCAGCAGTGCCCCAAGTCCCGCCCGGAGCCATATGAGAGAGCGCCGGCGTGTCAGGGTACAGCCTTTTCACCGCTCATAAAACACCCCTTACATCCACTCGTCTCACTGTATTTGTACTGTAAAATGTGACATTTATTTCCCTTTGAATGCCCCCCCCCCCCCCCCCCAGGCCAGCAGCGAGTCAGAGTCTGGTAGCATCTGCATGTCCTCGCTATCAGATGATGATGACATGGGATGGTCCCACTCTTGGCCCTCTACTGTGTGGCATTGCTTCCTAAAAGGTACCGAAAGACACAACAGATCAGCCTTTCAAACACACTGTATATTAACACACTGAAGACGTTTTGTAGTAACCAATAGTCAAAAATAGTCACTTTTTTATCTTCATTGATGTTTACAATGTTCTTATTACATACATATTCAGATATTAAAAAACACTGAATATACAGTAGCAGCCTCACTGATCAAAATAAAAGTAATTTACTGACTTGCATGAATTGTTCATTTTAGGTGAAAGATATTTTCATGAATGAGAAAAGAAAACAGATTTCTTTCAGGCTAAACATAGCGTTTCTCGGAAAGAACCGTCTTAACTGCATTGATCTCCCCCTGACTGATGATGTAAAAGTTTAAAGGTCAAGCATATTTTCAAGGGCCCCAGTGATAAAGTATGTGAGTTATCAAAGCAGGTCATGTCGCACCAGAACACAGCAAATGTGCTGATCTGTTGTTTGTGCCTTCTAATCAGTTCACTGGATATGATTGAATGAACATCAGCCATTTTATGAACAGATACATGAATGAATGAATTAGCTCCCCCTATTGTTGAAACTGCAAGACTGCAACTGAGTGAAATTCAAAACATGAATTGCGCAATTGCCTGGAGAGGCCTGACATTTGCATGTAAAGCCTTCTGAGAGTTATGCATTTGTAGTTAAGCAAGTTGGTGAATTAGAACTTTTGGACACCCTGAAGTAATTTAGTTATTGTAAAGAATTGTTAAAGAAAGTTGTAGTATTTGTGAAGTATTTGTGTGTGCTTTTTTTTTGTTTCTTTTATGTTTGGGATCATAGATTTAACTCTAAATTAGATTCAAACTATACAATACACATCCTGTCCACATACATTGTCCTTTGCAATGAAAATCTTCAGAATAGGTTTCTTCCTTGGTTAACTATAAGGGAGTTTTCCCTTGCCCCTGTTGCCCTTGATAGCTCATTGCATAGAACCACAAGACAATTCCATTGTAATTCGCATTGTATACATATAACTAGAGTCAATTAAGAAGCACCACTGTCACTAAAGACTACTTCGATGGTTCGACTACTTTGCATAGTTTATTGCTGGTTATAACACATGAATTTTAACCTTTTCAGGAACTCGTGTGCGCTTCCATAAAGGTTCCAGTGTAGAGTGGCAGGATGTAGAAGACCTTAACAATTCAGATGATGAGTCAGATGATGAAGGAGGAATGTCATCCATCTCTCCAAAGGTAAAAAAAAAAACCTTTAGTAATGGTCATTGTTCTCCAAAGGCATGCATTATAATTATACATTGTCTTACCTGATTTATAACCACTACTTGAGCTAGCAAAGAACTATTGTACTAATATACTAATATAGTACCCGATGCAAGTCTAAATGAAAATGAAGTTATGTTTATGGCAGTATGGTCAACAGTGTTAAGATTAGGGTTGGGATTTGAGAATCAAGTAGAGCTGTGATTCAAATGCTTCAATTCACTGGAATTCCTGGAGTCCCTCTGATATGTTCAATTACTCTTCACAATGTCAGTATGTTTTTCAGACCAGTCATGAGTCTTCCTGAATACAAAATTAGTTTTGCATGTTTTTTCATGTTAGTGGAATAGGCTTTACTGTAGACATATTGACTGGTTCTGAAAACCTGTGTAGAATATCACCTTAATAGTTAGGAATAGATAAGGGAATCATTAATGTCTGATAAGCAGAATCAACAATAGCATTGATATTCATAAAATCCCATCAATTCCCACCTCTATTTAAAAATCTTGCCATGTTCTTTTTCAACGGAGCTCCCCCTACAGCTTTCGGGTGCATCCTGCAACAACAACATGGAAAAAACAAATAAACAAAAAAAACACTGACTGCTTATCTAAGGGAAAGTGTCATTTTATAGTGAAACCCTGTCAGGAAATAGAACCGAATGGATTTCATTCACTTGTACAGCAAAATATAATTTCACATGTGCTTTTTTTAGGGCTATGGCTCAGAGGGTCTGAAGTTAGTCGAATTTGAGGAGATTGTGTCCTTTGGCCAATCTGTACTCAAACTGACTTTTGATCCTGGCTCACCAGAAGATGGCCTTTTAACCACTGAGTGCAGATTAGACCACCCTTTCTTTGTGAAAGGCAAAGGTACACGTCTGAAATAGATCCAACATGAATAATTATTAAATGATTGTCTAGTGTCTCACTGCCATGTCATTAAATGCCAAGTGAGTGGAATGCATGTATAAGAAGAATGGGTTATCCACAGGCTAATGACTAGAGCCTTCTGCCTTGCAGGGTGGTCCTCCTTTTATCCGAGCCTAACTGTGGTGCAGTATGGAATCCCATGCTATGAGATGCAGGTGGGAGACCTGTGTCTACCTCCAGGGCACAGAGATGCCATTAATTGCGATGACTCTGTTGTATTTGACACATTCAGAAGGTAAACACTTGGGTGGCGTGTGTTTGTTTGTGTGTGTGTGTGAAAAAGGGTGAAAGCAATGTATGAAGTGATTGCTTGAACATTTTCATGTTCTACTTAGGGTTTGTTGTCAACATTTTTACAGTGTGAAATACTGTAATTCTCCGGATCAGGCTAAATTCTAACCTTTAGGCCTATGGTTTGGTTACAAACTTAATTTACAGCATATAGGAATTAAAGAGCTTATTGAGGATGCATAAGTGTTACTCTGATTAGTAGTAACAATTATAAAACATGCATTTTTATTAATAATACCACTGCTTGCATATTTTTGAACATGCATTGATTTCAGACAACCACACACCAATGTCATAGTACCTCCACATCCGCCAAATCCTTGCCTTGATAACAGTGTTATCTGACTGTACCTGTGTGTTTGTGTGTGTTTGTTCATATCACAACAGTTATGACTTCACCCCTCTCGACTCATCAGCTGTGTACGTCCTGAGTAGCATGGCTCGTCAGCGCCGGGCCTCCCAATCAAGTGGGGGTGCTGTCAGCCCAGACTGTGACAAATTGGGGCGTGACCATGAGTCCTCCGGCTCCTCCCACTCCTCGAACAGTAAATCTAATCGTGGCCAGAACTCAGGAACAAGCAGCAACACCACGCCCACCAAATGCAAGCGGCCAATGAACGCCTTTATGCTGTTCGCCAAGAAGTATCGTGTGGAGTACACCCAGATGTATCCTGGCAAGGACAACAGGCGAGTTGGGGACCTCACATGCATGATCTCTTCAGTTGGCGTTGCTTTGTTTTGCTTTTTCACTTCAGATTACAGCGGATGTATTTTTTTTAAGTCCTCTAAAGTGTAGTGGTTTTAGGGCTGAGCAAATGAAGCAAATAAAAAAAGTTTGTTTAACTTTTCATCAAAGCCAAAGGCATTTACTGCCAAAATTTTTCGGGGCGGGTCTAATATTAGTTTCCATTGATAGTAGTGTAATAGAAAGTTTTGCCATCACCTGGCCTGTCCTGATTCACTATTATTATGCAGCCATTGAGAAAATTGCCCAATGAAGTAAGGGTTGCTCACTATTGATCAAACTGTCTTTTATTATTTGTTTGATACGGATGAGTTTGTTTGAGAATGCCATTGAGTTGGGAATGCAATGGAGCAGTTATATGCAGTCATGATTATTTGCTTACGTTGGCACCTTACAGACAACGCTAATATACATTTTTTATTTTTGTACAAGAAAATATAACGGGAAGAAAAAGCCACAATGACAGAGACCTGTAGCCAGCAAAACATGTACCTTCATGAAGTTTTACAGCAAGCCGTGACCTTTAACCAATAAGAAGTTCGGAGAGGCTCTGTCAGAGAGGAGTACTAGACCTCAGACGTTAAATTTATGGATGGGTGTCAAAGGCCTGAGGGCAGAAGAGGGTGAAGCTTTATGCTCTGGTGAATAGCACTAACTCGATTAGCAAGTGTCTCGTAATCCTTCCCAGAGCCCGGTCTAATGGAACATCAGAACTAAACAGCTGATTTCATAATGAACACTTAACACCCTCCGTGTGACTGTCCCAGAATGAAAACAGCAGGCCGAGAGCTAGCAGCCACTAACCGCCACATATAGATGGAAACAAACAAAAGACATTACATGTCAATGGCATAGCATAGTCTGGCTCCACAGTTTATTTGGAAGGGCTTTCATGCTCTGTCAACAGGTGTTGAGTGAGTGGGTTCATTGCTCTCCCTCAAGAGACCTTAGAAAGTTCACGGCACCCCTGAGGGGAAGTAACTCTACTAAGGCAGCTGGTGATTGGCATCACATAGATGGGAGAACCGGACACTTTCCAAGAATCCTTGTGCGGATATTTTGAAAGGAAGCTCAGCTATCTTGTAGGCAACAAACACATTGTATTCTCCCTCAGATATACAACAGAGAAGCTTTTTCTTTTTTTGTAACGATAGCATGTACACATGTTGTGGTGTGTGTTTGTGTGTGCGTGTGTGCATGTCTACTCCATCAACATAGGGAGAACCAGAGTGACATGTTGATTACGAAGGCTCATGTGCTGTATGCGTGGAATGCTGTAGGGCCATGAGCTTGCTCGGTTTAGACAGCAGGCCTGGTCAGAGACCCCTGAGGCTGTACGGTAGACAGAAACTTGAAGCCCAAGTAGCTGGCCTTTGTAACAGAGACTCCATGGTTTATAAAAAGAGACCATCGATTCCGGCAGCCAGTATTCAAACCCTGTTTACATCTGTTGTTTATATTTCCGATGTACAGTACAGGTAGAATGCCGTTAATTATCAAATCCCTAAGTGCTGTAAAGTTAAAACTTAAATGGTGGAACCGAGAGTATTTAAGAGCAGTTACACTATGTTTTTTTACAGTGCAGGGCAGGCTTAAGACAAAACAATTCATGTAATCTATGTGGGGAGCAGATTCAACACAATTCTTTTGGCGGGCTTGTAGCTGCAATGCCGTATGTTAAAACCTCTAAACTTTTCTTTATGATGAGAATATTATTATTAAAATGACTTTAGATTAAAATATATATATTATTATTATTTTATAATGCTATATTTTCTTCTGAGAATGTTTTGGGGTATTAAGATAATAGAGGTTTGAGGCACACCATATCTGCGTGGTTCTTTAGAGACAGATTAACAGAGCCCACTGCAGAGGAAGTTTTTGTAACTCACACTTCTAACTGGTGATCATTGCCCTTTGGCCCACAGAGCCATTAGCGTGATCCTTGGGGACAAATGGAAAAAGATGAAGAACGAAGAGAGGCGGATGTACACCATGGAGGCCAAGGCCCTAGCGGAGGAGCAGAAACGCCTCAATCCTGACTGCTGGAAACGCAAGAGAACTAACTCAGTAAGAACCTCCACATTTCTGTGTGATGAGAAATTTTTACAGCACAGCTTTAGAATCGTCAAGTTATTACATTTAGATAAGCACTAGTACACACAGAAATAGTGTCTGGAACAGTCAAATGTCTACCCAGAAGGGTCCGAACAGGAAATGGTCTTTGACAACCACTGATAAACGACAGAGACTACAGTGTAAAACATGTTGCCCTTGACTTAGCAGGGTTCTTGCACAAAAATGCTAAAGCTTTTTAGGAAACTAACCCCAGATCAGTTTTGTAATTTGTCTTGTTGCTGGTGTCTAATGGAGGAATGCACAAGATGAAGGTCTATACTTTTGTGTGCTCTCTTTCCAAGGGCTCATCTCATGTTTCCTTTCTACAGGGCTCCCAGCAGAATTAGACGCCCATATGCAGGAGATCACCATGGAAACGTGAACTGGACAATAATAAATCCCTTCTCTCCTGTACAATTGACGAGACTTAACTGTGATGCTGAATACACCTGCTTTTAAACAAAACAACTTAATCTAGACATTATGCCGATAAAATGTTATAAAGAAAATCAAATGCAAACATTATTAAAAAAAAAAACATGTAATCTAGTAACTAACAGTGCTTATATATTTTCTTATGTTTTCAGTGACAGAAATGCCTTATTCTTCCAAAGTAAGAAATCGCTCAGTACTTTTTTCAGGAAATTTCATACTTTTAGGCTTGAAACCTGAGATCCTGTGGTGCTACTATAGATGCTGAAGGAGCAGAATTCAGACAAATGTCTATTTTTAAATGTAAAAAGGGGAAATTTTAGATAGCTTTTGTCGCAGCTGTTCATATTAATTATATTGGTATAACTCAATATCTTGCACATTGACTTGGTAACCCGTTAAACTTTGTATTCTCTGACGGGCTGGCAGGTTCTTGTATTAGAATGAGATCCCTGCTCAGCGTAGGCCATATACTTGTGTGTGACTAACCACTCAGCCATGTGACTATGTATTATTATGCACATGGGGTGGATGCACACACACACTCTCACACAGCACTTCAGGGCCATGCCATCACTGTAAGTGTTTTTGTTTTTTTGCACTTTATATACATATAACCTTATAAAACCAATAAATGTATACAGCCTGAACTTTTGTGCTTAAAAAATACAAACTTTATATATCTTGCTGAAATATATCCTTTTTTTTGACACAATCATGGCCAAACTGTGTAGCTCAATGTTGTGCTCTGCAGGTTTGCCATTGCATTGCATTTATAAAACGTTGTTGATAATGTACAGGTCCACTTTCCATGTTAAAACTCTTGCACAAACTATTCTTGTATTATAAATAAACATTTGAAACTTGCTATCATCTCACACGTGCTGTTGTCAGTGTTTTGAAAAGTTTTTTGGAGATCACATGTGGGGGTTACTGGATGGAGGGACCACTTATTTTTTAAGCTTCTCTGCGTGCTGATTCTGCATGTCCTTCATGATACACTTCAGAGCCCCCCATAAAAAAACTGGAATTTATTCAGAAGTCTGCTCAGTCTCATTTTAAGTGCTAGCAAAGGAAATCTGTGTTTGTTCTCTTAATTTACCACATCAAAACCAAGTGCAGATAAAGAACTCTAAATTAAGTCCCTCTTGTGTGCTTCACATCTGTGAATCTTCTTTTAGGCTGTGATCTCTTTGAAGGTTTAATTAAATCTTTGTAACACTCAGTTCCTACCTTGGAGATAAAACAACGTAAATTATTAAAATAAAAAGAATCCTTAAAGAAAATATTTAAATCATATTCAGTTTTAATGCATTCTGATAAAAACAACTTAAACAATTAAGTGTCTTATATGCAGGCAATAATTCATAAATCTATAAAGCTATAAATCAATTTTTATATATCAAAAATATTTAAAAAGATTAGCAGCACTTTCTTTACATTTTTATAGCTCTAAAACGGGTGGCCAAACCACAGCCCGGGGGACAATTGTGGCCCTCTGCCCTCTTTTAAGCGGCCTGCCGTGAAGTGCAATCAAATCTAATGTGGCCTTTAGTCACAGTGTTTCTAAACAACACTGGAATGGGTACAAGCCAGCTTTTCACAGAGAAGATCATTTGCTGAAATGAAAGCTCATCTTCAGTGCAGCATTTACTGTAGCATCGTGTAGAATGTTTTAGGTTTTCTGATTTGAAGCTCAGGTGCTCTAAAAAAAACTGGTGTTATTAATTTTGTGTTGGCCCTTGGCTGCTTAGATGTGTAGCCTATGTGGCCCGCAAACAGGAAAGTTTGGCCACCCCTGCTTTAAAGTAAACAATTTAGTCAATTTACAATTCCAAACATCACCAGCAGGGGACACTAGCATAAATGTATAGATTTTACTTCATTGAAATTATAGTTTTTTTTACTTCCTGTTTTATTTCTTCTTGCAGGATATAGACATGAAATGAGCAAAATTTGTTTATATATATGTAATATTATCTCTTCTTCTCTTTTTCCAAAAGCACATTATTTGTGTCCCTGACAGAATGATGACTGTAAATGAACAAGACTTCACTTTGCAAATCCATGTAAGGGGGGCTTACATCTCTGTTGTAGGTACAGAAGGTAGCTGTCATTGTCCATGCTTTAGTCCAAACCAAATAGTAATTTGAGGTCATGTATAAAATATTCCTCCCAGCAAAAGAAACATTTTTAGAAAGCAGAATGTTTTCAAGGGTTGCTATGTAACGTTTCAACAGCTTAAATAGCTCAGTAGTCCTCAGCACATTACTCATATACTCCCTCTCACTCTCTGTAAAACACAGACCCACACATACACACACATACTGTACAAACATACACACACACATGCAAACACCCACATAGCATACCACATTGCAATGTAATATGTTTCACTTTTTTAATAGGTTTTCTCTGTTATGATGATACGCATTTTTTTTCTTAACATCACCAGGCTTCTAAAGGCACCATATCAGAAGCTGTAATCCCCTTTACACACACATACACACACACACACACAGTGACCAAATAAGGATGCTTAAGAGTTTCTCTTAGTCCATCAAAACACACCTCTTCTCATCGGCGCAAAGGGGCACCCTGTGCTTTTAGCACCCTGTTTGGAAGGGGCCGCACGGACTCCTCCGCTGTGCCTGAGCCAAGAGGGCTTTTTTGGAAGTAAAAGCCTCATCAAATTTTAAATGGACACAAGAATCAGTCCTCTCTCAGTGTACACCCTCTAAAAGAATCCATCAACAAAGACTTTCCTGGACATCAATCAGTGTACTTAGAAAGCACCAAATCTTTGGGAGAAAAATCTTTGGACGCAATCATGGGCCTTCCGGGAAACACTGATGCCATAGGCATGGTCAGCTGGGAGTATGAAAACACAACAGACAAAGCCTTCAAAGGTTTCTACAGTCGAAGTATTTGCTGAGAAGCTCTTGTGTACACAGCGTCTGTTACATACTGCCGCTGGAAATATGTCACGCCTGCACAGGCCTTGTTGCAGGAAGGTGAATGACAAAAGAGAAAAGTTTGATGCAACACCAACACCAACCATATCATACCAACTGCTGTGGAGTTTGTTTTGGGTTGCACTAGCTTGTAATCTTTAAATGAAAGCGCAGACAATCAGAGGAACCAGTCACATGCTCTCTGCGTCGTCAAGATGCATTGGACAAATGAGTCCTATTTTAACTGCATAGCTGCAAATAAATAACAGAGAGGGATTTTTTTTATTTCTCAAGGTGCATTGTTTGTGGAAAGAATAACCGTGTAGAGGAACAAAAAAAAAAAGAAACAATTAACGCAGGAGTATACTGAGACAGGGAAAATATCCCAGGATGGCTTGTCACTAATCAAAACCTGCATCTTCACAGAGGCTTCTTATTAGGAGCAATTAGCTGCAATAATTGGGGAAAAAGACATTAGGCGCAGTCTTTGTTCCCTGATTATCAGTTCGGGTAAAGAAGAGAGAATGTCAACAATGTGTATGTGTGTGTGTGTTTGTGTGTGTGTGTGAGACAGAGAGAGAGAGAGAGAGAGAGAGAGAGAGAGAGAGAGAGAGAGA
>JAGFZM010000010.1:1300083-1326869 GCA_017657215.1 Limnothrissa miodon | reverse complement strand
AGAGAGAGAGAGAGAGAGAGAGAGAGAGAGAGAGAGAGAGAGAGAATATGTGTGTTGCATTCGATAATCAAATGTATGCTGCATGCATGTCTTTGTTGCATTAGGAGACCATGCATAAGTAGCCTATTTTAATAAACCATTTGCACACACATGACTAACATCAGTTGATAAATGAGACACAAGATGGTGGATGCTGTAGTGTGCTCCATGATTAAGATATGGAAATATGGAACAAATGAAAAGAAGCATCTATTTGGTTCCATATGACTGTGATATTCCCATTTCCCCCAGATCCAAACCAGATAAGATGCTCTATTAACAAGGGCTTTACTTCACAAACACAAATTTATTAGCTTCAGACAGAAGGATGACACAATCTGCCATCTTTTATGTATGATTTGTTGTGCAACTGGTATTGTCAACTTTATTTTGATGATATATGGTGCATCAAGGACACAATGTTCTCTCAGGCCACCTTAAGCACTAGTCGCTATGTAGTCCAGCACAGTTCTGTGGTCCATGCAGGCTAGACTGAAATTCACAAAAATCTGTGCATAGTGCTGGGTGAGTGACCATACTGTATGTTTTCTGTATAGTAGATTGATTGGTTTATGTAGAATATTAGTTATACCTTATGTATTTTTGTGTCTAAAGGTTCAACGTTTTGCAAAGAGGATAGTGAACTGAGTTGAAGCTTTTGTAACCTCATTACCTATATTGATATAGAAATGCTCACATGGTTTCTGTGTGGATTTCTTTATTCAGCGCACTAGTTCCTCCTATGGCTGCTGGGTAATAAAGTGCAAGCAGTTGGCCTTGGTCCTGGAGTTACTGAGGCGGAGATTATACAGAATGACAACAGAGGTTTGTGGGGGTAGAACCATTAGTGAAATGTCAAAGAACATGGGATGAGCATGAGCAGGTGGGCTAAAATCTCTAAAAAGCTACTATAGGACGGATGAGTAAATGGCAGTCAATCATCCTATGGGCTCCTCCCAAACTATGTTTATAAAACAACATTTAAAACCCAATTCTAGATACCCAAGTTGGGACATTGTGAAAACTCGGACAAATAGAAAATAAATATTATATTTCTCAAATCATTTGTGAATAGTCCAAGGACAATATATCAGTTATTGGAACGGGATTTTTTGTTATATTGGATATTTATGGTCACTTCAAATCTGAGGCCAGCAACTCAAATATTTTAGGACTTAAAAATATAACTTCTGGCTGTAGAAAACCTATACCATTCAGCATTAAGTTTAACCCTCCAAATGAGTAAGCCGACCATTGTACTCTATCAAAAATATGATTTCCACCAAGAATAGTTTCGTCATCTACAGGTCCTCAAATGAGCTCCGCCAGTTAATATAATTATTTTGGAAATATTTCTTGTAGCAGGTGTCATCTTAAATAATAATAATAATAATTTCCCCTAGATGATGAATTGATACAGTATGTTGTTGTTGCACTATTCTCTATCAAATGTATGGCCTGCATGTTATGAAAATAGTAATGTTTAGTTTTTATTGACATTTTACCAAGCAAAAGCGTTTCTTAACTGATTAAAGCTTACATGATGTGTGCATTTAATAGAATTTGTGATTAGATGTATCCATCACTGGAAATTATGTATAGATAACATCTGCTCCACTCATTTGCCAGTGAAAATGTCACCACTTAACGATCTGACAGTGGGCATGTAGCGACATCTACTCAAAGACAGCTCTAAAGAAGCATATGAATAATTCATAACAGGGGAAAATGAACAGCAGATGACATTCTTAAGAGCAATATCACCACCCCTCCTCCCAACAACAGACACACACACACACACACACACACAAACGCACACACACACACACACACACACACACACACACACACACGCACGCATGCACATACTCAATCTCTCTCTCTCCATACGCTTTCTCTCTTTCTCTTATCTCACCTTCCTACCCTTGTCGTCTTCCATAATCAACAGGCTGGGAGTAGCCATCTGACATTTAAGCTGGGCAGCAAATTACAGTTCAGAGGTCACTGCACTGACAGGTACAAAGAGAAGGCAGCCAGTGCTGAAGGAGGTGCTGAAGGAGGTGCTGAAGGAGGTGCCGGGGGGACAGCGGGCGACTCATCTTAAGAGAGTCAGCACGGGGAGGGCCAGGAGGGGGAGAGCTGAGGAGTTCTCGCAGGAGTGCTAAAATGGGTTGTGGTGTCCCCACCTGTATCATATTTCACCTATTCCCCTGTACAGGGCTGTGCTTTTCTTCTATGATAGTTCTTATTCCCTCTTTCAGTCTGCCACCATTTCTCTGTCGCTCTTCCCTTCCTGCGTTCTTTCTCTAATTGGATGCGGTGCAACAGAACGGCAAAGGAAAAGAAAAGATCTCTTATTTCCTGTCTTGCCCGAACCCCTCCCGAGCAGAAAAATGGAAGACAAAAGCAAGCTAAGATCATTTAGATTATTTTTGTCAATGGAATAAAAAAGCCAGAAATACATGCAGTGGCTGCTGCTGAATACTATATTCTTATGCTTGGCTAATTGACAACAGCTCTAGCCAGATAACAGTTCAGTGGTAATCCAAGATTATGCTTGAAAGGGCCAGTCGAGGAGAGTCATTGCTGCAATACAATGTTGACAGTTTATTCAATGTCATTCTGTCCTTGGATTACCGACACAAATGTAGTTTATCACGCAGACAATGAGCAACTAAAATAAACTTCTTAAATTTAAACTTAAAGCAACTACATGAAAAGCTTCAATTTAAATAGGGAAAATTGATCAGCACAATCATACTGAGACGTTCCCTTTATTTATGAGAAACTGGCTTCTCCAATGCAATTAATTTCCTCCTCAAAGAAGAACAATACCATGGAAATGTTACAAAATTAACTGAGTAAAGACAAATGAATGACAAAGTAATGACTTTAACTGACAATATATGGTTCTTAATCTGACTGGCCTTAGGACCCACAATTTCCTTCTCTAGTAAGTCAAAACAAAAACAGCATCACATAAAATTCCTGTAAGATTATTGACCTACATGGGTCATCTCTATGTACATACATACATGGGGCACATAGAACTAAGACGCCAACTGATGTGCACTTAATCACATTTGGCAATTAGGATAACTGGCTAGAGCTGAGGTTCTATTTTTTTTCCCTCACAATTTTAATGTATGATTGGCTTCAGAAATATGTGTTGTTAATATCTGTGAGTATATGGTCATTTTTGTATAGCCTTGGGTTAAATTTGGATTTCAAAAGGATCTGAAAACATACAAGACAAGCTCACAATCCACCCAGAATGGCTCAACTTAATCCAGTTAAGAAACACTGATGTATGTCATATGGATCATTCTACAAAACATAACTAGTCTTTCAGAAGTACTTTCAACTAGACCTATATGGTTGTCATAAATATTTGACGTTCTTCCAAAAAAATGTCAAATCAAACCAAAGACTCAAACGACCTGAACCGAAGACATCTCCGTCTTGTCTGTGTACAGTTGTCTTTGACACTGCACATCCGTCATTTAAAGTTGCTGTGATTTAGAGACTTGACTGGCATCAGAACAGAGATGCGACCTGATTGCACATTCAAGAGACTTTGCTCTCATGAGAGCATCTCTGCGTTTCAGAGGCCTAGGCACATTCTCAGTGCATTGTGAGTGGCAAGGTGAAGGTGTGAAGAGGACACCCTTTTGTTAATCAAACCGAGGGACCAGCTTCGGAATATGGAGTGAGAGGGTGTAGGGGGGAGGCTAGAGGCAGAGGGAGGGTGTTGGAAGATCGATAGGAGGGGGTGAAAAACAGATGCAAAGAATGATGGCATACACTGAAAGTTAATGTGATGGTGAAAGTTAATGTGATGAGGCCAACTTGTATTGTACACTATAATGTACACAGTATCGTTCATATGCTAGATGACACAATTTTGAGTCCGTCTAGATCATTGAAATTAGTTTCTGGACTATACAACGCAATAAATAAATGTTCAAATCTCAACCTAATCTGTTTCATCTCATGTAATATATAAATTGGAAACATTGGTTCAGTGTTAAAGTGCATTTCTTTAATGCTAATATGGTAGATTCATCAGGTCCAATTTTCACAGTTTATCCAAGTATTCATCAGAGCCCTTTGACTGTGAGTGGTTCTAGTCCAAGGAGCTGTCTAGGCTTGAGTCTGGATGTGTTAAACGATCACTGCAGCCTCCTTCTTTTTCCTCTGTAATTACAGAGCCTGAGCTTTTCCCCTGGTCTACCATACCATTCCTCAGAGATGCCCTGTTCCTTTAAATAACTCCCTGCTTCTTGATGATATGGCAGTTCCACTTTCATAACATTAAAACTTTGATAACCTTGCTGCTTAAATATTTTAAGAAGGCAGTAATTCCATTTTATTATGCTATTCATCAACAAATGCCAACACCGGCACTGCAGTTGAAGATTCATGTATTTTTAATTCAGCAAATTGTGGCTGCGTTGTGGAGATACCCACTCCCCATTCTATGCATTGGCTGAAACTGCCGTGGAGGGACCACCATACTTTTTTTAGGATTTGTATTTTACTCATTATGGGTCTGTTTCCCTTTCTGTAAAAGTAGGTTCAGGTTTAATTTGGTGGGAAAGGAAATTGAGCAGCCTTTGATTGTTTTCCTCTGTACACTGAAAATGGCTGCCTAATGGTTGCCTAATCAGAATTGAATGACCAGACCTAGGCCATGTACACATTAAACCGGATGGATATAAAAACGCGTATCCGTAGTTTAAACTATCCCGGTTAATGTGTACATGGCCCTAGTATGGATATATTTACACCCACCTTTGCCGTTATTTTCAATTTCTCTATCCAGTAATGCAGCAAATTCAGTATCTCAGTATATCTCTTTTGCCTATTTTCTTGAGACTGTGTTGCTGGAAACTCAGAGGCCACTCCACTACTTGAACTGTGGAGACAAATAACATTGGCACTTTAACAGGCTCTAGCTGATATTGAACATCCTGCAGGTTGCCTCTACTTCTAATGTTGTTTGCTCATTCTCCATTGATTCCAGGGAAAGAGTAAGAAAGGTAGAGGAGAAAAGCGTGTTGTGACTGCACCATCCACTGCAGCCTACACTTGTAAAGAGCGGTTCATTGGGCTGATGCTATGTCTTAATTACCCAGTGATGGATAGTACTGTCAGACTGTCATGGCCACTCCAGAAGACATATAGTGCCATGCTGATGAAAGCGTCACACTCATATTGCGGCAATATAAGAGCATCAACATTCAGCCACAAACAGGCCAGACAGAAATATATGCCATCAGCTGAGCTTCTCACAGATAAGAGAAAGGAAAAAGCTTCAGGGATCAAAGGAGATGCACCAGTTTTAGAAGGAAAGAGACTTTGAAATGGAGATATGCTGCTATGGTGACATGCTAAAATTGGCAGAGCAACAGTTAATTATCACCCCCACTGACTGGTATACTTGCCGTATGGATGGTACTGGGACACCTGCTCCAACACCTTAGATGAATCAAACCTTTTGGTATTCCTTGATTTCTGACAGAAAACATAAAGAGCATTGGGAATGGTCCTGGAAAATGTGAAAAATCTAGAGAGACAAATCTTGTGCAGCTGTTGTCATTGTGGTAATCCCTCACTTCCACTGAATCATACTGCAGAAAGCTACTTTGACCAGACCAAAGATGCTGTAAAGACAGAAGGCAAATCAAAACCTAATGTTTTGTGCTGCTATAGGCCATTAAGGCAGTTTGTGGTGCTTCTTAACTGCTCAAACCTTTCAAGCTACTGTAACGTTAGCAACAGAGCTGCTAATGGTTACAAAGAAATAGCAACAGTTTACGCCATACAACAGCAAGCAATGCCCCTTACAATGGTCCTATTTTCAGACCTTTTAATTATTCAATATTTTGCTAAATTTACAATTAAGCTGAGAGTCAACATATTCATTTATAAATCCATAGTAACAAGCTAATTACATAGTGATAATAGATCCACACAAACATTAAAGGGTTTTTATATTTGTAAAAACATTGTCCAGTCCAGAAAAAAAAACTTTTGCTTGTTTGCTAGGTCTGAACAGAGGAGATGGACATAGAAGTAAATTCTGCTGACTTACAAAATGCTTAGGAGTAATTTTGCTGACTTACAAAATGCTTAGAGGATCTGCCCCTTTTTATCTAAGGGCGCTATCATTAAGGCTCAGGCTACCCCCCGACAACTCCGGTCCTCCAATGACTGTCGACTGGCAGTCCCGGCACCTCGCCCAAGGCAATCCAGACTCTTCTCATGTGTCGTCCCACGCTGGTGGAATGACCTACCAAAAACAATCAGAACAGGGCCATCTCTGGAGGCCTTCAAAAAGCTCTTTCAGACCCAGCTATTCAGAGAACATCTTCTATCCTAGCACTAAAATGAACTGAAGCACTACCCCCTAGCACTATGCTCCTTTAGGTTTCTGCTATGTAGCTTGATTGTTATCCTCGTTTTGTAAGTCGCTTTGGATAAAAGCGTCTGCTAAATGCATAAATGTAAATGTAATGTAAATGTAAGTAACGCATCTACATTAAGCCCTGTATTATCAGCCTCACACCTCCTTCAGAATGAAAAATTGAAACACACACATAGTTCAATTTGTGGTATTCCAGTGGAAGCGCTCTTGTTTTTTTATCTTCAGTGGTTCATTGGGCTGGTGTGTGAGGAAAACTGTAAGCACTGATTGTGCTTACACTCGACAGAAGGATGTTACCAATATAGTAATCAGCCTCTGAGCCAATATACACTATATGACAGAAGTGTCGACAAACAAAACAAGGCAACCAACCTCCTGTCGCAGGTGGAATAGCAGCTTGGTGACAACTCAGGATAGTCTGGCTATCACCAGGCTCTATACACTAATAATTCTAAACATGTTTAGATTTAGGGTCGGCAACATTAATTACTCAAAAAGCCTTTTGCACTAATTTCACACCGGGAGCCAAAACCTTTTGACATGAACATACCATAGCACTGTTTTATATGCTAAGCACATACAAACTATATAGTGTGTTCCATTAACTTTATAAATGAAAGAAGGGCTAAGCAACGTTCTGTTTTTTTCTCTCACGAGCTCCCTCTAAAGACCGCTGTATTACATTGTATTGCACTGCATTCTATTGGAGGCGGTCCGCGCTGCTGAACATTGCAAGTGCAGTATCTACCGCTATAGGCCACGGTGGCGCATTCTACACCGTTTGTTCGCTGTGTATAATGACTCATTTTAGCATGAACAGTATGAAACGGATTAATTAATTGAAAAATGTTGCATAGTGGGCCTTTAGAGGATTAGTTCGGTTTTTAACACTTTAAGCCCCTTCCATGGCTTGTCTAAAATGCAATAGAGTGGTTGACACCGAAATTTTGATGACTGGCCCTGACTCAACTATTTGGGAAATTTAGAATCACCTCTGCCTACCAATGGGCAGTCTATTGGTCCTTAAAACAACCCTTAACATTAATTTTAAAATATGTGCAACTCACCGGTTGGGTATTGGTGTTCATCATAGCATTGGCCATAATTCATTTTATACTACAGTAGCACCACTTGGATCCATGGTGGAACGTTGTCTCACTTTATACTGTCTATAGGGCTGAAATTACAGTAAAAAACACTTGCCTTAAATAAAGCAGCAGGAAATAGGCAAATATTACAGACTGGCATCAATGTGGAATTTTATGCAGCTTCACAGGAATTATGGCTGTAGGCTAAACTCAGAACTGATGTTAGAACAATAACAAATCATAGGTTGTAACAGTGTTGCGTCTTATGAATGAATGGTCATACTAGTCAACAGTGAGTTTAGAACTATTTATATATTTTTTTTCTCCTATTTGACTTTGAATGCACCTCTGAGAGGGAGTCATGCCGCACTGAATCCAACCTGCCAAGGTTCTCACATTTGCTGTTCAGTGAAGGATTGCAGGTTCTTTGCCTGCCAATCCCTGTTTCCTGCTGTCTGCTCTATCTCTCTCTTCTTTTTCTCTTTCTCACACACACACACAGGCACACACACTATTTTCAGAGAGAGGAGGATGTGGGGCTTGTGTACACTCCTGCCAAGATTCCTATCCCTGGGGCCTGCACTTCTCTCAGACAGACAGACAAACACACTTGACGAACACGAGCGCACAACCACAGGTGTCCATTTTAATTATCGTCTGACCAAATTCATTATGCTCCTACACCACTTGGCCGTCCCCTCACAGTTGTTCATCTAGCCTACTAAGATGTGATCATTGTTGTTGCTGTTCTTGTCCTGCCACAGTACCCAGAAGGAATTGTTGGTTAAGGCTAAGGTAAGTTATAGTGTTTTACCTGTGCCTTTGCAGACACGCTCTTAGCAACTGAATGTTGTTGAATGACGTCTAGAACCAAGAAAAGAAGAGTCTGCACATGGCTCTGTGTCCATGACCCCGAGTCCTTGCCATTACTACTTCATGCATGCATACTTTGATTGACAGGATGATTTAACCGGCTGTGCTGAGAAATTCATTTTGGGATTAAAAAGTTTGGAGAGTCTACATAATCAGGCCTTGGAGAATGAGTTCAACCTTGAAGAGGGATTAATGCAACCTTTATATGTGTCCCTTTCTTACTTTCTTACATGTCTCTCTATATCACACATACAGAAAAACAGTTTCCTCTCCTTTAATGCAATGATGTTTGAGCCAGAGCTCAATTTAAAGCTATTCTGGCTCCGACCTGATAGCAAAAAAGCTTTTAGAACTAGTGGATGAATTGTAATGATAGTGAGGTAGTAAAGAAAGTGCTTCTCTATTGTGAAATGACTGCATTGGCCTCTTACAAAGCGGTTTTCATGTCCACGATGGGGGTGATATTCCTCACCTACATTTGTAATGGGATCCCATCAGAAGAGGAGCCAACCTCGGACCAAGGTTTTCTTTAGAATCATCAGGATAGAGAGCAAATCGCCCAAGACGTGATTAACTGACCACCACAAGTGCTGGCGAGATCAAAAGGCAGGGTTATCAGGGGAGTAAATAGGTGGCGCCAATGAAACCCATTCTGAGGGAGAGTCAGTTTGACACCATCCCCAGGGCCAGACAGATTTCACACCCTCTTAGCTACCACTTACCAAGAATCTCCTGTCTGAGACACCCAAAAGCCATCTTCAGCACTGATCTTCAAATCTCAACACAGACTCTCCGGGGCACAAGATGCTAGGTGTGAATGATGTCAGGCACAAAACTGAGACAACAACAAATCTTATCTGCAATCATAAATTGATGGTAGTACAGCATGGGAATATTTACCTTCAACTGTTTCCCCCTTTAACAAAAAAATTCTCACAATATGTTGTTTTATTTACTTTGTCTGCATCTTTTTGGGCAAGACATTCATAATCTCATATGTTTAGCTTAGCTGAAGCCTTGCATCTTGAGATAACCTGAAAACTCTTTTTTTGCTAATGCAACAGGATCTGTTGCCTCCCACAGGGACCAGAGAGGGCCTCGGCAGAAAGGCAATTGGCACACCGCAGTTCACATAATTATGTTCCTAATGAGTCGAGGCATCAAGCGCTGCCCCCTCTCCCCTTTCATTAGTGCAGCCTGGCTCTCCAGACGGCGCACAGAGGACTAGTTAGGTACACCGGGTAAACAGGACGGCCCTCAGGTGCGGTGTTCCATATTACTATCTAAAATAACTCAATAGAGGTGCTGGCAGCTTTGCCCTTGTCACCAAGATGGAAAAAGGAAAATGAAAAAAAAAAGACAGACAATGGAAAATAACTTCACATGACACTGGGAATTAATTAGCTATGAGATATTTATGAATGTACAAATAAATCCTTCACGTGACTTAATACTCATTATGATCGTGCCAATTTTGTCTGAGTACAGAAGACTGCTGATGAATCATGCATTGATGAAGTGCTCTTCCAGGCTTAATGAATGCGTTGCTCTTGCAGTCAGTCTCACAGGGGCCCATTTCTTAATTGGATCAGTGGATGACATGTAAATCGGCTCATTTTCAGAGGGAGAGTCGCTGCCTCCGAGATCTGAGGGGCAGTTTTCATACGTGTCCATGCATCCAGTAAACAGCTTCTAATCATGCACCCCATTTGCCTGGCTGGAGAATAGAGGGCGCCACCAATCTAATACATTATTAACAGTGCCAACCTAGACCCCGGAGCAGCGACAACGATACAGTGCATCCGCCAAATAGCCTTGAGCCCAACGCCAGTGTGACTGAATGGGGTGTGAGCATCTCTGCACCACACCAATGCAAGTTCAAGGTTGCGTGGAGCATTGCGTGTATATTGCTTTCTGATTGGTAGCGATCAAACATCCATGAGGCATGCATCCTTTTTTTCCTGTAACCTCACTTGCTCTTTCCTGCTTGTGAGAGGTCTGAAACAGTTCAGCTGGTGGTGTGGCTAGAAACAGCCAATATTATTGTTATAATATTATTTATGTTGCAGCGACTGCTAACAGTTGTGTCAGTGTTTCTTGGACTTCCGGCCTTGTGTTTGACAAAGCCCTGTTTACTCCTGAAGACCATGGTATAAAATAAAGAAGTTAACAAGACTGTAAACCTGTTTCTGGCAAGACCAGAGTGTTTTCTTTTCCTCTTGTCTACAAACCATGCAACGAATACAGGATGCTATCAATAAAGTGGCTGAAATTTAGCTGACATTCAACAGAAACACATTGAAAATTCTGGTCTCAGGATATAAATCATAAAGGGATGAGTTTCCCATGTATTAACACAGATTTGGTGGTTTGGTTAACACACGATTAAACAAATACAGCTAAGAGTATGCCCTTCCTAATTCAAGTGGACAACTGCTGACAAAACAACTGTGTTAAAAATGGATGATGTCAAGTCAAGGGGAAAACATGGATAAATTTACTCTCTGCTTCCAAGATGTAGATGCCAATGTAGTGGACAAAATGTTCATATTTGCCATATGAGACATCGGCTGAATTATGAAACAAACTGGACAGTAGGTCTTTCATGATGCATATAATTAATTGAAGGAATTAATCAGGTGAATGCATCCGTCATAGTATAAGGTGAAGGATTGCTATTGTAACATTTATTTGTTTATTGCTTTTTATAGGATTCCGCTGTAATTTGCAGGTGAAATACACGTCAGATCATGCATGCTATTTCTTTGAAGAGAGTTTTATTATTGTATATAATGAACTTTTTCTGCACATGTACAGTCTTTATCTACTTTATCTATCTACTTGTGAGATTTGACAGACTGACGCTAATAGATTCAACTGCAAGAGACTGCTTTATCAGAAACCATGTTTTAGTGTTCAGGGGAACACATCAGTATTTGGCGGCGCTGGGTGAGGCTGTATTATTAATGTGTGGACTGGAAAGGCATAAATCACTGTGAAACCTTAATGGAGGATGATAGTAATGGGGCATAGTAACACCACAGCACACTCAGGATGAATGGCATGGCAGGACTACACCTAAGGCAGGACAAGGAACATGTCTCATGAAACCCCTTGTAGAGAGAAAGAGAGAGTGTTTACTATTCCATACTGTTGGAATAATACCCATGAGTTTAAAGGTACAGTCTGTGTGCTTGTGTTTACTCTTTGCAAACATCTAAATGTGACCTGGAAATAACAACAGAAAGTGAAGAAACAGTTTTTTTTTTTTTTAATGCCGAATTCGCTATTCTGTCTCTTCTTCCTACTGACAGCTCTCAGTGACCTTGAACAACAGGGCTATGGGTTTATTTAACCTAGACTTTTTCTTTAAATTCATTTACATAAAGTACATAAAGGGGGTTGATATACTATTCGTCACAGCCCTCAAGAAAAATTGCTTCCATTTAGATGTGCAATAGAGCTTGCGAACAAAAATACGCCTCCGCCATATTGTGAGGCTACTGTGCAAAACATAAACAACCTGTTCAGCGCAAGTTGCGAGTATAGACACATCATTGTCTAGAGACAACAATATACATATAGGCACTTATCAATAATGCAATATAAAAAATAAGACATATAATTCAAAAGAAAGCAATGCAAAATGTAACAGTGCAAATGCAGTGTACAAAATTTACCTTGAAAGGTGTGTAATGTGTAGCAGAAATGAAAAAAGTCCAGGGGGGTGACCCAACTTATCCACAGTTCAGGAGAGTAATGGCAGTGGGAAATAAGCTGTTCTTGTGTTGTTTGTGTGTGCAGGGATCTGTAGCACCTGCCAGATGGGAGGTGGTTAAAGAGAGCATGTGCAAGATATGTGGGAACCTTAACCTCTGAATGATGTTCTCTGTGCACTACCTGCATGGTCCTGGAAGGAGGGAACAAAATGACCAATGAGACTTATTGTAAGGATGTTAATGTTATACTCCCACTTAAGATCCTGGGAGCTGATGGATATCAGTAATCTGAATCCACCTGACACTGATCTGTTAGATATCGTGAAGGGAGGCAGCACTGTGGAGTGCTTCCAAAATTCCAAAATCGTCTCCACAGTCTTTAGAGTCTTTATCTCTAGGTTGTTGCCTGTTGTGTCATGTGCATATTTGAAGAGTTTGACAGCTTGGTCTATCTATCTATCTATCTGAAGGTACGGTCATTTGCGTAAAGGGAGAAGAGCAGTAGGATGAGGACACACCCCAGTGGTGCACCAGTGCTGATTGTGTTTCAAATAATATATTATTAGGCTATTTTTATATACTTATACTAGAACTGTTAAATTGCTATGCTTATATTTTTGCCCATTTTACATATGCACATATTTATTACTGGTCACTAGACTTTGAATCTTGCACTGTTGCACTACTGGACTCATTTGCACTACTACCTTGACACACACCTCATACTGGACCACAGTACATTCATGCGCATCTCTACCCTTAGTATTTGTATTCTATTGTTCCTTTTAGTAATGTTGATCTAATCATGTTGTTTTGTTGATCTGCTTCTTATCATCCTGTGTACACTGTAGTATATGTTGTGTGTGATTTTTAATTTAGTGTGTGATTTAAGCTGCTGGGACCTTGAATTTCCCCTTGGGGATCAATAAAGTATCTATCTATCTATCTATCTATCTATCTATCTATCTAAATGGGATCTCCCAGCAACACATGCTGACTCTATCAGTCAGGAAGCTGGAGATAGCAGAAGATACATTAAACTGAGAGCGTTTGGCCATGAGGAAAGCTACCGGTAGTGTTGAACGCCAAGCTGAGGAGCACAAACAGGATTCAGGCATAGGTCTCTAACTGGTCAAGGTTTTGCCAAATGAAGTGCGGCCCAATGTTCTCTGATAGACTCAAGTTCAACTTCTTGTTGTTAATGCCGATAAAACCGACCCATCAAACAAAAAAAAAAACAGAAAACAAGAAACAAGTCAAATCACACTGTATCACACTGCCAATTTTATTTCTACAATGCCTTATACAATAGTCTCATGGTGCTTCACTGCAAAGAGCACCCCTGAGCAACATAGACAAGAATGAACTCCTTTATTTTTAATCAGTAGAAGTCTAGGAAGAAACCTTGGACAGATCCACGTCTCAAGGGACTAACCCAACTGTCATGCAAAGGTTTGCAATTAGCACTCGCGCAGATAGCAGTAAGTTAATAGAGCTCATTTGGCATCATAATAATCCCAAGATATTGTCCCATCATTAAAGGGCAGTCAGGCCATAGATTGTCAGAAGTTCTGGGCAGCATATTAACAGTCAGACATGATGCCATGATGAAGTCAAAGAGTGAGATGAATCACAGAGGAAACATTCAGAAGGCTCAGTTAGGTAGAGCCATTGAGAAGAGGTCAATGCAAAGCACTTAAGAAAACAAAACACAATTATGGACAGCACAACAGCAGAGACCATTTTAGACACAGCTCAAAAACAGTTTAACTTGGGGGCAGCCGCCATACACAGACTCAGGAGGAGATGGATAGCGCACCCTCAGCATCATTTTATGTGCTCTACCTGCACCCATGGGTGAAATGAATCATGTGCGATGTGCAATCATTTTGCAGCGTGGCCTGCGACAGGAGAAAAGCATTTACAGTTTATGAGCCATCCTGGAAGAGTAATGTTGCACTGTCCAATCGCAAACAGCTACAGTTGACACAGCTTGTGGGCACTACGCACCAGGGGATGCGCTAAATGCCATGTGAGTCAGACCAACACGAGGAACACTAACAGTAAAGTACAAATCAGCATTAACAGTCAACAGAGGTAGTGTTTAGTTCTGAGAGGAATTCCCAGGCATTGCACTTTGTATGCAGGGAGGAGAAAGAAAATCAAGTCATATTTTATTTAAATGCAGTACTTGTCATGTCCTTGAGACAGAGACATGCTGTAGTGAAAACACTCAAGACTTGAACTTCCCTATCCTCAATAATGCTGTAGAGCATACCTAAGAAAAGCTATTTTATTTTGGTCATTTCCACAACAAAAAAAAAAGTTTAACGAGAGACTGCAATTCTACCATATGCACATATGGTTCATTCATATGCACATACTGTAGTGATTAAGCTCATATCTGTAATGTGGACACACTTGTCACACCAATCAAGAGATTACATATGGCATTACATAAGACAAACAATAAATCCCACTAAATATGCTAAAGTTTATTTAAGGAATTTTTTTTTTTTCTTTGAAACACTAGAAATCTTCAGTGGGAGACTCATTTTTTTCCTTAGACCTGCTGTAACTTAGAGAATACCTCCAGATTACATCTGCTGGCCTCAGCATTCCAAAGAGAAGCAAAAGAAGAAGGTTGTATATAGGCTTCATTACCAAGTGTTTAATTTTAAGACGTAAAACTTAGGTGTTTGTGGCTTGGAGGAAGTCGAAAGACTGAAAGTATTCCCTGAAGCATGTGCTTATGTTAATTTACGGCTGTCCATTGTTCTCTTTGATGCAACCCGCTACTAAAAATACTTTCTTTGTGCCAGTGAGCATGACAGAAGCACTCCACAATGAAATCTCAAGAACAGCAGAGAAACAAAGGAACCACTTTAAAGCACAGACAAGCAAAAAGAGTCTGTCAAGTATTTTTATATGCTGACTTAAAGATCTAACACTTCTGTCGACAGTGAAAGCTTTCATTACAGGTGAGGAAATTATGCATTCATTTTTATGTTCAGAAACAAATGCAAATGTGTGGGGGGTTGCCGACAATTAAGCTTCAGTGCTTCGGCAGGGAGAAATTCTAACTTCAACATTATTTAAGATTTTGTTAAAAATATTGTCATGTCATTGTCTGTAGACATGCCCATGATTATCAGGAAAAAGTTCTTTCATTAATTGCAGTCAAAGTTACTAAAATGTACATTCATATTTAATGAGTTTAATATGAATAAAAACGTAGAACAAAAAATATTTTATTTTAAATATGGTTAAAAGGTAACACCAAAATGGTTATTTTCAGACCCTGTTTACACATACATCTACATTTTTTTTATAAACTGACTTTTATGTTTCATCTTTTTTTTATCTGTTAAATCCAGAAAATACGGAGTGAAAATGTGAAAATACATTTAGAAAAATATCCTTTTTAGAGATTATTTAAAAAAAAAAAATCTGTTTGAGGTGGCTTGGTTTATGTGTAAACAAGATGCCCAGACAGATAAAGAGAGTTTAAACTAAAAATCTGTACACTAGGTCATTAGGGTCCTGTCACTGCACACGACTCACTGGTGAGTCATTCAAGCCCATGGGATTACATCATGACCTAGCATATGTTATCCACATCCACCAGCCCAAGCTGTGGTCACAAATCTTGAGCTGAGAACGACCACAGACCTGTGCTTTCTGTCACGACATCACAAGATCCCCCCAGAGCACAAATTCACTCATTTTATTGTGACATTGTTGGGGTTAATATTGAATAAGGTCTTCTCAGAAATGCCTTTAGGACACAGATACAAGCTCTGTGAATTGCAATTGTGAGAAGGGTAGTCACTGACAAGATCAGACTGTGAGTTTTGTTGTGCTACAGCGCAGGGGATTCAGATGGGGAGTAGTTGTCCAGACTTCTGCCCCTCAGGGGTAAGAAGGGGTCAGGTGTTTTCTCTCTCAGTCACAGTTTCAATAGCACCGGCAACAGGAGAGGGACACACGGGAACTGGGGGGGGGGGGGGAGGGGGGGGGGGGGGGGGGGGGGGTGAAGGGGGGGGGGGGGGAAGGGGGCTGAAGTTATTAGGCTGGGTTTGGCTCAATATGTGACCCGAGGCTGCACACCAAAATAACGACACATATATTCTGCTGGCCTGCCCAGCTGCAAGTAGCAGGGAGATCGATCTCGAGCCCCTGTCTGGCATGTGCCAGTGCTCTCTCAGACTAACATTTATGCAGGCGGGGGAAGGCTGGAGGTTGAGCAGAATGCAGGGCGTTCAGCATGCAAATGCTGTTGTGATTTTTGACATTTTCCCCTTCGACAGTCACGGATGACTTACTCCCTAATCTGCATTTGACGGCCTCGCAGAAATTTAGTGGCAAAAGGAAGACGACACATTCACAAACACTTCCACCGATGTACACACACACACACTCAGACACACTCCAAGAGTGTGGAAAGGTCTGGTTTATATCACAGAGGACTTGCTGAACGCTGAATCAGTGTTTACAGCTTCAAAGATCTTTTCCACCAAGGAGCACTTTTTAAAGATACTTTAAATGTGTAAACTATTCAAAGAAATAAACACTATGCTTTTTAGTCTGTTGCTAGTTCTTTTTTTTTCATACACACACACACACACACACACACAGGCATTTGCACCAAAGTTACAAATATAGCAACAAAACATTTACAGATGACACTGCAGGAGTGAGAGATTAAGATGTCGTTTCCATAGAAACATTCACATCCGTGGTTCTACACAAGCTCTCTGGTGAAAACTTTATCTGCCGCAGCAGTCACGATAATTGCAGCCAAGTCACTTCGGGCTCGCGCCAGCAGTTTACATAGCACATGTAATGCAGTCCTGATGCACCCGGCCCACTCGGCCGTTAATTGTGAATTTATAACGAAACGCTTCCTCGGCCCCAAGACAGAGCTGTCACAGAGAGCTGCTGTCTGTTCTTGGTGTAATGACGAGCTCATTAGTGGATGTCAAAGCCGGGGTAGGTTTTGTGGTCATGGGGCTCCCTCACGCAGCCTGGTGGTTTAGTTGACATATGGTCACGCGCGAAGAAGGATGGCAGCTCTCAGAGCTGTGGTTCCACCACCTGCATGTGACAGCACTCAGAGAAGAGAGCGCTTGCAGAGATATGCGCAGGGCACTCTAAGGGGCCATTCACACGGAACACGCTTTTCATCTCCAAAAAAGCCTACTGTGTCGCAACCATTCCAACAATATTATTGGTAATAAAAACGCAACCTCAAAGGTTCAACCATTTTCAACTCGCGTTTTTAGAAGCCTCACGTTTTTTTGAACGAGACGCAAGCGACAAAAAAAGACAAACGTGTCACAGCAGTGGAGCTAAATGCTTATCTTCATGGTGGTGGTCTTACAAGGTAGAACAAACTGATTTCAAAGCACTCTAACTCACAGGTACAGAAAAGTGTGTAGGGTTTTTGATAGGCTGCTTTATCATTAACAGTAATATATAGACTACAGCTATAGCTGTGTAAACATTTAGCCTACTGTATCCACTCTCTAGATATGATTTGATATAGGCCAGTGGCCAGGTCAGAGCAGTGAATGAGTTTAAGGTGGAAATAAATCTACAGGCCGAACCAATACTGTATTTACTTGTGTTGCAAATTATTGATGGCTAATTGATTATTGATGGCTAATTCACATATGATACATTTCAAAAAGTTAATAAGATGAAAATAAATGTTTGTTTAATGTAAACCAAGGAAGTTTTTCGCAATACATATTTTGAACCAAGCGACACCGGTAACACATAAATATGCTCAATGATAACATTACAGATTTGAATAATATTCATACCTTTGCTTCTTTCAATTCATCCTAGGCTGCAGTTTTTGATCTTTACAATTTTACATCTTCACTATTTGGACAGTTTTTCACAGGCATGTACAGGCAGACTGTGCTCTGAAGATTGTGTAGAACACTGCATCATGTTTGCTCCGACATTCAGACCAATGCATATCGCTGTAAGAATGAATCCATTTATTACCAGTCCAGACCATGGGCCAGGGTCTGTTATACAGGCGTACTGGGTCCTGTTACTGTAGTCTCTGAGTATTACCACCAATGCATCATAAGCAAAGATGACATTTCCAAAATGTGCTTTAAGTCACTTGATGTCTTTTGCAGCATGTAATCTCTAATCTGTGCTCCAAATGCTCGGATGTACCACAGATCATCATTTTGTAAGCATGATGGCGCATTACACTCAGACCAGGCTGAATGGAAACAAATTTCAAACGACAATTGTGGGGGTAATGACACAATGAGAAGTAACTGCAGTGCTGGAGAGCGAGAGAGTGTGTGTGTCTGGTCAGGAGGAGTAAATCTGCACGCCACGCCAATAAGGGTGTGTGTGTGTGTGTGTGTGTGGGGGGGGGGGGGTTGCGCCTCTGCATAGCTCTTTCAATTCAGACTTCACCAGCAGTGCACCCGGAATGCTAATGCATCTCTGCACACCTTCACACCAGCTGTCCCGCCCAATCCCCCCACCCTCACTCAGTCAAGGACACCACTGCATTAATGAACACTGCCTGCTGCACCCCATCCCACCCCACCCCCACCACTGCTGCTGCAGAGCATGTGCCCATGCTTACATAGCCACCTCAGCTGGCAACTAAGTCCAACATGTACACACAGCCAGGACGAGGGCCAGTGTGCCAAACACTCAGCAGAGCTGTGGTTTTACTGCATGATGTGCGGTTTGGCAAAGATGAGTAATCTGAGGCTGATGTGAAAGCAGAGGACTTTATAAACTACAGTAATACATGGTAAAAAAGGAATACAATTTAGCATTAGTTAAACATTAACTTACATTAGTTAGTCATTGCTTTATTCACACATTTTACTTATTTATTAACTTTTTAAAGAATTGATAAGTTCATTATGAACTCATATGTCAATGTGGGCAAAACTGAATACATAAAAGTGCCATACATTTATATTTTAAATCGATGGTATAAAAGATGGTATAAATTGTTCTCTGAGGTTGAGTGTCTTGAAAAACTCAAAGGTCCAGGGAGACATTAACAGGCCCCTGTGCAGTCCTTTTAAAAAGCCCTAGAGTGAAGTGCCTTTTTTTTTGCCTGTAAAAACGACCTGATTTGCTGCTTTAGCATGCAATGTGTTTGAAAGGGAAGGCCAGGCAAGTTATTGACCTTGTTTGGCTTTAATTACTCTCTACACTCAAGTGATTTATCCGGGGAAGCGCTATAATAGCACTGTTGGGTTGCATTTCCCTTTACTTAGTGAGTAAAAGTATTTGTGTCACCTGCCCTGCCTCCGTTTCCCTGGGGAAGAGAAGTTGGAGAAAGAGAGTCTCAACACAGAGCACTAGTACGACCAGCTATTACAACACAGCATATCACTTTTTCCAAGCAGAAGAGCATGGTCCTGGACATCTTAATTTCCTTCTGGATAAATAATCTATCACACCATCTATGTGTATGGCACATTGAGTGAATATTTACATTCATTTGCCCACATCCATTTAGACCTATTGGAGTCTACTTGAATATATAGGGGTTTCACACTACTGTAGCTAATATAACCGCATAACACGCTATACCTGTCTACAAAGTCTTCTTTATTCACCCACCCTCTCTCTTTCTGTGTTTGTGTGTGTGTGTGTGTGTGTGTGTGCGCGCGCATGTGCACGTGTGTGCTGTCTGAGTTAGACAATCTAAATGAGTGAAAGTGATTAGGACAATTAAAAACACTCATTAATATTAATTGGACACGTGTTCCTTAAGAGAGAAATTTCCCTTCTATAACGTCCTATGCATCTCCATCTGGTAATTATTCATTCTCCTGCGAGCGTTTCTGACATCATTACATATGCTCTCAGGAGGTAAGAATAGTCCTGGGGGTCAATGGGATTCAGAGCAGAGCAGTCTGAGCACTTGATGTGAACATGAATAGATTAGAGAAGGCCAGATATGACCGCGCTGAATTTTCTTTAACTCGCGCTCTCTCTCTCTCTTCTGCAGAATTCTCTCGCATACAAAAATTCTGCCTATTCCAGCCTCCCAAGACTCTGTTCTGGACGACTAATCCACACAATCACAAGATATGCTGCTTGAATTATCTTAAAGCTATACAGAATTTTTCATGAAATCCTTCATATCTATAGCATTGCAGTAGGGAATAAAGAATACCGGTATATCTATACTGTACGCACTAGCATATGCACAGTCACCCCCCTTCTCACATCAGTTTGCTTTTTAGCTATCAGCCATAGAAAAGTCAAATGAAATTAAAATCTGTTCAAGACATTAACAATTGACAGATGCTATTTGCATCGAGTGTGTACAGTATAGCCAGTGATGTGTTTACATCTAATGGGGTAATCAAACGTAGCTATGTTCAGGTGTACAGTGCATTTGAGGAATAACATAAGACATAAGTCAAGCATTCAGGTGTCTGGAGCAAACAATGCTATTTACATCTAAGCGTGCTTACGTTTATAGAAACGGCTTCAGAATCTTGTTTTTCTTTCAGAAGTGAAAGTGGGATATATTAATATTCTGTATAGGGCCAGACGGAATCTGCTATTCAGTTCAATTCATGTCATTAAAGTGATAATGCAGTGGTAGCTTAAGTAGCTTAACTTGTCCAGAGTACTGTTTTCCTACTGCATACTGCAAAGCATTCCTCTCAATACAAATAACTTTTTGACTCACATTTAGTCCTGATTATATCTTTTGGCCATCTCTCACACCAGATTGGGACAGAGCTTTCATGCTGTTGTCCTCTAAAAAGTACCGTATTCAACAGTATTCAATAGGTGGACTCAGATAAGGTTTTATTGGGTTATTATTTTCACAAAATAGCAGATTCACAAGCTTTTTCCAATCATTTCCATGCACTGTCAGTCATTATTAGGACCGCTTGCCTATCCACATCCTCTGTTCCACCCATCTTCATCAAAGACAGCGCATCCAATATCGCCAGTTTATAAATTGTGATTGCAGCAAAAATTAATTGAAACCATAACATTTAATGTAACTCCGTCTCAACCCTCAAATGAAAAAAACTTAGCCTGCAGATGCTCCTCTGCAGTACATCTGCTGTTGACCTGAGAAAACTCATGAATCAGTCCCCTTTGTCACACTGTCTGTCATTACAGACAAGTTGTGGCACAAACACACTGTGCCGTGAATCACATTCAGCCTGGCATGCTATGTGTCACTTTCACCCTGGCATCCGAGCACACATATTACCAGCTGTCCGACTCCTGGAAAATCAATACACCTTTTATTGTTTTACGGCGCCCTGGGCTATGGACTGTGTATGACGGCAGTCATGACACTCTGGAGACTAGTCAGCACAGAGAGAGACATTGACAGGTTTACAGGTGAAACAGAGACACTTGTGTGCAGAAGAAAAAGTGTGTGTGTGTGTAATGGGAGGGGGGTGGTTGTGGAGGTAAGAAACACAAGTAAAACTTTAATGTAATTTACTTGAAAAGACTTCCAGATTGTATTTTCTTCTCATGTCTAAAGGCACATAATTTGGCGACATTCTACTGTGAATCAAAGTGTTATCCAACACAATATTGTGTCTCATGAAAATACACTACTCACTGGAAATTCAATTTTTAATCCAATTTAGTCTGACATGAAACAATATGTGTGTGTGTGAGAGTGTGTGTGTGTGTGTGTAATTGAATTTTAGAGGGAGAGAGGGAGAGATAAAAGTCATGTAGAGCAATACAATGACTGGAGAGTGTTGACTGAGCAAGGCAAAAAGACCATTAAGGCCCAAAAAGTCTATAAAATCTATTTCATCTCTCTGGGCCTGACTGTGTTTCAAAACAAGCTCAAAACCACAGTCTGACACACTACCTGCAGAGATGTCATTATGAAATCATTACCTCTTCAGCAGTTGACAGTAAATAGGGACACAGCCATGCTTTGCGGGATATCAGGGAACTACCTGCGAGGGGACAAGCATTCAAATTGTTCTATCCAATGCACAAGGACAAATCTGTCACTCGGGATCTTATACACTGCTTTGTCAGGGATCAGAGGGTAAATAGCAGCCGTTGTGCGCTCTGTGTAAATGTGGAATTTTAAAATCCATATAATCTTGCATGCTGTTGCACAAGATGTGTACATGGAGTACACCAGACTAAATCTGTCGCTGTAGCAAAACTCACTTTGCCAAAGAGTCTGAGCAAGTGTTTGGTGAAAGTAAGTCTGTTTTGCAAGAGTTGCCAGTTACGGTAAACATAAAAAGATGTCTCCCCACAGGCAAAATACACCCCATGGTGCTAACTAAGAACCGGTATCTGCAGTGACGTAACATCAAGGACACAGACCCAATCTCTTGATGTCAGACTGCACGCGTGCATGATGACGCCAGTGGACGCACAATGCACCAAAAAAAGTAGGTCATATTCAAATCTCCAAGATTGACTCCAGTCAGGGCTACCAAAAAAAACGTATTTAAAATGTCTCCCTTCGCCCCTTATTATTTTGTGTTATCCAAACATTTTACCCATTTTGCATGTGTGTGTTACTAAACCAGTCCTAAATGGATATCCTTGGCTTTTAGAAAGCCTCTGGAAGCAACCCTCAGCTCCAGCTGTGAGTGGCAGGGATTGGTTTGTCGTTGGACTTCCGTTTAATCACCCAGGCCTGATGTATGCCGCACAGGACAGGATGGGAGTGAATGATAACACAAACTTGCATCCGCGCTCTTCTAATGGCAGTCTGATTAGATATAATAAGAAAAATGAGCACTGATGAGGGCGGTCATTAATGGTCCTGCACTCGGCAGCAATCAGCACTTTGTTCAAACTGTAATCGCTCCCCTCCTCCTTTTCTCCTTTTCTTCCTTTCCCCTCCGTTAGTGTACACCCTCTCTCCTCTTCTCTCTCTTGCTCTTTCCGTCGCTCTACCCCCAGGGTGATTATGAACACAGAACAGGGCTAGGGAAAAAGCAGATGACGTCCCATTGTTTTTGTTTCCTCCATTTCTGAATTCTTGTTCAGAACAAGACAAATCTGTGGAAGGTGGAAACTTGCACGCGCATCCTTCACAGAAGAAGAAGAAAAAAGAAAGGATGAGCTCAGGATGAGGAAGACTAGGAAAGAATGTTTTCTTTAATCCAACCACAGAGAAGTGCAGAGTTTTTCATTTGTGGAAAGAAAGATTCCTGTTAGCCATAAAATGAGTGGGTGAAACTGTCATGTCAGCAGATACTAAAGTGCACTGTCAATATCTTTTGTTACGGCACAAATACTGCAGGAGTCACACTGCTATTTATTACCTTTCCTTGGTAACACTATTATTTAACAGGTAGGTATATAACATATTCATTGCACCTGTCACAACCTGCTCACAAAGCATTCATGACTGTTTAAAAAAGAACATTGTAGTCAGCCTGCATCATTGAATCTACACACAAACACCCGAAGCCCTGATCAGGCCTGTTCAAATCACATGTCCCCTACAGATTAATCTGCACCACATTGAAAGACAAATATTCCTGTGCCTCAGAATCGATAAATACGTCTCCATCATCACTTTCGATTCAAAGCCTCGGCCCTCGGTGCCTGGTGTAGCCAGAGCCACATTAGCACTCATAGGCACACAGGCCAATCAGAGCACATTATCTGAAACAAAGAGCTCCATGAAAACAAAAGGTGACAATACTGTAAATGTGAATAGCAGCAAAATAGGTGAAAACAGGAGAGGGAGTAGCTAACAGGCCACCATCATACAGTGCCATCACTGAACTCTGCCACCGGCTGTTGATTACAATTCAAGTCTATTTCATGGGAGCCGTTCTATACTATCCTTTGGTGATTCCACACGCAACTATGCTACATTTGCTGCCTGCAGGGTGCCACTGATGTACAAAGGTAAAGAAAATTGTTAACTTTGAAAGTGCTCCGCAATGCTGTTGGAACAAGAGGCCTTACAATAGGTGTCTTAACTCTTCTTGTTGTTACTTCTATTAGGCCCTTATGATTTTGTTCATTCGCTTGCTTTCTGAGGCTTTTTTTTGTGTGGGATGAACTGTATTGCCAATATCCACAAGCCAAGAGATGCATTTTTGTGTGTGTGTATGTGTATATGTGTGTGTGTAAGTCCGTGCGCACGTGCGTGGGAAGTATGCTCATGCTGTTGACCTATTTCCTGTTAGCGGTGGGTGTCAGTAGTGGGAGGTGGGAGGGTTGATCTCAGCAGTCTCTTGGCCGAGTGAGATTCTCCCCACCTCGTACATGTGCCATCCTGCTCCTCCACTGAGACAAATGCCTCTCCGCTGTGATGGAGCTGCACGCAAAGAGTCCCCTCCAGGAGTGGTACCTACCACCACAGGTCCTCAAAGGGGAAAGGGACTGTCAGCATTGGAAATGAGATGCCACACCAGGGATGGATAGTGGAGAGAGTGAGAGATAGATAGATAGACATGAGAGAGAGAGAGAGAGAGAGAGAGAGAGAGAGAGAGAAAATCTGCATAGAGTGAAGCAGCTGTTGTTCTTGCACTTGCAATGGAGATGTGTGAAAGTGCATGAAGACGTGTGTTTAGATTTGTGTGGTGTTGAGACACTATGTTTTCACTATGGTTTACACTATATTGGTAGAGTGTGTGAGTGTGTGTGTTGACTATGAATCTTATTTTTAGTAGGATATTATAACCACATGCACACATGTACACAAAGGGCAAACAAAATCTGAGTGTGCATGTAGACATGTACAGTAGGCTGTGTTTTATCTTTGAAGTCATAAAATGCACACACGCAAACGCCCATACAGACTCATGTCAGAGGTAGAACTAGGTACACAAGCCTGCATGCATTATTCATCTGGGTGCCCCTTCCTGTCATTTCCACACCTAGGATGAGAGCGTAGGAGAGAGAGTGCGCCACGCAATCAATCAAGCCAGGAGCCGAGAGACGTCCGGGGGTGAGAGATGCTGATGAGATGTTGCTGAAACACTGAGCCAATCCCATGCAAACACCGAACCCCTCTCTGGGTGGCCCCGCTCTCATGTCACAGAACTGGGCTACGAGTGATCTCTCCCACTGGCGTGTGTGTCTGGGGCCTCCCAGTGACGTGGCCAGGGGTCAAGCCCGTCACTCTGAGAGGTGGAGACCGGAGCAACAGTGCAGGAGAAATACAGGCAGATAGTCAGGGAGTGAGAGCCCTTCTTTCACAAAAGAAACTGAGATTTGAGTCCTAGATTCTAAACACACCCTGAAAACAGACCACATTTTCTAAATGATTTGTGGTGCAAGAAAGCAATGTGTTCCTACTGAAGTAAAAAAATGAGTGTGAGAGCAAGATGTTGCTGCGGATACTAGAGAGAAGCATTTAATATTCAATATGGATGATTTTAGGTGAAAAAATATTGCGACAAAGGACTTAGTCCTTGTCTCCGAAATGCATGTTCTTGAACAGGACAGAAACATGTATTGGTGGTTAATATTGTGAGAACAACAACTAATCTGACTGTAGAAAATAGTTGACCTTAAATGTAGCGCAAAAGAGTAGCATGGCATTTGAGATATGAGCTGGTGAAATAGTGACTGTTTTATTTTACAGTAAGCCATGAATCTCAGTTAAACAGATAAGCGGTGAGATAACCATATAATCCAAAAATAGAAGAGTGAATCAAGAAATCAAACAAAACCTAAAAAAGAAAGAGAGGAGGAAGAGAGAAATAGAGGGAGAAAGATGGTGGCCAGAAAAGCCAAAGAAAGAGCAAGAAGCAAAGAGACAGAAGAAAAGAAAGACTCAGAAATTTAACTCAGAAATGTATTTCCATACATTCCATTCACATAAGCCACTGGTACCTGATCTGTAATCAGTTAACTGTCTGAGACCAATACGGAGGTGTGTATTTAAATTAGTATGCAGGATACAATATAGTTATTTGTGTATAACTGTGTACAGATACTTTGAATTGCCACATAGTTATGACTACTGCTAATATTACAAAGATTAGTTCAAGAGCAAATATGACAACATTACATTAGTCAATACACTTATCCAGGAAGAGTAGTCTACACAGCCCAACTGTCTTTGTTAGGGGTAGAGATCACGTCCTTAATGATGATTAGATTAGCTTTGTCCTTCAGTGGCTTGAGGCAGAGAGGATATTGGTTTCAGTAAATTTTGCATTTATTTTAAAATTTTTCACATTTTAGGGAACCATTATCAAGAGAATGTAGAATAGAAACGTACATGTGGCTATCTAGAGTCCTTGGCAAGCAAGTGTTGTTCAACAGTCCTAATCTTAAATGTGCATGGATATAGAAACCTCTAAAATATGGAGCGATTTGAATTTGAGCAATCCCATTGAGAGATATGGGGAGAATCTGTGCTTAATGAACTGCATGGAGACAATAAAATACAATTTCACTTTTTTTGACCAAAAAAAATAAAAAATGGAAAATAGAGCATGTGTACCCTTCCCTTCCCACTCTCTATTTTTATCTAGAAACTTAATTTCATGGCTAATGAGTTCATTACCATGGTCACGGTTGGTAGGCCTGTACTGATAAAACACTCCGACGGGGCCTTGGAGGTAACTATCCAAATGAATTTCACATAAAACACACACACACACACACACACACACACACACACACACA
>JAGFZM010000010.1:1285227-1300073 GCA_017657215.1 Limnothrissa miodon | reverse complement strand
ACACACACACACACACACACACACACACACACACACACAATGGACAAAGAAAAGCATGCACACAGTGCACACAAACATGCCCACACACATGCAAGCACCGACATAGCCATAACCATGGCAAACATACAGTGTCAACACTTACAACTTGTCTTTGGTATGTAATGTGAAAATTATACATTTAAAATGCAAGCTTCAGTGCTGTAACTGTAACTGTGATGTGTTTCTTGTTTGCATTGGGGTCTCCAATAGATTAGAATAGAACGTCCAATAGATTAGAATAGAACGTTTTTTCCTGCACATACACAAGCAACACAAGGCAACAGAAACGTACAGTATGCATTGTTGAAGAGTTTTCTTTGATGTCGACTGTGTATATGGTGCTGTTAATGTTCTTACGTTGATCATGGTGGACACATTTCCTTTGGCTGAGCAACATTCAACATCTTGTAATGTGGGAGGATAATGAGTATGAGAATAAGGAGCTGGGGGGATAATGCTTGTAGTCACAGACAAGCACTCAAACTTATCTAACCCTGCTTAGCTGGGTTCAGCTGCAACATGGCAAAGTGAATTCTGAGTGCACTCAGGTTTCCCTATCGTTAATGCAGGGTGGGTTAAAGACAATTATTTTTGAAATGATGTGCTTCCTCCATGCAAACAACCAGCTTATTTATTTAGGCCTCTTGTGTTAAGTAGCTGCAGCAGCTGTCTGCATGTAATTTTCTGTGGCCGTCCTCCATGGCTTCACTGAGAACCATGTTGCACCTTTGCCAGATACTCTTGGCACTGAGACATAGAGACAGACTTTCAGTGGTAGTTTGAGAGAGTAGATATCAAAGCATCCCTTAAATATCACTGAGAGACATTATATTCATCAGAGAATGATTGTATTGCTATCTACCAACTCTCTTCTCTCTTCATCTGAAAGCCTTTGCTGGATTCCCAAGACTGGTAAGATGAAAAACTCAATGGTGCAGAAAATAGACAAAGGAACATAAGAGAGAGATATGAGGATAAAAAGTCTTGGAAAAAGAAACCGAAAAATCACTGAGTAGGAAGAAGAGTGAACAAAAACACCAGACTAATGAACACACAATCTCAAGGACATCCGACCATGACCGACAAAGACAAAATGTCCAATGTTCTGTTGCTGTTAGTGTTGTTTTAAGTGAGCACAATCAGGGAAAGGCCTTATAGGCAAACTCCACTGATATGCCAGCCAGCGCCTGAAATGAACTTGATTTGATTTGTGAATCTCACTGAAACAACTTCAACACTTGGTGAAGCTACCAGCAGGGATGATGCTGGGCAGACACAAATCCAATCTCGATTCTATTAGAGTGCAGGTAGCCACCTACTGAAGATGGAGTCTACCAGTGCACTGTGTTCCTCGAGCAATTAGGGCCACATTAGCCACAGCATGTGTCAAAAGGCAGAGCAGCCAACTTATTAGAACAGAACTTGCTGGTCCCCTTTAAAACTATAGTGACTAGGGATGGGACGAAATATCGCGATACAAAACGTGACGAAAAGCATCGAGGTCAAAAAAAAATGGATCACGAAATAAAGATAGATGGCACTGCTGCATGATTTGTGTAGTATATTAATAATATAGTGTATTATATGTGTGTGTATGTACATGGGGCAGACATACAGTCTATGGTGGCAGGCTGGCAGCACCATCTGCTGATTAAGCAGGCTAAAACGAAATGAAAAAAAAAAAATGCGGGGAACGGTGCGGTGCGTCGTCACGTCAAGCCACAGCGCATGTTGCAACAACAACACTGCAGGCTACAGCGAGCTAACAAATATTAGCATTAGCACCAACTGCCTTGCCCCCAAACAGCCAACAATGGAGTCAAATGAGGTCGAAATTGAGGATGCTCCGCCTGGATACAAGTCCTCTTCACAGCTAATAATCACTCCGCCAACGGCATTCCATGTTCTTTGATTTAGCAGTTTTAACCAACATTCCATTCACGTGCATTGAAAGCAGAGACTACAAACAAGCTAAATGTCCGACGACATATTTTATATAACTTTCGACCTAAAATATGAATATTCATCAGATGAAGAACAGGAGAGGCAAGCACATACTGTAGATGCGCCCTGTTAAACCCCGATGAGCTGGACAGCATTGAGAAGTGTAGAAAATAAAAATCACGTTGCTGTGTTCCATAACATAAACTGCGCAAACAGAGATGGTCAGGGTACTGTGAACAATGGTGAGAACATTTATTATTTGGTTGCAACAACATTACGCACTACGGACTATGGGAGAAGTCCGGTGGACGCAGCATCAAGTTTCCACCTAAGTGATCACCTCTGAACTGGCCTCCCGAGCTGTGATACAGAAGCGTATTTAAGGCTAATTTCCCTTTCATCATTGCTGTTAGTGTGTATTGCCTTTACTGAACAACTCGTCTCTCAGACCAAATGGTCTTCGCAGATCCTGTACTGCAAACAGTGGTCACATGAATATTAAGTGGTCTTCAACACTTCAAAGCGTGCCCTTCCCAGACGGCTTAATCTCATTACAGACCATGTGGAACCCTACTGAAGATATCAGTCATAAAATCACAAATAACAATACTCACATACAACCAAATATATAATATCATAAATTTGTACTACAGAAGAGCCGACACAAAAGCAATTCAGTGACGCAGCCTCATCTTGCAAATTAAGAGTAACTATTTGTTGCATAGCAACCACACACGTTCTGGGTTAGGCCAACTTCGCATAGCGCAGGAACTGGGCTAAAAAAAAACAATGGCTAATAATAAATTATCCTTCCTAAAAATGCAAAAATTTTGTTGGCAATGGAACTGTTGTATAAAAGCATTATCGCATAATGCTTAAGTAATATTTAGCTTAAGTATCAATAATGCTTAAGTAATATTTTTTTCTTTTTTGATATTGTATTGTGACGTATCGTATCGTGACCCTGGCATATCGAGGTGCATCGTATTGTGAGTTTGAGTGTTACACATGTCAGCCACCCTCAATGAAACCCTCCCTGCACAATTCCAAAAGACCAGAGCACAGGCAGGCCCGCAACAATAACGCAGAGGATGGACACAATGGAGGCCGTGTCTTTGCCCGATAATTGACAGCCCTTGAGGAACAAATCTCCTTTTTTAAGCCTCTTTTGTGGCAAAGGTTAGTCAATTTTCAACAAGCCCTACCTCTACAAAGACGTAGATAAATCAAAAACTCTGAGGAGAAGCAAAGGCGGCCAGGTAAAAAGGAAATCTGATAAAGTGACCTTTAAAATAGCTGATGTAAGAGGATATAACAAAGAAGTATTTTGAGGACATATGCCAAAGGTTAGAGAGCCCTTATTACCCTTTCTTAATTGGGCACAGCTTAAGTCAGTTCACACCGCAGCAAACGACCTGAATGACTTCAAAAGGAACTTAGGAATCCATAAATCTCATAAACATGTGGATCAGATATATTTAGTTGTTTCCTACAGTACCCTTGAAATGACATTAACACATACAAAACCCTGCTATATAGTTTTATAGTTTTATTAGCACATAAACACTCTTACGTCTGAATTTGCTGCCATTTTTGATAAAGTGCCGCTGTTATCTGGTCGTGCTGGTCAAAAACAGAGAAAGAGAATGAGAACCCTCCACTTTCTAAAAAACGAAACGAGAGAGAGAGACAGAGAAAGATGTTATCTGCGCTCAGCTGTGCGGCATAGCGAACCCAATTTATTTGCTATTTACTGGAGTGGATTTCAGCAAAGGTCCAAACAGACAAGAGGCATATGTTGTGAATACTAACGAGAGGAGAAGAGGAGCAGCCTCCATGTTGTGTCAGTATTAGGCATTCTGGCCATGCTCATATGCTGTCATAGCTACGGCGGGATAGCGCAGAGCAAGGGGTGAGGAGTGTGCCTTCTGTTTCTCTTTCTGCAGCCGCTCAAAGGCTATGAAGACAAGCGGGGCTGTTATTTGGTTACTCTTGTCAGCGGCGTTGTATTTACATTCCCCCACCTTTCTGCAGCGTTCAAAGGAAAATAATGTTTGTATCGTCGCAGCTAGCATTACTGCGTTAATTAAAAAGAATTTGTTCTCTGCCTACAGATGAAAAAAAAAAAAAAAGAATTTTCTCCTCACTAAGATCAAACACTATACAGTACGTTGACGTGATAACAGAGCATTGACTTTGCGTTTGTTGATGCCGGCAGATTGCCAGCTGTTAAAACCATATACTGTAGCGGAAAGCCTTAATTCCAGCTACTTCAGGAAAACCAAACATCACCTTTGCTCCGCTTCAAGATGCACATGCGAATGTCAGGCCACTGCGTCTTGAAGTGTGATTCAATCTACAAATGTGTTCGTACATTGATTACTATAGAAGGGTGCTTGTTTTTGCTCATCTGGTCTCTTGCTTGTGGTTTTCATGAAACATGCACGAGTGTTCTGAGAAAAGCGCAGTCTAACTGTGAGTTCATGTCCTGTACACACAATCTATTCATGCTGTCTGCCCCCAGCCTCTTAACACGGGGGCCTGTACTTTGTCATTGTGTGTTCTGTGTGCTTTCTGTCACCTTTGATGCACGCATTTACAGAAGAAAGTCCCACCAGACAGGAACAGAAACACACATCCTCACCAAAGGTTCAGCTGCTGATTGATAGCGAATAGAATCCTCTGCCATGTTGTTCTTGGAGGGATTGTGCATTCTCTTTTAATCTAGCGTCTGACTGACCAATCTAGACTGCTATTGACTCCTCACTTGTGGGCAAGGCAGATCCCGTAACTGCATCATTAACAAGTTTGTCTGGCAGTTGGTGGCTCAGTCTCAAAGTCCCCCACGCCCCAACCCACACACGCACGCGCACACACACACGGCTGATAAGGAACAAACGCCTGCAGGCTTTGGTCCTCAGCACGCCATTATTCTCAACTGAACCAGTTATGAGAATCCCACGTAATGGTTATGAGTGGACCTGTTACCCCGAATGACTAATTAATGAGAGCATCAGCCCAGCAAATTTAAAGGAACGTGTCACTGCACTAAGGGAATAGCAGGGATCTGTGCAGGAGAAAGGATCAGAAAGGAGAGACTTGGTGTAAACGTGCTGTGATGCCGGTTATAAATAGCCACCACAGTCAGTCAGGGCCAATTATTTATGAATAATAATGGTACGATTCTCAGGGAAGCATGTCACATTTGCAAACAGTGGTATCCATCTCTCCTCTCTCATCTCGGCATGCACTGCCTCAGGGGGAAAGTCAAAAAAAAAAAAAAGTTGCCAGTGCTGCTGTGCATGTTGCCAAATGAGAGAGAGAGGGGGAAAAAGAAAGAGAGAGAGAGCGCAGGAAAGAGAGAGTGACACTTTGAATGAACTGCCTCATCCAAATTCACTCAGCACATTTCACTAGTCACTAATCGGGCGAAATGCGTTTCTTTTTTCTCTGAGGCCTTGAAAGCAAGTATGATGAAAACTTATGGGATTCAAGGCCAGACTTATAACAGTAAGGGAAAATGTAGGCCGTCTCCCTGATAATGTATGACATGTTGTTGACATAATGACATTTTTTTCATACCAAGGGGCCCATATCTTACACACACATCAAGATTTTTTGAATGCACTCCAAAATATTCCAAAAACTGCAACTGACACAAGGTGCTTTATAAACGATTGAATAATAGACTCGCAAAAAACATTGTTTTTTTGTTTTTTACACCCATAACTTTATCCATGTAACAATAAACTAAAAAGAAATGTATCCACAAACATACAATACACCTGCCTAAACCAGGTGGTCTGAATCGCCTTTCAGGCAGCATAAGACCCTTGGGGTGCACACATTTTTCTCAATATGTTCACAACAAATATAACAAGGTTAGATAGATTTAAACCTGCTGCATTTCAGGTGAGTAGAATTCCTACTGACTCTGCAGTGAGAAATGAAGACATTTTGTCACAGTCAGTTGTACAAAAAAAGCGCTGTGGATTAAGACCTATTTTTTTTACCGAGATGACTTTGAGATTCTGAGAGAGGGGCGTGAAATATCTCCACAATGTGAAGAGTGACAAATGATGATGGCGGATTAATCTGGGCATGGAGTACACTGTTGGACGGCTGTCAGGAGATGAATGGGACTCTCTAGACATGTGTCAATGCTTCGCAGACTGATAAGTCAGAGTTGGCTTCTTTGATGTCAATGAGGCAATATTACATCAAGCAGGCAATACTCGAGGATACTCTGGTCGCACAAACCTCTTCAAGCCATCTCCATGTGTGCTTTCCTCTTTCACTCTGCAAAACCACTGATAATCAGCTCTTTCTGCCACCTGCTATGCTGTTTTGAAGTTTTAGGCAGAGGAGGAGTATGTGTGTGTGTGTGTGTGAGTGAGTGGAAGCTTCTTTCAGGCAAGAGAGTGAAAAAGTGCTAGCTAATGAGAAAAAGGATTTAGCCTGATTGAATTATTAATTCAAAAGGGGCTTTGTGATCACTGTGCACCCATAAGAAAAACTGCTATGTGGTTAGTCATCTGACCATCCTGTTTTTTTCACTCCGGTACGCTGTTATAATTACACGGATACAGGCTTGTCTGAATCCATCATTTGAATGGCACTAAGATGTCTTCACTTTGTGCTGTCCAAATGGAAATACACACACACACACACACACCAATTACAAATGAACACACACATACAGAGATACACACAGTCAAATACAGAAATATATTCAGCATCTTCATCGCTGTATGCAGTTATCACTGTTGGCGTTAACAATGTAGACGGAAGATGATGCTCCTGCTGTGATGGCATACTGCGCCCACAGCTGTTGCAGCACCACAGCCAGCTGATAACCACAAACTTCCAGGAAGACTTTTGGCACAGACACAGAAGACGAGGAAGAGGAAGAGGCATGTGACTTATCCTCGCACACGTGTCAGACACACACCTAGACACACGCGCACACACACAGACACACAGAGACGGCACTGCGTTTGTGAGCTACGCGAGACAAGGCCGTGACAACGTCACTCCGCACCTTTTTATCAAAGCCTTCCAGGGGAACACAGAGCGGCACCGCGCTACGCTTCCACCGGTCCAACTTTGCCAGGCTCAGACAGCGCTTGAAATTCATGGGGTCAGGGTGGAGGCAACTGCCATGCAATGAGCTGGTACCCTTCAATCTGCCCTTCCAAAAATAGCGCGTGCGCACACACACACACACAAAGCAGGGTGAAGGTGGAGAAGGGGGGATATAATCTGCACATGCAGTTTGTATAATCTCTCTCAGTCAAAGTACACTGTTCTAATAATGCTTCTACACCTTCCCTCCACAGTTCCTTTTCTTCCGCTCCTCTTTGCTTCACCCTTTTGCCGCCTCTCCACCCGTCCAGTGCCTGCTGTCTAAAATCAGGGCAGTGCCCTCCTGAGTTAGCCCGTGCTTTTCTAGGTCATGCTGATAACAAGCAGGACTTTTAAGCTCTTGGCCCAATCTCTAGTGTCAGAATGTGAGAAGAGCGAGAGAGAGAGAGCGAGAGAGAGAGAGAGAGAGAGAGAGAGGCAGGCCGGGTTGCTTGAATAAAACATGTTTGCTTCTGGAAATCCCTGCTCTGTCTGTCAGTCCCAAAAGTGTTCATACAAACATGAATTGGATAGAGTGGGCCAAGGTATTGCCTTGAAAATTGTGGCAGGCCGCCACTGCTGCCGCGTGTTTGAAGCATGCGCGTCTGTGAGAGCCGGCACTGGGCAGATATCATTTCATGGAGGAAATTTCCTTCTTTCATGCACCGTGAACCTCATCTAAAACGGTGAGGAAATCTCGATTGCAATTCACCGGAAGTTGCGAGCAGAATGCAACACTTCAATGTGTCGCCTATCTGAGCATCTTGGATTTCCTGGACTTCTAATGTCCAATGACCACAACAGTGCACTTATATTTCGTTCTGAGTGAAGAAGGGACAGGAGTATCTATACGAGCCACAGACTGTGGGTTGCCCAAGAGAAGCTTACTGCCGTCAGAACGGATGTACAGTGTAATGCAGTGAACGGAAATAACTTTTACAGTGGCATTGACTCATACCCTCAGACACACTCATTGTGAATCACTAGGTATGAACTGTCCATCATCTTGCATCTTACCACTTACATAATTATACTCTCTGGATCCGCTCAACGCTTTCCTCTCCTTCACAGCAAGTCGGAGAGAGCACCTTGTGAGCGGATGTCACCATCAGGTGGGTTACGGGTGTCCCCTTTCCTCTCCCTCCCGTACTCCTTTCCCTGACATTTGGGCCAAAACACCGCCCAAGCGGGGGTGAAACGCCCACAGGAATCACATGCTCTAGTGCCCCACACAGCAGATGGCCATACAACAGCACCACGGCTCCTCAATGTCACATGGAGGTCAGAGCCGCAGAACAGAGTGTCAAAAGAGCAGCAAAGTGCCGGACACAATGAAATGGAGAGAGCGACAGACAGAAGCGGGTACACAGCAAAGACTTGTGCCAGACAAGTCTGTCGTCCAGCAGCTGGTCTCGCACCTTTGGATTTGAGAACCGTGCTTGGGCAATGGCACGCATGCACTTGCCCGGCAGACAGAAACACCTACTGCATCTACAAGGATGGCAGCACAGATGTAATGAAAAGCTGCTGAACTCATCTGTCAAGTGAAGTTTGAATGTCAAAATAGTAGTGTACATTTTTTACAGTCTGAAGAGCTGCATTGGCAATTTAGATTGTGTGAACTACTTTTCTTTTGAAATCGTCTGAAGTGTGTTGTGTGTGTGAGTGCACAAGGTATTGGCTGCCTGTGGACATAAAACGTATTTGTTTATTCGTCAACATTATTACAGATTAAAGATAAACACGTTAGTTATGATTCAGCAGTAGCCTACATGTCACATCTTTTACACTGGTCTATAGTATGTAATACTGTAGGTCTTTATTTGTTTCTGCTGATTGACTAAAGAATGCCCTTGTTGGCAGCTGGTAGGCAGTTTAGAAAAGCATGTTTTTGTTTGGGGACTTAAGCATCTGAGCCCATAATTTGTCTGCGGCTTACTGTACAGCCACTGTTTATCAGTGCATCGCTGATAGAAACACTGTGGAAAATGTCTCTGAGTAATCCATCAACGCACATAATGACCCTAGGAGCAGTTTAATAGATTTAATTGTCATCTGAACATTTTGTTCTTCTCTCCTACAAATACAGTCACTCTGCAGGAGCGGGTGTCACTGATGCAGATCTTGGATTATTTCCCGATTTCCTGTCTCATTTAAGGTTTTAGTACACTGCAGATGCTGCGTAATGATAAGTGCCTAATTTCACTGCATGTTTGGGATGCAGATCCATCCCGAGATAAATGAATCAGTCTGAGCAGAATAGAACACTAATGCAAAGACATCATGTGTATCTCTGTGTCACCAGCCCTGTTGTCTGACTAAACAGAATGGTGGGTTATAATGAGGGGTCATTAAGGGACATAATTTAAGCTATAAAGCTTAATATAGATACCCCAAACAAGTACCAAAGTTTACACACACTGGGGCTGTGCGGTTTTGCCAAAAATGAATTTTATTTAGCCAATATTGTGATTGCGATTTTATTGCAATTTTTTTTACCAATAAAAGCCACAAGCAACAAATTCCTTTTAATATGCATATTTGCACACAATTTCTAATTAAAAATAGAAAATGAACTACTCATTAATCAGCAATTGTTGTGTTGAACCCCAATCCTTGTTTAACATAGTGCAGAGTGTAGCTAACAAACAAGTCTATGCAGTTGCAAAACAAAAAAATTGCGTGCCTCAGCGATTTTGAAATTGCGTATCTCAAAATTGCGATTATATTGCAAATGCGATTAATTGTCCAGCCCTAACACACACACACAAAGGCAACAACAATATGAAAATACAATAAGACTTGATTACTATTAATTTCAAATTAAAAAGATAACTAGATAATTTACGTTACCTGGTTTGGCTTCAGTGTGGTCAGAAACCTGTCATGTTGGATAGCTCTGAATTCAAACAAATAAATCAGTAAAAGGCAATATCAGTCAAAGGAGGAGTCTGTCAACCACATAGGCCTTAAAGGCCCACTATGCAACATTTTTCATTTAATTAATCCGTTTCATACTGTTTAGGATGCTAAAATGAGTCATTACACGGCGAACAAACAGTGTAGAATGCGCCACCGGCCTATAGCTGTAGATACAGCACTTGCAATGTTCAGCAGCGCGGATCGCCTCCAATAGAATGCAGTGCAATACAATGCAATACAGCGGTCTTTAGAGGAAGCTTGTGAGAGAAAAAAACAGAACGTTGCTTAGCCCTTCTTTAAAGGTGCTCTATGAAATGCAATTTCATTTTTATCTCAAATCGTTGCCATCTCCCCTCGATCGGCTAGCTTTCTGTGCCCTGAATACACTTTGAAAAAAACTGTTCTTGAAAGACAACACAGGGGCTGTAATACTCGAACGACATCACAGGGGCTGCAACATCTAATAGAGCACTTTTAAGACCTTCTATCTCATAATAACCTGGTTAGACTTGACTACTATAACTCACTTTCTGATGGTATTAGTCACAACAACATTGCTCACTACAACTAGTTCAAGATGCTGCGGTTAGATTTTTAACAGGAACAAAACGAAAAAATCCCATCGCTCCTCTTTTAGCTGAACACAGCCCTGCATAGCTTCCTGTAAAGTGCAGACTAAACCCCCAGACTGAGGAATTCTCTCCCCCCACATATCAAGTCTTGTCACACCATATCTGGCTTTAAATCCCCTCTTAAGTCCCATCTCTTCTCTCTCTGGCTTTCAACTCAGTCCGAGGCCCCTGGTTATTGTTTATTTGCAGTATGGTTTTTAATGCTTGTCCTTTTATGACCTGCCTTTTCCACTTATGTATAATCTTTTATTATCGTGTGCTCTTCTTGTTTTTTACTCTCACATCAATATTTTCTAAACTAAATTATTTATTCATGAACTTATTTATTCCTCCTATGTATTTCTGTTGTGCTGTAAGCTTTGGACCTCTCGTGGTGCCTCTGCTCCGAGCTGTGTAAATCTAACTATGTTCTTTCCAAATGTTTATTCTCTCTGTCAAGTACTACAGGTCAGGTCCTGTTGTTTGTGCTATATGAATGTGCTGCATAATTAAATTTACTTTACTGGATTTGACTTGTTTCATAATTCACTTTGGACAAACGCGTCTGCTAAATACACAAGCTATAATTATGAATAAAGTAATTAATTTCCTGAACATGTCGACTTGCCATCAAGACTCACCATCCATCATATTACATTGAAAGAACGAATCATGAACACGCATGGACTAGACACTTTAAACAGGGCTGATCAGAATTTTTGAACAGACCCACCTTTCAATATTAGGCTATTTCAATATTAGCACTATATATAATATCCTGTCTATAGAGCTACTTCACTTGCAAGTTGTTGTTTGTTATGTCATTGTGAAGGCAAGCTCGGTGTTTAAGTGCATTTCACTCACAGGCAACGCATGCCTGTCTATCTCACCCTTCCTCTTATTTATAGCTGCTTGCTTTCTGCTTAGGTCTCCGGTCCTCTTTCAAGACCTACACACTTGTCTCACTCTGTTTTTGAAGAATATGATGCCGGCTATTGGATATACTCAGTCAGATGCTATCTGTATTTACTTTGTTCATAAGCACTTTGGGCTTTTAGGGCAGGCACTAGGAGTGGGCTGATGCTATGTATGAGCTCAGCTTTATTCAGGGAGGTCTCATCTCTCGCCCTTGCTCTTTCTCTACCTCTCTTTCTCTGTCTGTCGCTCTCTGTAGCATTGCGGCAGGTGTTTGTGTGATGTGCTGCAGGGGCCTGGCTTGACAGTGATTTATTTACTTTCTTCTCAGTCAGCTATAAGGACATATGTTTTAAGGTGCACCAGTATGAGGCCACACCCACACAGACACTCAAACCGAGAAAAAGACTTGCTGGCTCTGTTGTCCTGACACTGGCCTTGACATTGTAATGTGAAGGTGTGATCAAAATACTAACTATACTTTTGAGAACTTGACAACAAAAAAGCACAAAGAAAGAGTTACCTAAAATATTCCAATATAAAGATATGCCATAATTGGTTTCACAAAATTCAATATGTCAAATGTCAAAACGTCAATATGTTGTCAAATTAGACCTCCTATACTGGAGCATCTTATTGATCAATATACTGTAATTATCTTCAAAACATTATACACTCATGATCACTCATGAATAATATAAAGCTTTGATAAAGCTAAGCCTTAACATAATGTTACTGTAGAAAACTGCACAAGGATCTGCAACAACAACCTATACATAGCCATCCCTGGTGTCCTCATTACTATTAGTGAGAGCTATAAAAAGCTTCGTAGTAACTATACTTTCATGCATAAGAACTTTTTTAACAACAGTTTGTGACAAAATAAATAAAACTAAATAAATACACATCATTCCTCTAGCACTATTTGATCAATTTTTAATAATATTAAACTGAATTGACATCTGAATAACATCTGAATTGTGGCTTTTGGATTTCTAAGTGTGTTAGTGTGTTGCATCTTCCCTAAGATGGCCTGTATACAGCAGTGTTTGCTTTGACCTCATTAAAGGTAACCTTGAGAGCAAGTTATTCATGAGCTTGTTGCCATGACCTTACACTTCCTGTGTCGATAACACGTAGGCCTGTAATGTAATTTCCGCCTCACTTACTGTAATAGACAGACTGAGACAACTTGCAGTAATGTTCTATTGACAAAATGTCAAACATACACAAACAGACCTGGATGTCTTTTCATTTTTTTTTGGATGCCTAAAGCCCTTGAAAGCCTGAAGAGCTCGTTCATAACGAAAAGTAAGTCTGAAATTATTCAGTCAGCCATCTTTTACAATCAGCCAGTTCTCGGGTTGCAGTAATAGTGTTGGAGATCAGTTCAAGCCAGCAGGCAGGCAGGGTTTAGCCTGTGATATTGGAGATGGGCCAGAGACCTCGAGGGAAATAAGGCTTTAGGGATGAGAGGCAAACTAACCCTAATTATAATGTTGGTGGCTCTCTGCGCTCAGAGTTAGGGACAACACTACGGGCTGGTGGGCCAACTGTGATCGTCCTGGATAAAGGGCATGGACGCCTTGAAGCCCATCAAAGAAGGACCGTGTCTGATGTCAAAACTGCAGCACATCGGCACAGGCACAACAGGCACATATGACATCCATGGAAAGGAAAGATATTAATGTTCATTCTGAAAGGGTCTTCCATTTAGTTTCAGCTTGTAGGTCGTCTTTACTCTTTGCTCTTTACTCTGGGTCCACATCCTGAGATTTAAAACCTGAAGCCTCAAATCACTCTTGATGCATTACAGTGCACTTAGAGCTATTCATAGCAGTGATTTGTTAAAAGCATCAGTGACTGGAGATCTCCAAAAAAGATAGATAGTGTTCTAATGTAAGTTCAAAGTCTATAACTAAATTAACAGTCACACAAACTCTATTGACCAGATGAATACAATAATCACCAGCTCAAACATCCCTCAGATGCACTCTTATACACTCATGATGACTATGTTCAATACACTTATCCTTCTCCTACTGACTGCTATTACCCTTTGACAACCACTGACAGGAAGGCCCAGTAATTCTGCTCTATATTAAGAGCAGAAACAATTGACACCATCTGATGTTGTTCCTCTTGTAATTATTCTTGTTTCCTGTGAATTCCCTCTGAGCTAAAACCTACACGCACAGACCTAATAGAGGAGTTTTTGTGGAACAAAAAGCTCCTCTATTAGGCCTGTGATGAGAAGAGTCCTACTTGTCTCCCTGCAACAGCATCTTTATGTCTGTTACAGCTCAGCTCAATCTCACACTGTTTATCATGTTGTTGGTCTCAAAGGGATTCCACTGAATGCTGCTGTGCATCGCTCCACATTAGTTGCACTGGCTGTACTTGTGCATGGCTGTTCAGAAACAATAGATGTGCCGTATTTATCTCATAATGAAGAGTTAAGTCAAGTACCAGTCAGCAGTGCTAACAGAGGTGGGACAGAAATATGGTGGAAGTAAACACAAACATGGAACCTTAAAGCAATAAACATTAAACCCCCTATGTGTAAGTTTTATTTTTTTCGTATGAGAATTTCTCCCATCTATCTGCGAAGTGGTATACTGCATACGTTTGAATAAAATGTATTAGCCCTCCCCTTCCCAAGGTCCTCATTTCGCCATTTAAAATGGCGGCGCAAAATGGATATTCTCATTTGGTACCCAGCCACATCTATATATAAATGGAAATTACCAAGTTTACGGGAACACTACAATTTATTCATGGAGGTAATTACCATCGTTTTACATTATATTTTTAAAATAAAAAATATATTTTTAATAAAAGACGAAGATAAATAGAAGATAAATCCTACACATAGAGGCTTTAAAACAATAAAAGAAACAATAAACATTTGCACAGAATGTTCTATGAGCACATTCTATCTGTGTGTGGAACTGCAACCCTGGCACGCAGTCAGGGCTCAGGGAGAGGCTAATGGAGAATGATCCCAGAAAGACTTTGGGAAGAGTTCTGAGAGTGGTGCAGTCTCTGAGCAATGACGGCTCTCATGTGGTGTTTACGGATGATCCATTACTGCATATCTATCTATCTATCTCATTTCTCTCTCTCACTCACTTTAGGAGAAGTCCAGCTCTAAAAGATTTACAGTGTGTGAGCATTTTGTTCATCTGTTCTGCAGTTAATGGTCTTACTGAAAAAAAGTTGTAGCTAAAAAAAATAGTTTCTAGATTTTTTTTAAATCACACATATATATATATATATATATATATATAT
>JAGFZM010000010.1:1199296-1285127 GCA_017657215.1 Limnothrissa miodon | reverse complement strand
TATATATATATATATATATATGTGTGTGTGTGTGTGTGTGTGTGTGTACAAGTTATAGGGATCTATATATAGGTTATAGGGAATGAAGTATTGCACGAGTCTCTTTCTCCATGTAGTCCCCACTGATTAACTCTCTCAATTAAACCCATTCATAAGTATTCATATCCTGTCTTGGGCAATGAATCTTTCTTGTTTATACACAGTAAAAAATGGAGTGTCATTATTGCAGAGTAAACATGTTTTCCTCGGGATAGAGCAGTTATGACAAAATACAGAGTAAAATCATCAAAACAGTAGTGTCAAAAGTGAGAGTTAAGTCCCACATGCACACATTGACTAAATCTACTCTACAGAGTGACGATTCCCCGCGAAAGTTCAAAAAATGAACTGTAGCTCGAGCAGACACGTTGGATTTCGCCTCTCCCTGACCATATCGTGGTAAGTTTGTTTTAACATTTGTAGGTTTTAACCATCTATCTAGATATTTTTCCACTTACGACCAACTTTTTGTTATACACTGACGATGATAGACGATTGTAGGCATATTATGTTACCTTAGGCATGCATTGCTGCTGGTTAGCTAACGTTCATCAATATTTCTCAATGACTTTAAGTTCATATGCATTCGACTGCATAATACCAGGTCAAGAACTTAGGAGTAAGTTGGTAACGAAATTTATTTAAGACACATTTCAGTCTTTATTTGCTTGTTAACACTGTGCGATGTGAAGGGTAGTAATTGATGCTGTTCGACGTTTGGTTAACGTACCAAAATGTTAGCAAGTTAGCCTGACAATGTGGTTTCTGCCCAGTGCGGAAACGTAGCATTAACGTAGCATTACCAAAATGTTCACATGCTAGCTTGATAATTTGCAAGCTGTTATGTTCTTGTGCTTAATTTGTGCCAGTCTGAAACCAGAAATAGTGTGAGGGTAATTTCAACAATTGCTAAATGGCAAAGAAAGAAGGTTATACTTTCAGCTAACAAGTATTTGCACCATCTAAATTAGCCTATTGCTACCATAACTTTGTGAGTGTTTATTCGAGTCTAGACCATTATGTTTTCTAATAACTTTGATTCTTCAGAGAATATTTTGACGGATATTAACAGTTATTCGACCTTTCTTAAATTTAACAGAAACTGCAGATGCATACATGTCTCGTTTGGTGGAGAGCAAGTACATCAAGATGCCTGAACTAACATTTGGTGATGTCTTGAGAGAAGGTCAGTCACTTAATTTGGATTGAAAGTAGCCTTATTTTTTCAAGTGGTGGCCTATTGCTTATTATTTCTCATCAAAACATTTTGTGCATTGTTTATCTCTTTTACTTTAGTGAGTCTAAAATTTATCCTGAAAAAATCCTGAAGACTGATAGATGGTTGGACACCAAGGTTTATGAAAACGGTAAGTCTTTTAATGGGGAGAAGCATGTAGAGTTGCTAAATATATTGGGCATGGTGGAAAATTATGGCATAAAGTTAACCTGATATTTATTGGCCTCTAGGCTGGGACAGCGACATGCCTACTATCATACTGCTGCTACATCTGCTACCGCCATCCGCACAGGGACAAAAGAGGCCAGTGAAGATATCAGCATCTAATGCAGTAGATCATCTCATCAAATTCCAAAAGGTACACTAGACTATTATTTGATCTATCTATTTAACTATCTATGCATGTGACATAAAATTCTTGAATCTTAAAATTGTTTAGATTTGGAGTGATCTCATGATGTTATTCTAATAAATAGTATTGTTGAATGTGTTTTGTTATAGACGGGAACAAGCGTGCAGCAGCATCTAGACATCACTCAAAGCCGTCAGCCCTACCTCCTTGCTCAGGGACCCACAAAAAGCAGCATTCACTCCTCCTTCATCGCCATCGACAAGCACACACTTCCATGCCAAGCCACCAGCTCAGTCGGAGCCCTGGATGAACTCTTTAAGGCCCACTATGTCTTTGGTACATCTTAAAGTCCTGTCTTGAACAACTTTTTCACTTTTCAGCAAACTTTCATTTACAAAATTGACATAGAGAAAGCTAAGGAAACACTAAGAATTGCCGAGTTGCGAGCAAGAATGATGCATTAGACTCTCTTGAGATTAAACAATGAGGGGCTTTCTTTGCCACAATGACCTTTGGTGAAACAGTCTTGTAAAACACCTCAAAGTAATACGTGGACTCTGCACAAGAAGGACTCTTTATCTTCAATGATGCTCACATTTTTCAATATATTTTCTGGTTTTAGGAAGCATCTGAACAAGTGTCATGTGAAAGTGCATTTGATGCTATTGTTGAAATAAATGGTGCAGCAGTACCTGATTGTGTGTATTGTTTTATATTATAGCATAAAGACATTACTATTTCATCATTAATGTAATATAAATAAATATACACTGTATAGTGTATTTTAAGAATTCAGAGTGGAAACTACTCTAGGTAGTGAAATAATTTTACTCTTGATAGTGTAAACAGATCACAGTGTTAAATGTTTTTACACATTTCATTGTTAATTTTGACACAAAATAGAGTAAAATTAACTCTGAAAATCTTACACTGGCTATAGAGTAAATTTTACACTAATTTTGAGAGGGACCAAATATTATCTGACAGGGAGTTAAATTCAACTCCTAAAGAGTAAAATTAACACTATGTTTTTTACTGTGTACTTAACGAGTAGTGCTTTGTGTCGAGTCACCTGTGCTTAACAAGGATAGAGCCAGACAGAAAAGTGCATTGCTTGCACAGAGGCACGTGGAGGAAGCCAGGTGGATGGCGGATGAGGGGTGAGGGATTCCGGGGGGCCGCGGGTGAGGTGAGCTCATTAATGCAAATATCTGCAGCGGAGTTCCTGAAGTGCTGATATAGAGAAAGTGGTGGGGCCCAGTGTGGCTCGGATGCCCGTCCCCAACCCTCCCCTCCTGCTCCCGTCCATGTGCCAAGTGACAAGGTCACCAATCCTGGCACACCTTGCGGCATTAACGCCCCTGCCCATGCCCCTCTGCCACTGTGTTTGTGAGCTCACATGGGCGCACTCTCTCATTTGTCTGCATGCCAGCGCGCTTGTTCCCACTGATGGGACATCACTTTTGGCACAGTGGAGTCTCACGTACTGTACCCCCGCGTGCCTTCGAGCAAACGCGGCACAAAAGAATGCTGCAAAGGCTGAGCTCGAGGCCTTTTCATCCTCCGGCAGCTCGACAGCAAAGCTATTTCTGCTGACATCGTCAATTTCGGCTAGCGCTGCACGGGCCACGGAGGTCTGTGCTCTGAGAAGGTGCAGCTGGCACGGCAGGTCATAAGCCACTGTCGGCTGAGTCCTGAGTCCGGAAATGGGATCAACACCATGTAGTTGCAGTTGCAGTGCTGTTCAAATCACAACCCTGCCAGAGTTTGGACACGCTCTCCTGCGACTCTACTCCAATTATTAAGAGGTGGCATCTCTAATGCACCAAGAAAAGGATGGACAGAGAGAGAGAAAAAGAGGGAGAGAGAGGGATAAAAAGATGGAGAGACAAGCTTGGCGAGGCAGGTTGATGCCTGCAAGCCATCTGCCGGGCCATGTGCACGCAGGGATATTGGCAAGGTTCCCTCTCGGCATTCATTCCGTTTATTGAAATGGAGCGGGACCAGATGAGATCAATACTCTTGGCCTGTGCCTCTAATTGGACACTGCTGATACCGACCCCCCCCTAGAACCGAGGATGGGGATCGGTGACATGAGCCTGTCATTGTTGCGTGTGCGGCTGATTTATGCGTGTGCCTGGAAAGGCTCTGCAATAACCACCACTGATGTAATCAATAGCAATAACCTTTTTCCCGTTACTATGAGCGCTTGAGCAAATGTCAGCCTACTCACGGGACATGAGTTTTGCTCACATCTGTTGAAATGCTGGGCTCTGGATTCTGTTGACAATGCCACATAAGCCCATAGAGACACAGACATTATACCTCATCAATGTCAAATGCAGAAGTAGGCTATTTGTATTATATTTGTAGCATGCTGTAGGAAAAAAGATTACAGTTACAAAAATGTAATTCTAGCTGATTCCAAATAATTGCTAGGCTCATTTAAAAGAAATTATACAATCTTAAAATTATCCTAAATGCAATCTTCACTTGTGAAACTTAAGAACTGTGCTTTTCTAAGCTTGTGTTCACATATTTAAGGTCATACATGAAACTTACAGTAATAAATAAAAATGGGTCAGTTTCAGTCCATAACCCTGTTTAACCACGCTAACTGGTTGGAGCAAGAAAAATACAACTGAAAGTGACTTTCTGTTCCCTGTTCAGTAAGGGTAGGCTGCTGGTTGGCACTGTTGTATGTTGAAACAAATTTAGTCACATTCGTACTGACATTGGTGTCAGTGACCTTAAGCAACAAGCCTACGGGTTGAAACGTCTCTGAGATTACTGATGATGCGCACATGGTGTCAAGGGTTCTCATGGGTGAGAGCGTAATCGTACTTGGTTTTAGAATGTCCTAGCTAAATTGCTGCATTGTATATTTGCCAAAGGGGTAATTCTTATATCCTTCAATGCATTTACAGTAATATACTTTTTTGCTTCTTTTATAGCAGCTTTTCTCCAGTCATTTACACACAATACAAACTAACATGTCGCCTCTGCATGAGATCATTAATTGGAATGCGCAGTGTGTCAAAACTAATTATAAATGAAGCGCATTTGGAATAGACATTGTGAAATTTCACAGCGTAGGCTACTAGGCTCCAGCATCCAAAAGCATTTTTGATTTCTGTCAAAGATGATTCAGTGGCAAAGGCAGGTGAGATTAGATGAGACAGCGGCAGAATACAAACCGAGCAAAGCATCCTGTGCGCAGCTGCCAGTGGAACTGCGGCTAGACAGAAGAGTGGAGGAGATCAAAAGAATATTTATCATCAAACTTCAGCTAGGAGGAAAGATATCAGTGCAGCGACGTGCATGCGCACTACATACATACACACACACACACACACACATGCAGAGGGAGAGATTTAACAAAACATGGCTGTCAATCCTGTGCTTTTGCCTAAAGCAGACTCAATCTAGGTGTGGAGGTGAGAAGCAGCATAATGACTAGCTCTTCTGTGAGATAAGGTGTTTCTGTGAACTCAATCATTGTCCTTTAAAAGACGGCAAATAGACGAAATTAGAGGCATTTATGTATGCCTTTTATTTGACCAAGACGGCAGTAGACCATGTGTTGTAGCCCATTAATGGGTTGCTTCAACAGAACTATGCTCAGGATGAAACTGACTCAGGGCCACAGGCCATGAACAGGTGGTCTCTTCACAGGGCTGAAATAGTTGTTACTTTTATGAAACTAACCCAAAACCATACATCTGTCAAAACATGACTGCCAAGTGAACAAAAGTCACCTTTGTACTCCAAGAGACATACAATCATATATAATCATATATTTATGCCATTTGCTGCTTTTTATATAAAACTCTGAGCACCATATATATATTTTGCTTTGGATGTTATTGCATTCTGTTGGTTTCCAGGTATAAGATTATCTCAAATATCATTTAAGAGCAGCAATGTGTGTAAAAACATGCTTCCAATAGATTCTCCTATCCAGAGTGCCGTTCTCACCTGCACATTATGACACTGCATGTGTAAATGTGAATAGTGAGATTCTGGGCAGGCCCAGAGAGAGAGAGAAAAAGGTTGTAAGGTGTAAATATCCACAGTTGCAGGAGGTAACATGCTAACACAGCCAAATCGCACACTAGTGCAGACATTTTACTGAAGATTCAAAATAATTCACATAAAGGTACGACGTTTAGCTGCCTGGTTGGAGCAAACACCTAGGAACAGTAGGGCTTCTAATTTCCAGGCTAATATAAATTGTAATGAAAGCAATGCATATTTGATAAGAGTCCTGCCAGGAAGCTTTGTGTGTTAATCTTGGGCATACACTCAAACACTATTGAGAACAGAAATCAAATTATAGTGCCTTCTTGTTCTATGGGCAATAATCCTTTTCAAGAAAGAAATATAGAGAGAATGAGAGAGAGAGAGAGAGAGAGAGAGAGAGAGGAGGAAATAAGAGCTACCTTACCTCACTGAATAAACGTATAATCCAAAATCCCTCCTGAGTTCTGAGTCCACTGACTGATAGTAAGTTAAAGCAGTAAAATGAATCAGCCAGAACCACAGTCAATTCAGCATGATGTCCACTCTCCTCTCTACATGTTTTATAGTCTAAGGGAAAATAACAAGACAGTGGCATTTAATGGAAAATATAATATCATCAAATTATTTTTGTAGAGTGTATGAGGAGATTTTAAACATTGACCTGGATTCTGTTTTATCCTATTTCTGCTTTTGAGGTTGTTATGTATATTCACACAATGGGCCAAGCACACAATTGAAGACTCAAATGTTGGTGTGAAAAAGTTATTTGTTTGAGGTAGTTGACTGCATGTATAAACACGTTTAGGCTAGGACTCCTATCTATCTATCTTGCACTGTTGAAGTATATTGGATATTTTGTGGTGAAAAAGACCTACATACCTAAAAATATGCCCACTTTAAGTAGTCTAGCTGCTGACATGATGTAGGATATAAGTTTACACGTGCCAGTCAGTTTCTATACCCCTTGTGTGGTGTTAGGGTAAAATTTTTAATTTTATGACAAAGAAAAAGTATTTAATGAATGTTTTAGGCCTGATACTTTGTGTACTGAGTTTCAGTAAAAACATGTAAATTAGGACTCATCCCATCGTACCCTTTGACATTCAGGTCCTTCAGATAGTGTTTGGGATAAATTGACGAAAAGTGCACATTACAGATTATAAGTACAGAACTCTAGACAAATATCACAGGAAGTTAAAGGAAGCCCATAGAAAGATAGTAGAAGGACCAAAATAGACTTATCTACAGCAATTGACTGAAAGGACCATACAACAAGCTGGCAGAGCAACACAATAGCAGAAGGTTGCTTTAGGTGTCTCTAAGTGGAGCTGCTGGAGACACTAAAGGACCTCTACTGTGGGTTCATCTGCCCTATTTCAGGGAATAGAGCTATTCTTTTGAGCATTTCCATTTGACCATTCAAGCCCTTGTTAATGGGTTTTGTAAGGATATTGTCCTTTTCCCCAAAAAGCCTGATGAACACATTATATGTGATCTTTCAAAGTACAGTTAACACTAATGATCTGCTTTTCTTTGTATCAATATAAGGGAGAGTGGAATCAAATTATTTCTTATTTCATATGCAGGTAATGACTTTATGTTGTACTGTCTTGCACTGCATGTCCCATAAGACACTGTGAGTGATAAAAGTTCAATTTAATTTAAATACATTAAAAACTTTACCTTCATCATTCCTTACCTCTGCCCTCGCCATTTTTGCTCCATAGGCATCCATTGAAGTTGCCATGTAAACCATTTTGAAGGCATGATTTACACTGCTTTGCCCTTCTCTGTGAAGTCACAAATTAAAAAAACAAAACAAAACAAAAAAAAAAACATTTTTTTTTATTAAAACAAGATTGGTGGCATAACCTGTGCCATTTTGACAAGACATTGTTTTGTCCTGTCATGTGAGTGAGAAGTTGTGTGGTTAAGAAAGCGTGGGTGTTAATTCTCAGGGCCGAAAATTACAGGCTTTTTATTTCTGGTTCTGCTCTGGCCAGCTTTAAGGCTTAAGTATGCAAGTATAAAATGAGAACAAACCAATATAGCTGATGCTTACAGGATTCCTTCACTAAAAACAACTGTCAAAATAATGCTTTAAACTGGCTAAAGTATACATTTTTTCCCTTATTTTAAAAAGCTTTTAGATAGTTTACTTTTTATTAGTTTGCATGCAAACTATTGTTATCCGAAGTCTTCTTCTTCTTCTTATATATTTTTCTAGAATTAATTCAGCCCAAACCACTTAACTTATAAACTTCATTAAAACGGCATTGCATGTCTACAATTCATGCGATGTGCGTATTTTTTAACTTTCTAGCTTGTATAGAGGTTGCAGGTTCGATCACCACTCTAATGTATCTGGTGTTCTTGAACAAGACACTAAACCTAAAATTGCTCCTGGCTGCGCCTTGCATGGTAGCCTATTTTCAACTGTTTAGCTCCACCTACAACTCTTCCGCCACCACGACTCAGCTAGACATAATATAGGAAAGTGTAGTCCCCCTACAACCCAATCAGTACTGTTGACTTGTTTTCCACCAAATTGTGTATGTTCCACAGTCTTTACTGCAGTCCAAAGACTTTACAGGGGAAGTGTGGTCTTTTTCTGAAGACTATTTGGATCCTCATCCACAAAAGACGGAAGCAACTTTTCAACCATTCAGCTATTTAACCATTTAATACTGTTCAACTAATCAAACTCTATTTAACTGTTCTGCCACTATTATCAACCTAGCTAGCAGCATCAACTGCATTTGCATGCAAACGTCATTCCCTGGAATCACTTTATCTAGTTTAATTTACTTACTTTTCTTACTACTACTACTACCTGTACTTTTTATATTTACTTGAGTAAGAAGTCAATTCAGTACTTAAGAGTCTTATTTTACATAGAGTCTTATTATTTTAGCATTTATACTTTTACTGGAGTATGGAAAATGTGTACTTGTGTCATCTCTACAAAAAGGACCACATATGCCATGATTTGGAGAGACTTTGGCTGTTAATATCATTAACATTAATTTACTGTGTTTTTCATTCAATTGATTGAATATTTTTGGACAGTATTTTACTTCCTGTTGCTAAGAAAATGTGAGTCAGCAAATGAGATGACTGCATAAGAGAGTAACAGAAACCAGCAACAATGTATAAATAATAAATCAGTGACTTTCTTTCAGCAGCAGCAACAGCAGCATTACAATTAAATAAAATAAATAAAAAACTGCAGGTTCAGTGAACAAAGATAATTATGGACATAAATAAAGAAGGTTTTACAATAAGATTAAATAAAATCAGATTGAAGCAGCGCACTAAAGGCTTAACGTTATAAGGCTCCCAATATCTACAAACTGCAGTTACAACTGTCAACTTGCAAACGTGCCACGCATTGTAAAATCCAGATTAGTTTAATTTAGCGTTTAGAGCTCAATCAAATCCTCCACCAACCTGGCCTAGCTGAGTTGAGCAACATTACTGAACGTTAAGTTAGCATAACAATAAAACTACAAGGACTTACCAGCAAGGGATGCATGGGCGTTTTGCTTTTTCTTTTTACGTTTTTGAGCTCCAAATTCGTGCTGTCTCTTACTTGCCATTGCAGAAACTCAACACAACATTTGAGGATTGCTAATGTGGCTACTTCAAAGCTGACACATTAAAGGTGCTCTAAGCGATGTGACGCGTTTTTAGGACTAAAACATTTGTTGTTACATACAGCAAACATCTCCTCACAATCTGCTAGCTGCCTGTCCCCTAAACACACTGTAAAAAAAACACGGTCTCTGTAGACAGCCCAGGCTCCACAAACGGCTAAAAAACACAGTGGGCAAACCTAGCATAACAAACGAAATGAAACATAACAGACATTGTTCCAGCCAATAAACGACAAGAAGGATTTGGAGGAGGGGTTGGGTGGGGGTTAGTGCGCGTGAGTCTTTCAGGAGGCATGGGAGGGAGGGGGAGGAGGGAGCTATCCTCCGTTTTGTTTGACAATACTTCGAACGTCAACAAGAAGTGACATCAAACACAATGGCTTAGAGCGCCTTTAAAGACGCAAACTGGGCTGTACCACTTCGGGAAAGTGGGGCGGGGTGCGGGGGGGATTGGGGAGTGTGTGGGGCGACTCTTTATATATTACGCAAAAGCAGTTAATTTCCCCAAATTGAGCGATGGGGTACACATTTTTTTAAAGCGAAAAACGATTAGTCTTAATAATTAATATATATTTTTGCAATGTAATAATGTAATAATTATCCTGACATTTTTTAGTCAATTTAAATTTTTGAGGACCCTGTCAAGGAGTCTGCATATGTTAGCGCCGGCTCTGAACCTGCCCCCCTAAACCAAAACTAGGCTACTGAATTCCACCCCCAAATAACCTGACTTCAAGTTCACTTCAAGCAAGCAAGACAACAATCAAATAACAGGAGACCAAAAGGTCAGATTGTTCCAACCGCACATCATGGTACATGTCTACGACGTGATGGATGAGACCATGTACTGACCAGTCAAAGGACAGTCACACTTGGACTTCCTTCTGAGGACTCCATTCTTTACCTCACATGCGTGAGATACAATCTTGATCAATCAATCTTATTTTTGTTGACTCATGTCACTTTTCAGGGCTGGAAAGAGATGACGTTGTGTTTTCTCACCAATAAGGGAAACTTGACTTTATAGAACAACAGAACCTCTGGTGTTGAAAGACTGCCAAAGACTTGTCAATATCCCAAAGAAGAAGCAAGGACGGGCCCTGAAAATAGAGCACTTAGTGCGGCTGTGAAGACAAGGCATTGAATTGGTTTGCTATTCCAGCTAATCTATCAAAGCATTTTAAATCCAGTAGAGACCACATAGACACCAAGCAAAATCTATTTTGCTGACTAAGAGCAAACAGTCTGACAGAGAGTGGCGCCTGCTGCCTGAACTGAGATTTGTGTATTAATGGATGTTTGGCAGGTCTATGGACAAAAAAACACAAGAACAAACTTTTTGTTGACAAAATGACTCCAGGTTCTTGTAAACTGATATTGTGTACATATTTAAGGAGCCTTACTGTGTAAATATATAAAAAACCTGACTCTCACTCTTAGACAATTTAGGTGTATCTTGACAGCATCTCAAAAGACAGGTTTTTTTTTTTTTTTCGCGAAATAAGACAATATTTATGTGGATCCTGCCGAGCAAACTTTTTTCTTCTAGTTGACAAATAGCATTGCAAAACATTTCAGTTGACATAATGACTATGCTTTTATCATTCAGCTGGCAGCATTCACTTTTATCGTTTCTCAGAAATGATTTACCTAACTGTGCTAACAGACATCCTATCTTGTCTGTCCACTGGCGAGACAGTGGCTCTGCTCTTTGGGAAAGACTGATGTTGAAACCAGTGCCATAATCCCTAGACATTTTGGGAGTGGTGTGTGTGTGTGGGCAGGGGGCAGCTACAGAAAGCAATAAATGTCACAGCCCAACATTAAGTGCTCTTTTGTCTGGACTGCCCTGTCAACACCTAATGGGCTTTGTAGACTTTGGAGGCCATTTCTTCAGTCTGGACCATTCCTTTTCCACTGTGTTCCCCTGGCTAGAGACAGATAAAGATCCCCGGGAAGTTGATGTGAGCCCATGGGAGCTATAGGACCACCTACAGCACAGGTGTCAGTGAGACAGTGAACCAATGCATAGCGGCAATGGCTACATGTACACCCTCAGTGTATATTCCTATAGACCCTCTATCCCTATAGAGTTTGATAAACTATTGATACTTTTCAGTTCTACTTTCAGTTACATAGATCAATTGTGATGAAATGAGTAACCCAGAAAACTGATTCCATTTCATGATCACAGTTTGTGACTGAAGCTAATGTCTAAGATCGAGATAATAGCACATGAAACTTCAAAACACAATGTGGAAAAATATGTAACTAAGTGCATTAGTATGTATGTATGTATTTAGAAATCATATTTAAATACAGCTATCAGAAAATGTGAAATAGAAAATGCAATAATAAAAACAATAACAAGTGAACCTTTAATGATAATAAAACAATACTATATGTGATTTTCTTTATTTTAATTTAAAGGTGGAATCTAGGAGGAGCAGCCACAGCCAAGGCCTTGTCACCTTTCTGACCGTGGCACATGTAGAAGTCCTTTGCTGGAGGACCCAAGGGACCTGAGGACAGAAATAGGACTGGATGTCAGTGGTGTAAGTAAGTGCCTGCCCATTTCAAGCATTAAAAACAACAACCAGAAACTTAAATTCTAAAACAGATGGGGATCCAATGCAGGAAACTCAGAACAGGGGTGATATATCCTTGTACCAGTCAACAATCTCATCTCTGCATTTTGAACCAATTGGCGGAGGCCAAGGAAAAGGGAATTGCTGTAGTTCAGCTGTGATGTAATAAAGGCTTTGGTTACTTTTTCCATATCATTAAGTTTTGGGATCCGTAGCTGATAAACATACATTCTTACAACAGAGCCTGTCTGTTAAGACAGAGCCCTGAGTCAAGGTAACAGCATGCCAAAAAATACTGTGTATCAGTTTACATATTCTATTTTGACTAGTTTTGCATATGGTTTGAATGGGATGCTGTATGATAGCGGTGATGTTGTAGCTCTACTATTGATGTGTCCATGAGGTTCAGAGGAAACTGAGCTCTCACTTTGTTTACATCACCATTTATTTTTGTTTATTTAATATGTTTTTCCGGAAGTGCAACAGATAACTAATTATATTAAAGTTAGTAATGGGACATGTTTCCTCCTAAGAGCTTCAGAGCTCACTCTCCCTACAGTGTTGTCATGATGCAAATAATGATAACTGAAACACTAAGTGGTTTTAATTAAAATCCTTAATTTCCAGTCCTCCTGAAGCTGCTTGTCCTCAGCCATGGAACAAGCCTGCAGGAGATCAGGCTTAACCTTGTCCCCCATGGGACAGCTCACACTAGCAGCTCCACGTCATGGTGTACGAGGAGAGCCCAGCCTTTCCCACGCCTTCAGGGACGGCCCCTGACATCTCAGATGTAAACAGATGCTTTGCAGTGACAGGAAGCGCTGGACTTCTGAGACACTTTTTGGAAAACTCGCCGCTTGAGCTGCAGGGAGCAATGTGCTGCTCCACCACCTCTCCCTCCATCCAACTGTAGCACCCTGTCAGCTCACCGCTGTGTGGAACGCCTCCTCCCCTTACCAAAAGAGCAGAGCCTTAGTGGGGGACATGTGTGCACTGTAACCCCCAGTGGTTAGGTCTGAGGCAAACGCACTGAGACACTTCCGTTTACTGTGGTCAGATCTACAGAGGGAGCAGCTGGGTGGAATGGTGTTTATATGTGAGAAGGCAGGGGGTCTTCACCAGTTTAGCCCTCCCATGCAAACATTAAAGGTAGGAATACATAAATCGAATAAAGGAAGACCACCATTGTTGTAAAATATAGAAATACAGGCAGTGTAAATAGTATCTAGGATTACTTAATGGAATTTACTTCTAGGAGGAATACTTCTTGTGTATTAATACATGGGATGTGATGATCAATTATAATAAACTAATTTGTTTATTTTAACTCTTTATAGTCAACAGGTTCTTCATCAGGTGTTCAGTTTGCAATTCAATGTTTTAGGCAAAACCTTGTTCATACAAAATCATGCCCACATACAGTAGGCTACAGTAATTGAAGTAATGACCAACTTGACAATACAGTAACTTTCACAAATGTTTTCTTTTTTCTTTTCTGACCTCATCAATATATAGTATGCAAACAAGTGCAACCTAATAACTGGAATGAGACAGTGTAACCTATTTGTGGAAATGTGTAGCATAACAGCATTTCTTCTGATAAACAGTTACGTGTCAGACTCATTTGAGTGTTGGTATAATTGACAACCCTGACCTTTCTCTATGGCAGGGTTTATGTTGCATGGGGGAACATTTCGTGTCTATCTGGGCCTAGCAGGGCAGGGCTTTATTAGCGGTTAGTGGTCTATAAAGAGCAATGAATGCTCAGCCAGTGACTTGTCTGCCTCTGGTCCGCCTTTGCTGGCAGCTGCTCCTCAGAGTCTGGAGGGGGACCAAGCAGGAGCTGGTCTGTGGTCCGACGCAAGCAGGAGTCTCTCGTCAAGACTTTCATTTTTCATTGTTTTTTCCCCCTTTGCATTTTCCCCCCTACCCCGGCTTTTGGCCCCAGCCAACAGAGCAACCCCCCAGGAGGCTCCGGGAACGTGACCAGAAGCAGCGCGGCCAATATCAGGCCATGGCTAAAAAGGCCCCCATTAAGGAGGCAGAGGATGTAACAGCAACACCCCCCCCCCCCCCACACACACACACACACCACCACCCCCACCCTCTTCCTTCTCCATCCCCACAACCCCAAAAAGTCTTTTAGCTAGTCCAATTTCTTCCATGGATCCATCCTTTCCTTGGCCCTGACATAAACACTGAAGACATTTAAATCGACCTGCTGTTCATCCTGCAAATACACAGGGGCTATTTCAAAGACAAAACAAAAATAAGAATCCATAAATAACGCTGAGTCCGCTCCACTAATACTTGCAGCGAGAAATGTGATTAAAACTGATCTTTCCTGGCAGGGAGTGTGAATATCCCTCCAGCAAACCAACTTAAATGTAAAAAAGAGAACATCCATCACCTTGGGGCAACAAGGAAAAAGGGGAGTATGTCTGCATAAATCTCAGCCATCCTTGTATGCAGATTGCAAGAAAGAAAAGCCAATGTGCTAGGTCAACACAAGGACAAGGAGCTTGAAGTCTATTGAGACTGCCTTCACCCATCAGGGAAAGCTTGAAACAACCTGCTCTGTTGATGGGTCGGGTCGCACTGAAAGCGAAAACATCTTCATTTAAATCTAATACAGAAACACTCTCTCTCTCTCACACTCACCATTCCCACCCCACCACACACACACACACACACACACACACACACACACAAATACAGACACAGACGAGTGGCAGCCTGGGCCACCGAGGTGGTGAACACAGGACTGAATGAGTCATGGGTCGTGGGCCCCCCTGCATCTAATTGGGTGCTGGCCATATGATGAGGAGGGTGGCAGTCCAGCAAGCATTAATCGCAAGGTGCTCCTGTGACACACGCAGTAGCTGGGACACTTTCTTCCAAGCTTTTATCCAGAGACCTAAAGGTGAACAAGAGGCATATGAGGTAAGGTGTATTCCATGCAGTGAACTACAAACACAGTTCTGTGTTCTATTTTTGGTTTTCTGAGTTGCCAAATCTGCTGCCCTTTGCTAGACTGAATGCATTATTTTAATTCTCACAGTTGAAGCCTTTATTTTAACCTTAAAGTGACCAAGATACTATTATACCCCATGTGAGGGACATGAAGCGATTTGTGACAAGATCATTCACAATACCCTACACATGTGGTCTTGATGGGGCAATGGAAATGACTATACATCTTCCGACATGTGCATGTACACACAATTGAAAGAAGCAAAAATGGCCAAGCACTTAGTGTAAAGTGGGTTTGGGTTTTGGCATATTTGGCTACTCATACATTGGAGTCTATTAGCAATGGGCTAATCTATGGCAAATCACACATGCTCCAGATTTGGAGAACAGAAAGCCGGTGCAGAAGTGAGATAAAAGAGCCCTCATCTCTCCAGTCTTCAGGCTTGCTGATTCCACTGCTAGCCATCACATTCCATTGCTTACATCTCTCGTTCCATTAACAGCCATCACATTCTGCTGTTATCCATCACATTCCACTGTTAGACATCTCTCGTTCAACTATTAGCCATCACATTTTACAGTTAGCCATCACATTTCACTGCAAACCATAATGCATCTTTGTTTCCATTTAGACACATTGTTTCTCTAAATAACTTTTATTTTTTCAATGATGGTGAGAAAGGGTAACTGCACTTCGTAAAAATGTATTACTTTGATAAGGATTTTTGACACTCTAAATCATATATGTCAATATACAACACAAAACATACATGCCATACAAAACGTCACAACACAACACAATAAAAACATGTCAATACATACAAATAGTACCCATGGAAAACACACAGGCTTACCCATACAATTTTTCTGATAGCTATTACATTCCAAGGACTGATGATTTGTAGGCAAACACCCACTGCATCTGATAAAATCAGCCTCCCCCCCTTTTTTATTTGCATTTTCTTATTTATTGTGCAATTTCATCTTCATCAGCAACTAAAATGAACTAACCCAGAATAAAATAATGTAACAATCTGGTGAGAGCCCAAAATAAGAATTTGCCATCAATTTAGGAAATATATGGCAACCACTGCTTCTATCATTTTGGGAAATAATTGGCAACCATGCCTCCCTCCAGGATCGTTCATGGTAATGCTAATTTGGGAATTTGCAATTACTCTACTAACTTCATTTGTATCCCATTTGTATTTGGAGCGATTGCACTGGAAGCTAGCCCACAATTTCCCACCCACTGAAGGAACCAAACACATTTAGGATTTAAATGCTGAGCCCTGCTAAGCAGTACAGATTTGACAAAGTCTAAGCTTCCTTGCTTTTTCAACAATGAAAACCACATTTTCAATAATCAGAATTCTTTCATCATAAAGCACATTTTCTCATCCTCCTCAGGGGCCGTTCACACGGAACGTGCTTTCTACCTCCAAAAAAGCCTACTGTGTCGCAACCATTCCAAAAACTCGGCGTTTGCAAAACAGTTAAGAACGTACAACGCCCAATTAACAACGCCCATTGTTAATAAAAACGCGACCTCAAAAGTTCAACCATTTTCAACTCTGAGCGCCTCGTGTTTTTAGAAGCCTCACGTTTTCTGAAGGAGACGCAAGCGACAAAAAAAGCTGAATGCGTCGCAGCAGTGGAACTTTTTCAAAGACGCACCGTTCCATAGGGAAACAATTGAAATCGAGCTCCTGGAGGTTAAAAAAGTGTGTCCGTGTGAACGGCCCCTCACAAAGAAACACACACACACACACACACACTTTTACATACTCACACTAAACAGACAGAATACAACAACGCATATCAGACTGTAAAGTCAGGGGCCTGGTGAGCAGGCAGGCTGAAATTTTAATACATTGGTGAAATATTAATGGCTTTCTCTTCTGAATTCTAAAAGAAAAAGTGCTTTTTCTAAAGGATGTTTACCACTTTCCAGAGCATGAAAGTGATTCCTTAAGAGCTACCTGCCATCCACTCAGAGTCACCCATATAAATAAACACACACTATACATAGTCAGAAAGACAGACTGACAGAGATGGTGAGAGACAGCGAGAGTACATCGAACATCACAACACAAATCACATAGATTGTTGTGCATACATGATACTCTACATATAGCCTGTCTCAACTGACCATAAATATATAGCAAAAACATTGTTATTATCTCAGTATATACAGTGTACATTGTTGAAATGACAATAAAACCCACTTGACATGACACTTATGTGATACAATGCTACAATGGTATTTTACCAATATTGTTATAAATACAATATAATACTTCTCCAGTATTGTGCCATAAACTGCTGCCTCCAGCTCATCCTGTTACCCTGTGGACCCATGCAGTGTATGTTCAGGGTATTTTCCAGTTGGAGGCATCTATCAGCTCTTCATAAGTAGGAGGAATCTGACAGCTAATATGGTGTCATTACATTCGGACTGAGAGAAAAGATGGTGGTAAGTTGCCCGAAATAAGGGCCTCCATGGTTTGCCCACCTGTCTTGATGGTACAGTACCCGCGTCTCCACTTGGTACAGCGGTCATCTTGTGTTGCACAATAACTGCATGTGTTTTTGTTTGTTTGTTTGTTTTTCTTTGGACAGATATAGGAACACATGATGACAGCTATCCTGCTCCACTGCCATCACTATCCGCCAGTAACAAAACTTGTTGCCTGCCTCAGTGACATCAAAGTCTGGATGACTAAGAATTTCCTTTGCTTAAACTCTGATAAGACTGAAGTCATGTTGATTGGCCCTAAAAACCTGACCAACACTTTACCCCACCATCAGAGCTTACTTAGTGACCTTTCACTCACACCTAACACAAAGGTCAAGAACCTTGGGGTGTACATTGATCAAGACCTCTCTTTAAATAGTCATGTAAAGCATATCTCCAAAACCTCATTCTTTCATTTACGCAACATTTCTAAGGTCAGAAAATTCCTTTCTTTTGAGGATGCAGAAAAACTAATACATGCATTTGTTACCTCCAGACTTGACTATTGTAATGCACTGTTCTCTGGATGTGGTACTAGCTGCATCAAAAACCTTCAACTAATACAAAATGCTGCAGCACGAGCACTCACTAGGACAAAAAAATATGAACATATCACACCTGTCCTTGCTTCCTTACATTGGCTTCCTGTTAAAAGCCGAATTGATTTTAAAATACTTCTCCTAACATATAAAGCCCTCAATGGACTTACTTGTTCCCTACCACCCTTCTAGACCCCTAAGGTCACAGAATGCTGGTCTCCTAGTAATTCCTAGAATATCAAAATCGACAATGGGAGGAAGAGCATTCTGCCATCGTGCGCCTGTCCTGTGGAACAAACTCCCTTCTAACATTCGTCAAGCGGACACTCTCAACACCTTTAAGTCTAGACTCAAAACCTTTCTATTTACTGACCCCTTTAGTTAGGGATGGTGTATGGTAAGCCACATCTCCTCAGGGTTTTATTGGAAAGGACTGCCTCTGCTGTAAGCTCCTGTCCAGGGCTTGGTGGCCACTGACCATTTCCTTTGGTGGTGTTGGCTTGTTATACATCATACCTTAGTTATGCTGCTATAGTTTAATGCCGCCACAATCCTCCCATCTGTTAACCCGTACAATTCTCACTATTCTTTCTCCTCCTCTCTCTTTCCTCTCCACTTACTTCTCTTTCTGCACTTAGCCAACATCTGTATATGGTTTCAAATGCAATATAACTCACATTCTCTGAAATCTGATGGAGACTGTTCTAACTCATCTCCTCTCTGATTTTCCATGCCTTTACCACCCTGCTGTGAGTCATCACTGCCTTCCACTGCCTGCGCCTGCACCTCCTGGGTTCTCCTGGGACCTTCCTCCAACGTGATCCGGCGGCACTCCTGAATGGTCCTCAACCCACTCCACTGTCCATGCCACTGCCTCCCTGCTGAGGGTCACCCCTGCCTTCCACTGCCTGATCCTGCATCTCTGGCTTCCTGGGCGGTCTGCCTTCAGCTTCACAGATGACCCTGACATGATCGATACAGCCTCTAGCTGGCCCCTGGCTTGACTGCGCCTAATGACATGGGACTATATCCTGGGATTCTAATGGGACTCCTATATTACTTTATTTACCAAAATTTTCTTGTAATGTGTTTCTAATGGAATAATAGTGGACTACCCGCCATCTGAGAGACTGAAAACCTGCCCTAGGCAGTTGGGTTAGCCCCTTGAGCCGTTGGAACTGCCCAAGGTTTCTTCCTCTACCATAACAAGTAAAAACAAAAAACGTTGCTGAGGAGTTTTTCCTTGCCCCTGTTGCTCATTGGGCCTCTTGTGTTAAGCGCTTTGTGACATGCCTTTTGTAAAAATGCGCTATATAAATAAAATTGAAAATTGAATATCCCTTCACCACCACCACCCCCAAAACACACACACACACACACACACACACACAAACACACAATCACTGTCCCCTCTGAAGGAAGATGCCCCCTAGTTCTTATCACACCTGGCAAATGAGGCAAACAGAACAAATGGAGGGTGACCATTCCCTCTGTAATCTGACAGCGCCGTGTAATTGAAGTTATCAATCAGGGGCCACTCTCCACCCCTTATACCACAACCACAGGAAGGAAAGAGAGAGAGAGAGGGAGAGAAAGAGAGAGAGAGTGAGTGAGAGAGAGCTTTTAAGAATATCTTCATCTGTGCTTTCTCCCAGGCTCCATCTCCATCCTCTCTCCTTCACTCTGCCATAACCCTCTTCCCACGAGCCTCACAAGGGCTGAGATTCATGTTTATAACACCATCAAGCATCAATAAGTAATGCTATAATGTCCACAGCCATTTCTGCACCCCCAGAGTCTGCAGCCGTGACTTGGAGTCGAATCTTGTCTGATCCTGAAAGAGAACTGAATCCCACCCCCTACGCACACACACACACAATATATACACAATTTTACACACACACACACACACATCCTGACTTCAGTACCATCCCACAACCGAACAGATCACCATGGATACAGACTCCAAAAAACAATGCATGGAGAATGTCCAGAACCTGGTGAAGTATGATCCTCAGCAGCGTAGGGGGATGTGGGTGGGGGTGGGGGGCAGGAAGGGGGGGGGCTCGGATGGAACAAAAGCAAGAAAAGCGACTCCTGGGTGGAAAGGAAAGGGTTAAGCCTATTACAGGAGACCAATCAGGGTAGCAGGGAGCACCGCAACCCGCCGCAGTGAGCGAGAGAGAGAATGAGGGAGGGGAAGAGGAGAGGAGAAAGCGAGAGAGGGGAGGAGAGAGAGAGAGAGTGAGTGAGTGAGTGAGTGAGAGCAGGAGTAGGAGTGTTTGCACGCGCTGCACAGTGCTACGGAGTGAGCGCAACAGAGGCAGTGGAAGCTGGGGCTTCACAGAGGACGAGTGGATGAGAGGGAAGAAGTGGGCTGCTCTGAGCCTGTCACAGGACAGTCCAAGATTGCATGGCCAAGCTTTTTTTTTTCTCTCTCTCTCACTCTCTCTCTATTTTCACCATCTCTGTTTGTGGATTGCAGGATGCATTGATGTTTGGATGGTAAATGACCCTTGTTTCGCTGCCAATGACATTCAACAATTCCTTGCTCGCACACGTCCGCTGTGGGACACTGGGAGTACGGCACGCTAACACTTCTGGATTTCAAAGGATCCTTGGGACGTCTTCATCCAGGAGGGAAGAATCCAGCGGAGCCGGGGGACTAAACTGTTTCTGGGGCAGAGCAGAATTTCATTAGCAGGCTTTGACAATTAGTTAGAGCTACTGAAGCCAGAGGGGGTTTGAGGGGTTTGTTTGACAGTTGTGTGCGAACCCCCCTCCTCCACACACACACACACACACACACACATAACCACTCTCCATTCTTCTTGCTCTACGGATAAACACAGGGAAGAGGAAATATTTGAAACTGCGTGAGGTACGTGTAGACACGGAACGCTTCATGAAAAATGGAAAATGCTAATCCTGCGCTGGGAGCGATGATTGTGCCATGTGTCTTGTGATTAATACCAAACATTCATCAGGAACTGAACAAAAAACTCCTGCATTCTGTTACTATGTACTTTATGGTGAAAACTAAAAGCCTTAATGTGGTTCAAACAGTCTTTTAGTCATTTTACTTAACATTGCCTATGTAGTGTTTGGATTCTGTCATGTGGACCAAATGTGTCCCTCTGGGACAAACAGGGCAGTTTAATGCAATAGCCACTAGATATATTAATCCTACACCTGCTTTTCCCACCTAGCTGTAAGAATGCATCATTGTTGAGCTGTGTCCTGTCACTGCTTGCGCGTGTCCATCCGTGGCACCTCTGTGGCCCTGGCTGGGGCTCAGCACTGTTCTCTGGTACGCTGGAAGAGAGGGTGACGGAGCGCTGCAGCCCAAGCTGACAGCCGTCTTGTCTCACACTCGCTCCCGTGGACACCAGCCTTGAGTTAGGGCATGCTACTGTGTGTGTGTGTGTGTGTGTGTGTGTATTTGTAAAGCATTGCATCTGTTCTAGTGTGTATAAGTATCACATCGCAGATCCACACAACCGAAATCAACACAATGGCATCTGTGCAAGCTTTGGATGCTTTAGGGTTCCTGCCTAATGGCAGTTTCCTCTATCGTCTCCCTGCTGTTCTGGTGGAGTGGGGACGATTTCTCTGTCACCCAAACAAGACAGAAAAAAAGAGAACCCTGTCTCCATGTGAATCCTTTAACTTCTTTATTTGGCATTGGAAAAAAAAAAACAATCTTTTTTCAGAGTGTCTTGGCTGTATCTGACTGTGAACCTATCAGTGTCTCCAATGTTTTCACATTCTTCCACCAAATAGATTCCAGAGGTTCCCATCATCACTCAAACACACACACTCAGTCACACGCACACAAACAGTCCCTTTTCCGGATGGAATTAAAGAATGTGTTTAGCTATTGAATGGCAGTCCCTAAATTTCGAAGCTGACATTGCCCCATGCCTGGTTGGCTATGATCGATGGTTGTTTAGCTTTTTTGACTCGAAGCTCATCTTGCACGTTTCCTCTTCCTGCAGAGCTGCGTCCGCGTCGAGGCGAGAACAAGGGGCGGCCTGATGTGGGGATTGCGTGGACCCAGGCCTGCTGCTCCAGCCCTGCTCCCCTCCGGGACTTCATCCCAACATAAATCAGTCAACGACGTCTCTTCCCTGTTAGCGTCGACCCCCACCGCCTCCCTTAACCAAGCAGCTCCTGCATCCCCTTCAGCTCCCCAGGCCACTGGCCACTGGCTAATGGACTCCCACTTGTTTCCCTCACAGGCCAACGACCTTCAAGTGAAACACTGAGCTGGCTACTCAAAAACACACACGAATGCTCAACCAATTGATACTTTTGTGTGCAAACTGACCTACTCCTACACACACACAAAGACACAAACACATAAATGCTTTAGCCAAGCCTCTATAGGCTTCAGCAGCAATACAATCCTGGGTCAGATGGATGGATGGATGTTGTGATGTTCCCCAGTGGATATTTGTCGACTAACCGCAACTCCCCTGACCTGTGTGCTGGCCTGTAAGGAAGGGTAGAAGGTGACCTCCGGTAAGCTTAAAGGTCATCTACAGCAACAACCCCCAGAGAAAGAAAGAAGAAAAGAGAGAGAAAGGAGGAGAAGGAGAAAGAGAGAGAGAGAGCATGGCGATCCATCAGACTCACTGACCCCACTGGCTCGGTGACCGGCCTGAGCGGTGTTAACGCAGGCCTGCCATGGAAAATCAATGAGGATTAATTCTGCGTGCACTCTGATAAAAAATCCAAATGACCATTGGAGTAGCTGCCGGTGGAGCTGCGGCAGAGACGCGGCACCGCGCTGTCTTTTGATAATGGCGCTATCGCAGGAGGATTAATTGTTCATTGAGGGCCCGGAGTAAACATCATAAAGCATCGTGGGCAGGTCTGGCTGGAGACCTGAGTCAATAGATCCCCGTAAGCGCCTAGTGCTTTACGAGGAACCCGATCCAACCTTTGCTGCAGTTGTGTGTATTTCCTCTAAGCCCTCTCGTTGGCGGAATAACAAACATACAGAAATAGTACCTTGCTCGAGGTGCTTAGCTGATGTTAATTTCCTTTTCATCTAAGGAGGAGGACAGAGGGAGGGGGGGGGATACAAGAAAAGCAGTTTTGGAATAGGAGGCTATTGAAGGCCCACTGGAGTTTTTTTTGTAGAGAGAAGGTTAACCAGATGCTGGTTGGGTTGCGAACAGGTGTGCAACTGAGTGGAGTACAGGTGTGCCACTGAGTGGAGTACAGGTGGTGCCTCGGTCCCCAAAAGAGGTCATGCAGGGACTGGACGACCCAGCTGGAACCTGTCAAGACGACTGTGGCCCACACACAAAGCCCTGCGCTGGAGACTGAGCCCAGGGGAAGGGTAAGTGTGTGTGTGTGTGATATGAGAGGAAAGAGGGAAAGGCAGGGGAGAGCAGTTGATACGTTATTAAGAGGATGCATTTAACCTATTAGCTTATTATCATCGTCAGTTGTCATCTTTGGACAGTTAACCTCGTCTGTATTTGTTTCAGCAGTTGCCAGCTATCGTGTGATTTTATATTCAACTGTCAGCGTGTGTGTTTTCAGTCTGCACATGAGCATGCACGTGCTTGGGTGTGTTTCTATGTGAGCCATAGACTGTTGTTATGTCACTGAACCAGCAGGTTTTTAAAATGCAAATTTGTAAAATGTAATTGTATTGATAGACTTTATACATCCACATTACACATTTGCTTAAATGTGTAACAAGGACACAATTAGATTATACTGTACACTACAAAGCGAATAAACAAGGAAATTGACAATGGCCCCACCATCAGGCTGTTTGATGCACCTGCAGACACCTATCAGATCCAGTTATTGGCAAGCAGATGACAAGATCCACCTGAGATATGTGAGAGATCGATGCAGGTGGAACTAGGAGGAGATAAGCCATATCCTCTGACAGCCAAGAATTCCAATATTTGTGAATTTCTTCCCCGATGTGCCATCATGAAATTCATCATTTGCTACCACAAACATTATATTGTCCATCAAGGATTTAAGACAGTGTAAATGTGTGTATGTCCTAACACAACCTCTTTCTCTCTCTTTCTCTCTCATGTCAGGATAATGCATATTCCTCCTGTGCTGGAAGAAGCCACCATGAACAACGTCACTGTGCATGACAACACTGAGTCCGTCGTCAGCCCCGACATGAACCTGGCCGCCAGCGCCACCTACCCCGTCAGCTTCCAGGTGTCCCTGACGGCCTTCCTGATGCTGGAGATCGTGCTGGGCCTGGGTAGCAACCTGACAGTGCTGGCCCTATACTGCATGAAGTCCAACCTGGTCAACTCGGTGAGCAACATCGTCACCATGAACCTGCACGTGCTGGACGTTATCGTGTGCGTGTGCTGCATCCCGCTCACCATCGCCGTGGTGCTGCTGTCGCTGGAGGGCGACGTGGAGCTGGTGGGCTGCTTCCACGAGGCGTGCGTCTCCTTCGCCAGCGTGGCCACTGCCGCCAATGTGCTGGCCATCACTCTGGACCGCTACGACATCTCCGTCAAGCCGGCCAACCGCGTGCTGACCATGGGCCGCGCCGTGGCTCTGCTGGGTGCCATCTGGGTGCTGTCCTTCCTCAGCTTCCTGGTGCCGTTCGTTGAAGTGGGCTTTTTCGGGCCCGAGCTGCAACCGCCACCGACGACATCCTTGTCGTATGAGTATAACCAGACAGCAGTGATGACAGCAGATCAAAGCGATCCGGACTATGCAGAGCTGGGCCTTTACTACCACCTCCTGGCCCAGATTCCCATTTTTATCTTCACGGCGGTGGTGATGCTGGTGACCTACTACAAGATACTGCAGGCGTTAAACATCCGCATCGGCACGCGCTTCCACAACTCGCAGAAGAAGAAAACGCGGCGGAAAAAGACCATCTCTCTAATGGCCACCTCCCAGCAGCCTCAGCAACAGCAGCAGCAGCAATCTGAGCTTGCTGATGGCTCACAGAGCGGCGGTGGTGGCCGCAATCAGGCGCTGGGCATGCGCACGTCCGTATCGGTGATCATTGCGCTGCGCCGTGCAGTCAAGCGGCACCGGGAGCGGCGGGAGAGGCAGCGGCGCGTCTTCCGCATGTCGCTGCTCATCATCTCCACGTTCCTGCTGTGCTGGACGCCAATCACAGTGCTCAACGCCGTCATTCTGAGCGCCGGGCTCAACCGGTTCACCCTAAAGCTGCGGCTGGGCTTCCTGGTCATGGCTTACGGCACCACCATCTTCCACCCGCTGCTCTACGCCTTCACGCGCCAGAAGTTCCAGAAGGTTCTCAAGAGCAAGATGAAGAAGCGTGTGGTGTCCATCATCGAGTCCGACCCGTTGCCCAACAACGCCGTCATCCGTAACTCCTGGATCGACCCCAAGAGGAACAAAAAAGTGACGTTCGAGGACCACGAGGCCAGGCAAAAATGCTTGTCCTCAGAGGACATGGAGTGAGTATGGATACAGAGACATTAGGTTACATACACTGTCCAAAAAACTGACCAACAGAAACAGTGCTCTCATCAGGAAACATGAATAAAAAAGGGAAGACATTCGTCACAACAGCGTCATGCAACTACATGTGTATCAAATGTGTAAAACAGAAATAGATAATTTATTACTATTTATTCTGACTTTATGACAGAGTATGGTAGATTTCACAGAGTTGTTGTATAATTTATGCTGTAGATAATGCATGGCTTTTTGTAACTGTAGAAATCTACTTTGTGTACATAGACTATTTGTATATATCATGAATAAATACATACATTAGGATGGTAAGTGATGTAATATCTGTACATTTATAATATATTTGTTTAAAATGAACTCTCTTGGTTCCTTTATCAAACGTCTGTGTTATGCCCCTTCCTGCACTGTCCCCCGTTCCCTCTTCCCGACATAATCCAAGGCACAGTGGGTCCATAACAGATGAGACAGGACTCACATTTGTCATTGTGTCAGGCAGCCTCCATCAGTGAGACCTCCTGGGACCGCAGCTTCTCCAATCCAGACCTCACCGAGGTCGAGTTCACCAGAAGATGGCCGTAGGCCTTGATGAAAGAGAGGAGAGCAGGCTGGGGGGAGGGCGAGAGACAGAGAAGAGTGGAAGGATAACATGTGCTCTGGAGAAAAGCGAGGAGACGTGTCCTTTGGCAGCGCTAAATAATCTTGTGGAGTCATTTACGTCACTGTTTAGACAGGGATATTAGCATAACAGAGAAAAATGTACCAAACAACTGCTTTGCGGGAAAGTTGAGTTGATGTTACTACTGGTTGAGAGAGACAGGGTCTATCCATCCATAACCATCCGCAACACACAGGCCAATCACGCCTGTACTGTAACGGTCACAACCCCCATACTTTATAACCATAGAGTCTAACAGAAGGGAACCTCTAATGCATCGACAGCCTCTACTGTCACTGCCCCGTGTCAGGATAGGGTCATTCACTTTCAGTGTCACAACGCCAACACATCAATAGTCTCAGTCGAACAATTATACCGAAGAGTGACCCAGCCAGGGGTGGGGTGGGTGGATTTGTAGCTCAGCACAGAACTGGTGCGAATTACTATGCGTGTGAAACATTCATCAATATGTTTCAGACTGGGATGTGCTTCGTCCAGGCCAAATATAGATTGTCACATGATGTTACTTGAAGTGTAGATAACACAAAACAGAAGCCCTATGTACTCACAGGTTATATAGACACTCTTCCCTTATAGTGTTTACTTGAAAGCAGCCCTGCTATAAGAGGCATCAATGCATACTGTACTGTATATTGTTTCAGTAAACTTTACGTGAGGTTTTTGACTAGAGTGACATGAGCCTGTCATAAACATGGTATGATATATATATTTGAATGCTTAATGGCTTGTGTTATTGCCATTTGGTTTTTGTAATGTAAAGTTGACACTGTTTGGGGATCAGATATTACAAAAACCTTACTGACAATAGGGATAAACATTTTTAGTGTCTCTACAAGTCGAGTTCATGACATGTTATGATGTTCATGATGTGTATGTTTATGACGGGCGTGCACTCTTATGTTGAAGACCTCAAATAAAGGGTACCACTGTTTCTTTTTTTGTTATTTGAGGTTTCTCCAAACATTTTTTTTTTCATTTTCACAGACTGCCTTTTCCTTTCTGTTCAATTCCACCTTATCTGTTGTGTGTTCAAGTAAAAAAAATGGCTGAATGAAAAACACTCTTCCATACATTGAATGTATGTTTTTTTTGTCTCTCTGTGGTATTTGTGAGGAAAGGTCAAGTAGAATAACGTTTGGGTTATAAAACTAGAATTCAAAAGTAGACTGGTTTGTTGACGTTGAAACCAAAGGAAGATGAGGGGGTTGATTCATGATATTTACACAAAGTTTCATATACTCAAATCCTAACATCCACACCATGTACAAGTAATAAGTCGACATCATTAAACAAAGCCTATTCAGCAGACAAACACTTAACGCTGAGAGATGTTGGGGTTTACTCTGGGCCTGTGCAAGAGCTGACACTCGGGAGGAGAGGGTTTGGAGCAGCGTTATGTAATGCTAGTCATGGGGCCGTGTTCTGCAGCGCCGCGGAGATCTGATTTAGGAATATTGATGGTGGCTGCTTTATGACCCTGCTGTAAAGCAGCGTGCGGATGCCCCTCTCTCTGCCCCACGGCCAGCGCAATGATTACAAGTGGAGATGGGAGCGGCGCCAGCAAAGGGCTGGCAGCAGTAGCGGGAGTGTGTGTGTGGGGGGGGGGGGGGGGGGGGGGGGGGGGACTACACTGACAAAAGAGATCTGCTGCTTTGACGGATCAAGCATCCCTGCTTGTTTCTTTTTTTTTGTGAGTGTGTGTGTTTGCACAGTCAGAAATGCTCCAAAATGGGTACGCTGCAGAGCCAGACCAGAGTTTATCTTCCCATTTTTCTGGCTCCACATGCCACAGCAACCCCTCTTAATTGCTGCTGGTGCTGCATGATGTCAGGCTATAAACTGATTAATTAACTGATTTCATTCTGACTTCCCTCTTACTGCCTATTAGGCTGATGTTCCAGGTTGGCTCAATTTTGGTTCCAGTATTCTGTTTGGGCTGGCCTGTGATGCTACGCAACACTAACTTCAGACAAAGTGAGAGCATTGGACATTGTTTACTGTCAAAGCCTTTTCACAATAGATACATACTATAAGAATATCACAATCTTCAGATGCAAGGATTTCATTTTTTCAATCCTTTTTACTCTGAAAAAGACATCACTAAAAGCTGACACGCATCAAATTTGAGGATTATTTTGCACGGCATCATAGGTTAACCCTATCCCCTGGCAAGCCTGTTGTTCTCGTCTGACAAAGACGTGTCCCTGTCATGTTTGCATGACATGACTGTCATGTTTGCAGTCATGCTGTTATGATAAGAGTGCAGGAAAGGGGCGAAATGATCACACTCTTGACACATTCATAACTTTCTGATCAAACAATTTATGGTGCATCTACTCTAGGTGCTATTGCCAGGGGATTTTTAAAAGTTGTGTGTTTGGTTTAAAAAAAAAAAAAGTTTCTCATTTCATCCCTCTCAGAGGAGCGTGCCATTCAAATAACTGTGAGCGAATGACTCCTACACGTACAATTTGTATTCCAAACCTGTCAATCATGGGAAAAAAAACGTCCAGATCTTATGATTGGGCTGAAATGAAGTCCAGCCCCTGAGGTCTTGAAATCTATTATTGAGTTTCAATGAGATTTGGTTGAAACAAAGAAAGTTATCACAGAAGTCAGGACTTTTAATTACATGCCATTCACAGTGAGGCTGGAGTGCATGACAGCTATCGGCGCTTTTGAAGAGCTTGTCAAAATGGCTAGAGGGAGAGGGAAATATTTTTATTTATCAGCCAATACACATCAATAATTCTCTGGGAGGAGATCTGGGGATGTGGTTTCGAAAGCTCTCAGTATTCACAGACACACTTCCTCTTTTTTTTCACACAACCCTAATCAAGGATTCTTGACAATGTATTTGCACTGCCAACATAATAATAAAAAAAATGTTTATCAACCCTGCCAGTCGACCTTTATGCAAGACAATAAAACCATGCTTTGTGTGTACTGAGAGCTGAGGTTGGGATGGGGGGGTGTTTTGAGGGGTCAAGGATGCCATGGTGCAAGGCTACAAAAAAACTGAAAGTAAAAAAAATCAGGAAGCTATTGTATGCCTTGAGGGTCTCATCACATGAGAAGATGAGGCCATGTGTGTTGTTGTGTCTGCTGCTATTCTAGCCCTAGGTTGTTATTCTTTATTCTGCCTCACACCTAGACCCTATTTGAAAACCCTTTCCCCTCTCTGGTTTACCCTTGTGACTTTGGGAAATACATTTCACTCAGAATTGTTCAGTCACTATTTTTTGTCTGAGATCTAGAAGTCTGTTTCCCTTTTATGTTTTTCAAGACGTTTTCATGTCCTTCTATATCAGGACAACTGACAAAAATCCCATCATGCCTTTCTCCTACTCATTCATCGCTCTCTCTCTCTCCTCCTCCTCCTCTCTCTCTCCCTCTTTCTCTCAGCCAGAGGATAAAAGACTGGGAAATTGTATTACACCAGCTTTCTATTGCATTAAGCTAGCACATTCTCTACTGTAATTTTGCCATCTTGGAGGACAGGGAAAAGAATTGAGTGTTGCATGGTTTGATTGTGTAATACACAATAGACTCAACACTTTATGTGATTAAAAAAATATATTCAAATATCCGCTGCTTCTCTTTCAGCTTGTACAATCATGTAATGTGTAAATCACTACTCCGAGCGTGATAATAATATGGTACTGCCTGACAAGCGCCTCTTGAAATGTCAGTAAGGAAGTTGCTTTTGTTACCAATCAATGTCCTTCCTGCAGATACTAAATACACCCACACAATCTAATCAAAGGCTGTAGTGAAAAATTGAAGCTTGTAATTTATGACGCAAATATATATATTTTTTAAATCAAGAAAGCAAGCAAGGACTGTAGCTGAAGCTAGGCTTACTAAATATATCTTAACTAAGCACAAGGTTGTGAAATCTTTTGACCCCTTGACTTCAGTGACACTGATGAATGGTCTCCAGCTGTGAATCAGAGCTGATCAATAGCCCTCTTAGTCAAATGTGAATTAATAAAGCTGAGCCTCATAAATCATCTACAACAAGCAAGTCAGGCCGTGACAAGAGCCAGTTGCTTCTGTCTCCACTTCCACAGGACAAAGAGTGAAGGCAGCCGGCGACGGGCCACGTTTGTGTGTGTGCCTTGCATGCGTCTCGCTGATTGCTTTATCAGGAGCTGACAGAGCGCGTGCCACTGGGGCAAGGGGAGGAACGGGGAGCCGTGCCCCGCAGCCGCTCCTCAGCAGAGAAGAGCCATGGCGATATGGAGCAGAGCACTCACACACACACACACACACACAATCTCTCAACACCTATGTGTTTGTGTGCTGTCCTGCCTGACACACACACCCGCCTGCCATCGGTATCTTCCACACTTTGCAACAGGAGGGCAAATGAAAAACATTCACGTCCATGTGCCACTACATCTTCACATCAGGATAGAATGCCTGTATTCTTTAAATGCAGTGTTGGGTTCATTATGTTTGACTAAGACTAAAGGCTAAATAAATAAGCGCTTGAGAAAGATAGGAAGACAGAAACAAAAACAGCAAAAAAGACAAAGTTTATGCCAGAACATATCTTTTTCTTCAGAGGCTCTGTTTTTACTGTTACAAGGGTGCCACCATGTGGGCAGACATTAAAAGTATTGCAGTCCACAGATCTAAATATAGTCTTAGGAATAGTCTTTCACTGTCCATACTAATAGTCTCTGACTGTCCATTCTGTGTGGCTTTTTGCTATGAGTGTCTTAGATGAAGCCACAAGTGCCATGTCTTGCATTCAACCTGTGGCCATTTCCTGATCCTACTCTTCTCTCCTCAGCAGAAAGGCTTCCCCTTCATTAACATCAAGCTCTACTTGTCCTACTCATATCCCACGTGATTCCTTACATCATTCGTCACCGATCAACTTGTTCAGTGGAGAAGGAGCTGTAGGGAACTGTGAATTTGGGCTTTCCTAACAATGGTAGCCGAGAGGGAGGGACAATCACCTCCTGTTTGGCAGCGTTGCAGCAGATTTACAAATGCATCCTGCAATATATCATGCAACACGTTTTTGCTCATTATAACGCACCCTAGTGGCCAAAGTGAACTAAACTCGTTGTGCCCCTTTGTATTGGGGTAAGTAGTCATGGGACCAAGTTTGGTTAAAGGCGCTCTAAGCGATGGTGTTTGATGTCACTTCTTGTTGACGTTCGAAGTATTGTCAAACAAAACGGTAGATAGCTCCCTCCTCCCCCTCCCTCCCATGCTTCCTGAAAGACTCAAGAACGTGCAACCCCCACCCAACCCCTCCTCCAAATCCTTCTTGTCGTTTATTGGCTGGAACAATGTTTGTTACGTTTCGTTTCGTTTGTTATGCTAGGTTTGCCCACTGTGTTTTTTAGCCGTTTGTGGAGCCAGGGCTGTCTACAGAGACCGCGTTTTTTTACAGTGCGTTCAGGGGACAGGCAGCTAGCAGATTGTGAGGAGATGTTTGCTGTATGTAACAAAAAATGTTTTAGACCTAAAAACGCGTCACATTGCTTAGAGCACCTTTAAGATATGTCAAAGCGTTGCTGAGATACAAGCTCACTCAATGTTTGGTGGCTTCACTGTTTTGGTTGGCCGTCATGGGCAAACTATATCGCAAATCAAAAATTTGGCAAATAACTTGCGGATTAAAAAGGAGATTACATTTGCCAATGGGGTCAAAGAAAGACACTGAGCATTGTATGGCCCCTTAGAACAGCTGTCGGGATTTGAAACTACAGTTTAAGCAGTATTACTGTTTGAGGCACCTTTTAAACAAAAGGGGGGTTAAGTTTTACCAGTAAGAACAGCTACAGCTACTGAAGTCCCCTCTAGTCTCCTCAGGCTGCAGAGACTGGGGAAGAATCAGCCTTCAGGAGCGTCCTCACTGGAGTAATAGTTTCACATTAACAAGGATGCACATGAACTCTGTATGCACTGGCAGCCACGCACTCTAGCAGAAGCACTCCAAGCCCACCAGAAAGTCCACATCCAGGCTTATCTGATGGACGTTACTGCCTGATGACAATAAAACAATAAGGTACACCTGAAGTCCATCATTTCACACTGGTGTTAAGCGGGTGGTTTCTGCTGCACCATCCCACAAATCCCTCCATAATGCTTCTAGTCATTCACCTGTCCAGTCTTTAATTCACCCCACAGTTGGAGTGTCATCAAAGAACTTCAGCAATATAGCACAACTCAGAGTTGTACTTGAGGTCGGTGGTGTATGTGATGAACCCTCTGTGGTCTTCCAGTATAGTGACGTGAGACTAGCCACCAGGCGTGTATCCACTCTCATCTACAGTATTATTTTCTCTCCGCGAGATGAAAACACTAGAAAAGTCAAAGAACAATATTCTAAAAGCACTGTCTCTTGTCCAAGTGGAAACACACAGTGTGTAGTAGATAGAGAGTGCTATCCCCAATTCCCACTTTCTCCTGGTAGGCGCATTGTAGGGTGAGAGCATGGCGTCCTGGTGTCTTACGTTCAAGGGGTTAAGGGCAACACGTTCAAGTGCAAGGTGAAGGCAACAGTCATGAATAATATACAAGGGATAATGAATCACACCGTGTGTGTGTATAGAAGATATTAATGTAGAACAGAAGTGGTAGGCTCATAAGACCACAAAAAAATAAAAGTTAAGAGTTCAGAATCTTTGTTCAAACTTAACCAGTCCCTTGGTCCCTTAGAAGGCACACACTCAGAACTGTTTATCTTATCAGTTATATTTATATTGAGTGTATCATGGGTATTTGTATACAGATCATAGGGATGCTTACATTTCCAGTATGATCTAATTTAATGAAATCTAATCTACCTTAAAATTAAGTAGATGAGCAATTGCAATTCCTGGCTAGCACTTCAGGATTTTATAATTGAGCAAATGTGCATTGAAAGACATACCCATACATACTTTATTGATTTGTGGTCATGTGCAATCTTTCTTTTCTAAAAGAAAAAAAAAAAAAAAAATGCAAACAAAAAAACATTACAGCCATGCAACAACATACCTCAATATCTTCACAGCAGTTGATTTTTCAAGATAATTATTCTCCTTGTTAAGACATTTGAGTCAATATTAATACGCAAATAATTGAGAGTACACGTCCTCAATCAATTTTGTCTATTAAAGCACATAATGCTATGTTCTACATTGTTTAACTATTAGCCTTAACCTACTTTTATTCAATAAAATCTAATTCTGACACTTTTCAGTACTGACCACAAGGTGTCCCCCAAGAGCTGCAAATGGTCTACAGTTTACACAATCCTATTAACATTTTTTTTTTTTTTTTTTTTTTTAACCGAGCTCATTTGAACAACCTAAGTTGCAGATACAGTTCTATTATCTTGCACGATAATAACAATTATAGTAATAAAATACGTAACAATTTATCAGAAAAATGACCCAGGGGTGTACATGAAACAACCAGAGTTTACTCTATGAGATGCCCGTTTAGACTGTACAACATTTTTAGTTTATTTGAATATTTATTTAATCTGTTTATCTGTTTATTTTTAATATGTTTGAAAGATGGTATTATTTTGGTCTGATCTTAAAAGTCTTTCACACACGTGAACACAAAACGATCGAATGAGTGACATGAGAGACAACAGGCGTCTCGACTGTAGTAGCCTACTCATGCATGATTGATAATCTTTTTTTTCATTCGTCAGTGGGACATGAGACAAAACTGCAAGTTGCATTCATACAAGCAGCAAGTTAATATCAAAGTGGCTGAAGGGACAGACTCTGAACACTGCCAAAAAAAACCTTATCGTATGTTTGGTCAATTTCTTTTGGAGAAAAAAAAAAGATATTTTACCCCCCTGGCCCCGAGAGATTGTTTTTGGTAGGTTTTAAATAAACTGTAAAACTTTTTTTCTGATTATTCAAAACGAAATACACTGCATTAAGGTTTTCACAATTAACCAATCGTAACTCGATTAAAGCATGGTAAAAGATGCAGTAGCCTTGAGGGAAATTGTTAAGCTACATGTAATTAATTTAACATTTGGCTACATGTTATTAGATTAACATATTGTAGATTAGCATTTTTTTGTAAGACTGGCATTTAGTCTGCTATTAATACGCATTGCTCGCCCTCTTATGTTACCTCCGCTGAGTTGTAAGCAATTTACCCGCATATTGTTTTCAAGAAATGGGAAAAATAGCCTGAACTTTCTGACCTACAGCTGCACAATTCAAATATCCTATGTGGTCCACTGTGGGTACAAAATCTTGTTTAGTGTGGTCTCTCTGAGCTTGAAATGTAGGCTAGGCCAATGAAATTCACAATGACAAAATTTCAAAAATCTATTTTCTTGCGAATTCTTCTGGGCCGTTCTGGCCAAACGAAATTAGTTCAAATAATTTGACCAGCCCCATAAATAATTATTTATAGACCACTGATTGAAGTATTCATTCGAAAAAATCCATGTAGTCTACATCCATTTATAATCAGCAGGCTACGTTACGGCCAGTGTGCGTGTGTGTTTTAATATCTCGTTAACTTAGCCTCTATTAGGTACAGCTGCGGTGCCTTCGACACTGTGGCACTTGGGGGATCTTACCTGTGAGGAGGTTGAGGGAGTTGCTAAAATATTTATTGGTAAGCGTATCCATTGCCGTCGCTACAATTTACCCCACGGCGCGTAAGAATCTCGAATTCCAGCCCCATGGTCAGGTTTACCAGATACTGTGTGTCCACAAAGAGGGCACAATGAAACTGTGGTCTGCCTGTCTCGCTGTCCCTACTTAAAAATGTGCAGAAGAAACAATGAGCACCTGTGGATTGATGTCACTGTAACAATTCTACCTGAAAGGCGGAAACTGGACACCACTGACTCACTGACAATGTAGGATCAGTTTTTCCAAATAGGCTCTGCGTATGTCTAATTATCAACAGCAGGCAAGTGTACTCATTAAACGAAAAAGAGGAGTATGGGTAAGGGGCAGGTGCATATATTTGGAAAGGTACAAGACCTCATCATCAGAACAGTCTCCTCACTGGAGACGCGGGCCCAAAGGAGAGGTGACTTCACTGCGCGCTGCTGTACAGGTAGTATGAATTGTTGGGGGCTGCACAATCTATGTGTACATTCTTGTTAAGCGCTTGTAGATAGTTGTAACTGGTGATGAGGCAGTACAGTATTTTGACTTCATTTGTCAGTTCTTGAGTGTGTTAGTAGGTGACAGGCATGTGGGTTATACACTGCGGTATTTTTGTTGTGGGTTTGGCGGTTAGTAATGCAGATTAATACGGGAATTCCAAGTCGTTCTTTTGGAAAGCGCTTAAAAAAAGACTGTCATCCTCCAAATGTAATTGTAGATTGCGCTCAGCATTGACCATCTGGATAGGGTCATCTGATCCTACCGCAGTCTCCATCTGAGCAAGATGCAGGTTTAACAATATGTCATCACACGCAAAAAAGTAATCCGCCCATGGGGGTAGGGCAGACAGAAACCATATTTACTGGGGTTCCAAAGATTCCAGGCACCTTTTAAACAGACACATATAGCCTGTATAAAATGTAATTATAGTACAAACATATAAAACACGCGGTTTCATTTTCACTGCACAATATAAAATATATTTTTTTTAATATTAATGTGCGGTCTGCCTAGAAAGATTTTGTTGTATGTAGGCTATAATTGGGGCAATCTCTTTTTGAGAGAGAGACAGGGAGACAGAGAGAGAGAGAACATTTGGGAAGTGTTTCATTGGGACTCCTGTCTGCAATGGAGTATGTGACTTCACAAATAACAGCGAGACAGAGGAACAGGGAGGGATTATTCTCTTGCCACTGGGGTAAGATGCTTACAAGCTAATTATCTTTCCATGGGCAAATCCCAGTCTTCGCAAAACGAACAGCAGGAGTGTTTGTCACCGGGTTGAAGGATTCCTAGAGCCAGCCAAAGTAGTATATTAGCATTAGCCGATGCTGTCCAGGACGGGACGTTTTCAACTAGCCTACTGTCCTTTGTAGTGACCGAGAAGGACAGGTGGTCTGCTAACATGGGCATCAACAAGATACGAGATGACTTTGATGATATTCCCTTATTTTTTTTGGTAAGACGAGCATGATATTGTTTACATCTTAATGTTAAATGTAGTCCAGGTTACACACATGGATTTTTTATTTTACACCGACTTTCTTTTAGTTGTGTCCCACCATGCGTTGTTTGTGCGCACTGCGCGCAGAGCCATAACATTTGTTTGATATTCCGTGCTCGTGAAAGATTGTTTTAGAAGGGTAGACTGGCATATAGTCAGGTAACATTATAGCCTAAAATGTGGTAAAGTGTCAGCAAATGGTTAAGATTAAACGAATGTGTGGAGGGATGCAGATAAAACATTGGGAATATGATTCTAATAGCCATAAGGATTACATAATTTAAACATATGATATTTATGTCAGTAAGCACAATTACTCAAATTCTACTTCCAATCGTGTTATTCATTCTATTGACTCACTGGTCGTATTCCTAATCATTCCTAAAATAACTGAAGTTGGAGGACGAGACTGTAATCACAGACAATAAGATTAAACTAGCTTTGCTGCTGTCCTGCTGTGTTGTGGAAACATGCGAATCATGCGCGCAATTTATACGTTTTATTTGTTCTTTTAATTAATTAAATTGTGTCATAATGTTTTTTTTTTGGCTTACCAATCAATGTACGTGTAGAAGTGCTCCAAGACTCATCGGGCAGTGTGCAAGCCCAAGTGAACGTCCCTGTTTTAGCCTAGCTGTGGAGGCTTTTCGGAGCTGATTTATTGATTTTCAGCGGAAATGGGAGAATGAGAAGTGCTCTGGGAGACATTTGAACGTCTCAAAAATCACTTAGCGCATAATTTTCGCCTTGGATTCAGTCCAGCCTGTTATCATGGACAGACTGTAAGTGCATTGCAGATGTGTCTGCCGTGCCTGAAAGCAACTGAGTGACAGGGAGGGTCTAGTAGTGTGGAAACTTGTCAACTGTCATCTGACTTGCATGCTGTATTGACGTTCACTTTATTCACTCTTTTATGAACAGGTGCTCCTTTAATTGCATTATGCAATATCAGAACGGTTATATTTAGATTTTAATATGGAATAATGTACTATCTTACATCTTTTGTAAAACACGCGTCCTCGTGTTGAAAGATAAAGCTCTGAAGTGGTTGAATGCAACCTATTGTTCAGAGTGTTTGGACTCATCATCAAAGTCACTTTTGCAGGTACCCTCAGCCCTAAAGCACTGACTCCTGTTCTGTGTATGGCACTGGTAGAATTCACTGTAAACACACTCAGTCAGTGAATTACCAAAGGGCCATAAACAGAGTAGAGAAAGAACCACTTTATATTGGGACCCTCAGCCTACAGCACATCGGTGACTCCTTCTTGGATAATCATGTACTTATTAGACTGTCCAGGAGACACAGATTTCTCTCTTCTCAGCCTATTTTGGCACTAGCACATTTTTGCTTCTCTATATATCAGTTGAGCAATTATGTGTAGTGCCAATATAGGACGAGATGGACAGACAACAGATATATTCCACAGAGGTCCAGCATCAATGTTTTTTTGTCCTCTCTTTGTTTTGAGTGTAATGCATAATTAATATTTTGTCAATGTAGAACGGCTTTAGAAGGTCCACAGAGGGCGATGGATCAATCAGTGTGACTTCTCAAATGTCTTTCTTGGAGGTCTGAATGTTATTTTTGCAATACTATTAGCAGTAACATACAACTAGGTGGGAATATCAGCACAATTGAATGTTTTCTCTGGGTCTGAGTTATCACTGAGGATGACCATCAGACTGTGTGAAATTAAAAAGGTACGCTATCTTTTGCTTTAGCCTTTTGTTCTACTTTAGGACTTCTTGAATCATTTATTGCAGAGGATGAGGAGGACTATGGTACACATGACTAATGGAGTATAGTATACTAGTTTGTATATTAGTTTGATGTGTAGTGATAAAGCAGCCATCCGATGCCTGCAAGAAGCGTGATTATCCCCCTCGTGGCTAAGTGCACTCCCTATGTCTCCCACAGTGTTTGGCAATGGTAGAACTCACACTGGTGGGCATGATGGATCCGGTGGTTCTAGACTTGCCAACAACTGTTTGAGGGCATGTACCGATTTACTGAGTGGGATGAGTAAGGATGGCTTTAGCAGGACACATTTTACACCAGTTTATGTCTTATTTCTGTCAGGTGAGTGACTTCAGGTAAAGCAGGGAGGGGTGGAGTCTAATGACCTCCTCTGCACACCTGTGGTCTCAGAGCCGCAGTCACCATGGAAGCACTGTTGAGAACCACCTCAGCATTGCTGCTTGAAACTGCCTAAGAGATATACAGTCATTTATCAAAATATAATATAAAATGCACCTTGTATAAAGCTCACTAAAGAAAACCATGTATTGACATCATCCTTAGATTAACCCCAGTTTAATGAACATTATCTATTGAATGACAATCAGCGCATGAGTTGATGACAAAGTAGAATGATGAAATAATATATACATACATAATCTTTTTAGTGAAGAAAGAAAATAGGGTACAGTTCAACGTACAAGAAAACGTGGTCATAGATCTGGATCAATTCATTTGATGAGACTATGAAGTGTATCAGTGGACTATGAAAGTTACATCAATGAGCAAAGTCAAAATGTATCACCTCTTGATAGGCATGATATATTAACTTAATGTTAGGTTGGAGAATGCATTTTATTGCATTGCTTGCTATACAAGATTGCTATAGTGATCGAGTTTGTAAAGGAAGATATACTAATACCTTAGGAATGACCAAGGGTAGTTTCCTCCTGTCTCTCCTCCTCTGCTTCACATGTGTCTATCCCTCTGTCCCCTGGGTCACGATGCCTCTCTGCAGTGGAGCATCATCCCTCTGGGGTGACTCCTGTGCAATTAGCTGATCACAGAGCGGGTAACATTACACGCTCAGAGGACAAGCCAGATAACCAAATAGCATGATCTCAGAAGGAGGCTATAGTTGTGCAGACGCGGTTGCCATTATTCTGGTAACACTCGACTGACTCAGAGAACACACTGGTGTTTGCGCTTAACAATGGGGCTCTACCAAAGATGCATTAAAAATTGACTATGTCTGTGCAGTGTTTGGTTTCAGGTAAAGAACACCCTGTGATGAAAGAGGACAGTTGTTCAAATGGCACTTTATCATATGCATGCAAATGCAATTATTGACCCTCGTCAGGTAAATCAGTGGAATACTTCCTCACTCAATACTATACATTGGAGCAGTAGGTTTAGACATGTCAGTGAAGGAAGGAGAATGGCATTGCAGGTTGTTATTATAGATGCTTGGTTCTCTCTGTCTCTCTTTTGCAATGGCAGAAGGCCTTAAATCCTTGGTTTTATCATCAGGGATTTCAGATTATGATGCAACCTCTTTCTCTTGTGTGTGTTTCCACCCCCCTCTCTTTCTCTTACTTATGCGCGTGCGCACACACACACAGGAGGAAGGGGGAAGGAAAGTAAAAGCAGGGTTGAAGAGTTCAAATGGATGTTCAGTCTTCATTGGGTCATTGGGAGAGTTAAGTGAAGAAGTAAATTAACAAGACCTTGTTTAAATATTATTTTTTAAATCACAAGTCCTTGTATTTTTCTTTTAAAACGTTTATATAACACAAGTGGTTTTTTTTTATTTAAACACTTTATTATTTTAAACAATGTGTAACAAAACCTCCAAACTAGATTAATTATACCACTACCTACTGTTACAAAAATTGTTTTGAAATCACACAACTGTTCTAAACATTATTTATTGTTTATTTTTATGCGTGTGCATGTGCGTATGGTGGAGTGGGCACTTTATGGCTGAGTAATGGGAGCAGACAGAGAGGAGGGTTCCTCATGTCCGGTGTTGTAAATGGAGTTCTAATGCCTCGCTAATCAGTTTCCCTGCTTAACTGCCCCCATCTATCACCCCATTATAATGCGTAGTGCCGGGCTGGGCCAGGGTGTGGATTGGGGCGTGGGATTCACATTAACAGCTGGTCCATGCCAATTACAGCACTGAGTGATGGTAAGGCGGGTTAAAGCGTTGTAAGAGGGTCCCAAGAGGGGTTGCTACTGGTTACCAAACTTTCTGAGAGCTGTCGCTTGCCTTAGGGTATAAGGAAGTTGGAGCATCGTCAGTCACACGTCATATGAAAAACAGATTCATTTCAAATTATTAAGAGTCTGGAATTCATGTCTTGTTTTAAAAAAACAACAACAGCAAAAACTATTTTAGTAGTATACCAAACCTAAACCCTGTGATGTGAATTTGTATGATGTTCTCATTAAGTATACTACCTTAACAATTTATTGTGCTGGGTTGAGCTAGATGTGACCATTTTCCAAATTTTATCTTTATTAATGTGCATGGTTGCTGTGGAAGTCTGACTATGAAAACCTAGAGTGAGTGAGTAGGCCAAGTGATGCACTGGTTAATTAATCATGCCACGGTTCACTGGATTGAGACATCAAGTAATTTTAATAAAATTGTAGTTAATTCTGCCATAGCAATGTTAACAGATTGGCTAAGCTTCTGAACAGGTAGCATCTTCACATGTGAATCTAAATGTCCAAACCTCCAAACTCTTCATCTGGGAGCCATCTCTCCTCTCTTGTCTCCAAATATCCATGGCCCCACCCCCACTGGGATTACAGTAATCCTGGAACTCAGCTGTATTTTTAGCCCTAGTCTGGTGGAGTGCACATCTAATGTCAGGACACACACACAGATATCTGCAGCATGCTCACTGAATGATACTCTGGGAGTGATTACTTTGGTCTGGAGTTCGTCCTCCCTGAACCCACGCCAGATACCAGTTAATAAATGGACTCTCGCAGTGGCTATGGGAGTTAGGGGAACACAAGCTCCTGTTTGTGACAAATCCACATAAGAATGAAGAAACCAAGTATATCAAGTGCAGTTTGTCATCTAAGAGAAATCAGACATTTTAATTTAGATTAGCTTAATCAATAAACTTCTATATTATACATGTATGGGAGAGTGACTAGACTCAGCTCTTTTTCTACCGAGCATTACATGGGAATAACAGACTCATGCAACACAAAAGGGTTTGAATTTTTAAAGTGTTGTGACTGCATGTCAGAAAGGCACAATATACGCCATATTTCTTCATCCCCACCAGTGTTACAATAATTCCAAGGTACACAATAAACAACTACATTCATTAAATAATTACAAGAAATCTAACATAGTATTTAAATAGTATGTAAGTATTGCTAATTTAATGGTACATATTCACCAGTATTGCATTATAAGCTGGTTAAGTCATAAATCACAATATATGAAATGATGTAAAGAAAACAAGAACCTACAAGGATGACGCATAAATCTAAAAAAAAATTACCACCTTCACGAAATCTTAAATACATGGACTGTGTGTTTGTACAAAACTATAAATGTCTGTAGTTTGTGTGTGGAATTCAGGATTTTTTTGGTGTCAATCCAGAGTCCTCCTCTAGGTGGCAGGAGAGTACCAGCCAGAAGAGAGCAGAGAGTTGTGGCCAACACTGGTCAAAGCTTGACTAGAGAATGGTTAAACATAAAGTGCTTATTCCTTCCTTTCTCTCTGGTTGTGAGCTGTTGTTGGTTAATATCTACAAGAAAGACCATGACAGCAATTTTGTGAAAATGCCCGTGAAATTACTGCAAAATAGTGGTTTAGTGACTAGTGAATGTTTGTTGGCTTTACCTGTAGTAGTTTGGTTTGAATGGTCCGTTCTTGTTCAGGCTCAGGTACTTGGCCTGATCATCTGTCAGCTCAGTGAGGTGAGCATCAAATGACTGCAGGTGAAGACTGGCCACATACTCGTCTGAAAACATTACGACAGTTAACTGACTCACAACATTTGCACTGGGCCATAATTTCCCCAAACAAATAAAAGCCTTGGCTTGTCCCCAAACAAAAATAAATATGGGTCCCACTGAGTATGGCCTTACCCATTTTCTTTGGAAGCAAGTAGACATCTTGTTTGTAGCGGCCCTCTGGTGCATTGTAGAGCTCTATCAAGGCCAAGGCCTAACGAGAAATGGAACAAAGATCAAATGATCACATTTTTAATAATGCAAAACATGCTGCTAGTGTATATTGGTGTTTCTGGGTCATTTCTCAGGCCTCCACAGGTCTGCCTTGAGGGCAGGGAAGTGAATGAAGGCCTTAGTTAGAGTATGTGCATATGAAGTCAATTATTGATTGGGTAAAGGCTGCGTCAGTAAGAGGTCAGAAGTCCCATCCAGTGGGCCTACCTGAGTGGTGGCTGTGATGGAGAGGACAAAGGTGGGCACAGTGGAACAGCTCAGATTCAACAGATGACCCTGCAAGGAAAGCTTAAGATTATAGCCACAGACAAGAATGCAATAAAATGACCATGGTGTCTAACTATTTCACAGCTTCTTGATTTTAATGAATTTTTCTATACAGTAGGATCAAATGTGATATAACTGTAAAATGGAGATATCTATGAGTCTGTGTTGGACCTCAGCCAGGAGAATGATCCTTTTGCCATCTGGCCAGATGATATGATCCACCTGTGACCTCACACGCTCCCATGTCAGCTCTGGCGTCCGCAGGCTAGTCTGGTAGGGAACACAACCAATCAACCTTGGGATTTCTCTCTCTCTCTCTCTCTCTCTGTTTCTTTCTCTCATTCACCACCTTTCATAATAAAACTGGGCAGGCACTTCCGAACTTTATGTAATAGGTCAACACACGGCATATTTACATGCACAACAATGGATGTGTCAAGGTGTTTACAAAAAGGTGTTCAAAGGCAAAAATTATTTATGACGCCAATAACCAGTTCACCTTTTTGTTCTCCAGAGAGCAAAGTCTTTTATTGTGAGCTTGTTTTTATCTAATATTTTATTACTCACCACATCTATCTCTGTGTTGGAATGGCCCATGTTACAGACCATGCAGCCATTTTTCATGCGGTCCAAATGTTCCCTCCTCACCACATTCTTATTGCCTACAGACCAAAACATTGTTATTCATTTTTTAAGAAAAATCTGATCTATTAAGAATTACGCTAAAAATATAAACGAAAAAAAAAAACACTAATATTAGAAATGAGCAGTTTAACCTCAGGGGTTAACAGGGAGCAAAGTGAACCAAAAGAGCAGCGCTTGCTTCACATGCCTGTGCAAGTGATGACAATGTCGACATTTCGGATGACCTCGCTCAGCTTGACCAGCCGGAAACCGTCCATGCTGTGAAGGCAAGGGATCACGTAAGCCGGGGGAAAGTGGAAAGTGTGGAGCTCAAGTGCTCCAGGGAGGTTATGCTGTGACGCTCAACCACAATAAAGCTATTGTGCAGTACCATGCCTGGAGTGCGCAGATGGGGTCAATCTCTGTTACATACACAATGGCACCCAGGGCCTTTAGAGCGGCACAGCAGCCTTTCCCGACCTAGAGAATCCCACACACAGAGACACACGCACGCAGCAGAGGGATGGTTTCATACACAATAAACACATAAACCCATCCTGACTTCTTCACTCTATAGATCTGAATGCATTATGCATGACAAGAGCCACGGGGAAAAGGGGCACAGATTAGGGCTATTTACTGTAATGCTATACTGATCTTCATGGACATTGAATACCTTGTGATCAATACATGAGCAGTATTTAAGGTCTTGATAATATGGCTTTCAGAAATCGCTTAGAAGAATGACAGTAAAGGGCCCGTCACACACTGGGAATAGTAGCTAAAAAAGACAAACCCTCAGGAAATTACCATACGCTTTGATCATAAGCAATAAAGAATGCTGATGAAGGCACAATCTAAATACTGATGATCGGATCATTTGATGATTGATGATTTTTTTGTTGCTCTTAAATTGGCTCTAAAAGTCATCCTAAGGATATAGTTTTGCATTGCCTTTATTATAGCATGCAGTGTGGATGTTGTGTACTGTAGATGTTAGCGTTATCATTCCATGTGTGAAGGACCCTTAAAAGTGTGTGTCTTTACCTCTCCATACCCACACACCACCACCTGCTTGCCCCCAAACATCACATCAGTGGTCCTCTTCAGGCTGTTTGAGTAGAGTTTCAATGGGATCAGTGTATTTTAGTAATAAAGTACCTGTCTGAATGGGAGTCAGGAGATCATAAGAGTAGCAATACAAACTCACCCATCCAGAATAGACTCTCTGCAGCAGTAGAGGTTGTCGAACTTCTGCTTGGTCACAGAGTCATTCACATTCATGGCTGGCACACACAGCTTTCCTGCTTTAGACAGCTGGTACAACCTACAGCAGATAGTAGAAGTATAGGTTCATTGGCACTACATACAGTATACAGTATACTTTAGGTTAATACCATACTGTTAGCATTAATGTCAGTAATTTTCATGCAAATGTCCAAATGACTTTGAAGTACAGCCTAAGAGTTGATGAGCCCAGTCAAACCTGTGTACTCCAGTGACACTCTCCTCCACAATGCCCTTAATCTTCTTGAAGACATGAGGGTACTTCTTATAAATGCAGTGTGTAAGATCGCCCCCATCGTCAAGGATCTACATATGGCATAGAAACAGCAGGCAAGGTACATTAGCAATAAAGCACAGTATATTTACTGTATTGTATGTATACTGTACTTTATCTTGAATATATTTTCATACTACATTGGCGCTGTGTCACATACAGGCATTACTTATTCATCAAGTATTGTTAGATGTCAAAGTATTATTAACACAGAGTAGAGTCAGCATGTCTTACCATGTTTGGTTGCCAACCTTCAAGGTTAACGCAGCGATCAATACACCACCAAAAGTCATCCTCTGACTCGCCTTTCCATGCAAAGACCGAAAATCCTGTTATATAGAACAGAAAGCAGAATATCAGTTGGAATGGGAGAAATCCGCATCCATTGCAACAAAAGCAGCAATGCAAAAATCCTGTCCTGATGATGGTACATTACCAGGTAAGAGAATGAAAGCTGTGTGCAGTCTAAAGTGTGTGTGTGTGTGTGTGTTTCCCCTTACCGGCCTCTGCTAGTGCTGCAGCCACAGCATTCTGAGTGGAGTAGATGTTACAGGCAGCCCATCTGCACTGAGCGCCAAGGGCCGCCAGAGTCTCTATCAACACCTGAGGAATGAGCACAGCACACTGAGGAGGCCCTTCTATCCAAACCAGCTAACATTACAAGCACAAATACAGCCTTAACAGCAGGGCTCCTCCGTGGGAACTGAACCCATCAACTATAAGCCTCAACCGGTTGGCCTGAAACATCCCATGAAAGAGACAGAGAGAGAGAGAGAGTGTGAGAAAGAGAAAGAGAGAGTACGTGTGTGTATTTTGGAGAGGACAATCAGTCCACCTACCGCAGTTTGGGCAGTGATGTGTGTGCAGCCAACTATCTTTGCCCCAGCTAAAGGTTTCTCTCCTTGAGCTCTCTTCCGCAGCGCAACAAGGGCTAACATCTCTACACAGTGAAAAACAAAGCTTGGAATTTAGTTGGCACTTGGAAAATATTACCAGCAATGCAAAGTTACAGTATTTCCTTATTAATGCTTCATAGTTTGACATACCCTGTTCAGCAATTTCAATCTCTCGGCGGCCAAAGTCGGCCTGCTTGATGTTTTTGATGCAGAAGTCACTATTGCCTTTGGTGTTTTTCTGCACCTTGTCCCGCGGTGTGCCCTCATCTTCTGAGCTGTCCGACTCGGATGGAGCTGTATAATAACAGGACCTCTTCCAGTCTTACACAACTTAATGCGCTCAGAGTAAAAAAAAAAACTAAACAAAAAATCCACACACATTTTGTCTAAGAAGTATGTTGGCGCACTGCATAAAAGGAGATCAGGGCTAGATGACTCCTTTGAAGGGTTTAGGTTGCAAGGCAAACAAATCCATTGAGCTCTGTTGTTCTCCGCTTGCATTGAGCGAGTTCAAAGTGATCCAGACTCTGTGTGTGAGTTTGTGTGTGTGTTTAGGTACGGTACCTGAGCTGAAACTATCCGTGGATGACTGCGAGATTGAGCGGGAAAAGGACCGTCGTCCAATCTTGCTGGGCCTCCTGTTGTACTCCTGTTTCTGCTCTGTGAGTTGAATTTGCTGCACAAATAAACAAGAGACAGTAACTCAATAACGCCGCAGTCTCTGCTCTCCCTGGGTGTGGTAGAAATAATTAATAACGCATGCCTAGGATGGATGCAAATCAGAACTGCGTTAAGTCCAATAATATTATCCTATCTACGAGGAAAGGAAATATGATTCCACGGTATCAGAGCAAACCTAATTCTCTCCATGACACCGTACTATAGGTCTAGCACATGAAACCCTCTATATCGGCTCTGAAGTTAATTAAACCAGCAGGGACTGATCATCACACCTGGCTGAGCACACTAACTCAGGTGTCAGTGAAAAAAAAAAGAGGCTGTGTTTGAGAACCCATGGGGAAAAGCACCAGGTTTACTAGTCAAAAACAATCAAACACTTCACAGTTGGTTATTTTCTGTTGCTATGTCAATGAATTTATAATAGGTTCACACTATAAACATTATTGTGACAAATAAATACACTACTGTGACAAATCTTAATTTTTCTTGTTGAACATGATGCCATTCAAAGCAACAATTTTAAAAGCAGATCACTACACAGGTGAAGTGTTAGCTTTCTTACTGTAAGTTAATTGCACTTTCAATGTAGTCGATTGGATAATACATTCGTTAGTTGAACAGAAAATATTATGTTCTCAAAAAGCATTGTGGTTTCCCTATTAGATGACTAACATCTTAACATAGATGTTTGCAACAGACACTGCAAATGGTATGTTCACAGTCAAAACAACATCCTATTCTCGGTTACATCATAGAAAATCTCCACTTAGCATTTCCACTCCACCAAACAATCTGGCCACTCGACCAGTCACCCAAACACGCCACATGAGATTAAAACAGCGGCGACCCACAAACTCACCATCCACTGGGGCAACTGGAACGCCAGGTTGGAGCTGGAGGACTCCCACTTGGCCATATCTGCCGCCGCTACTGCTCAATCCTCTCCGCTTGTCGGGGAGAATCACTTTTAAAAACACTGCACGGCCCTCCCTCCCTCTCTCTCTCCCTCGTGCTCCCCCTCCCGCGCCACCCTCCACCCTTTGCCTGCTTCGAGCCCTACGGTCCTCTCTTCCATGCCAGCTCTCTCATCTTGCATGGCTGATCCCTTGGAGTCAGACATTAGCAGAAAGCATGGTGAGCTACCCTGGAGCTTAATCAGATTTAATAACCCAGGGCCCTGCAAAGGGCTGAATTCCTGGCTTTTGGCAAGCTATTGCCATGGAGTGGCATTCCAGAGTCATGCAAACTCGCCTCACTTTCTCCCTCCCCACACGGAAAGTCAAAACATTGTGTGTGTTCACTTAGCTGCCCGCTGACCAACAGCACACGCCACACTCATATGAGTGGACTCACACATTGTGGTACACATTAACTTGCTGCAACCTAAGTACAGTAAGTTTACGAGTCGACGAGCGGCTGGAGGGTCTGCACGTCAGCGAGGGAATTCAATGAGCTGCACTCATCTGGCACCGTGTGCAAGGGGTAGGGATCAGTGGGTTGGTGATTCTAATTTGAGTGGGTATCACATTGCTGTCACCTACACTGAGCCTCCGCATAGGTTCCAATCAAGTACTTGACAGAAAAACAAACAAAGCATACAGTAACAGGCTCTAGAAAAGCAAGAAGAGCAGACTGCAGTTTGCCTACATGTCATTCACTTTTTATGTGAAAGAAAACAAAAAACATTTAAGCTACCGTATTACTTTACATTCATCTGAGCAAATAAACAATACTGCATGTTTCAAACAAAGGTGTAAACGTTAAACACATGCCGTGCTCACAGGCATTCAGATATTTAATGCCCTTGAAATAAGTCTGTTGTTACAATGGTTGACACCAGCACACCTCTGAGCAAAGAGGATCTAGTGAAACAAGCTGTAACCTTAGTAACAGGTATTTTCGAAGTGCTGAAGTCCAACTTAGTTGACACATTAGTTGAGAAATTGGTTATTAAACGGTCATAAATAGTCACAGTAAGCAGTGGGATTACATTAGATAATTTCCATCTAACTTATTTGAGTGAAAAAGCAAATAGCCATTAATAATTTATTCTCTAAAAGTTCTGTTACAGCTATCTTAAAGGCCAGTATTCGTGAGACCTTTAGGTCAAACATGCGTACATGTAAGTACTATGCTGTTCAGATCTCTATTAAAGTTAGCCTGCATATTACAACTAACTAAGGCTTGACTTTTCTTGGCTCACATTCTACCACATGGCAAATGTATTCAAGACGACTCAAGAACACAAAATTACTGAACACCTTAACAGCTACAGTGCTTACCCACATTCAGGACTTAAAAAATAACCCCTCAAAAATGACCTCTCAAAAATAACCTCTCACAATGTTAACTAGGTCTTTCATTGAGTTCAAAATAACCTCTCAAAAATAACCTCTCACAATATTAACTAGGTCTTTCATTGAGTTCATAGAGGGAGAACGTTGCTATCAACACATTAATAGGATCTTACGGAGTTGAGGTCAAAACTGGAAAGATCAAACAAGCGTTATTAAGCGGAGAAAAATTATTAGGAATTGATTCCTCTCTACAGTGTTGGGGTAATATCAGATCAGTCATATGACAATAATTATTATGATTAAATCAGGGGGGTCAGTGTAGCATAGAGTTATGACCAACAATGTTAGAGCAAGGTTCTCTCCTTTCCCACTTTTTTGTGTTTCCTCTAGCAGCATATTGCTAGACTGTATACAGCCTCACACTGGAGAGTAAAAGGAGATAACAACAGATAGAGTGAGCAATAGACTTCATTTATTCTAAAGGTTAAAAACTGCATAAAAAAATCCCCCAATTACTTCAATTTACTGAGATCACTTGAGCCGCTTAAGTATAAATCCATCTCCTTCTCACAGAGCAGTTACTCAAGAGGCCTCAACATGGCTGAGAGAATTCTACAGAAATGCCACAGAGTCACGCTGGATAGGTATGTTGTGTGTGCGTATGTGTTGACCTTGATTTAAGGAGGACATCTCTCGCCCCTTTCAATCATTATTTCAAATAAAAACACCATTTGCCGTTACCCAGAGGTGACAAACCTATAATGCTGGCATGTAGAATATTTCCACAGCCACCTTCTTCCATATGAAATATCTACTGCTGTGTGAGAGTGGAAGGAGCTTGACTTTCCCCAGTAATGACTGGTTGTGTCGTGTGCACCCATTTCAAAACCCTCATCTGGGGACTTAACAAAACATTAAAGCGGCACTAAGGAGTTTTGAAAATCGCACCCTCCATAGATTGGAACGGACGCATCCTATAAGGCAAGTCAATTGTAGTTTCCCTTGAACTACAGATCGCTACCCAATTGGACAAAGTTGTTTAGTGCCGTTGAAGCCGATAGAGGGCCGCAGAGCAAATGCAGCAAGTATTGCTCACCTTGTTACGAGTTGTTGGACCACCGAAACGATGAAAATATTATTTTAAGGTTTTAAGTCTTTAAGTCTTTAAATCCTCTTTTAAAATTGGTGTGATTAATAAATCACTGATGTGAAAATAATTTAGGATATACTGATACTATCAAACAAATATGAGAATATTTAGCTTTTCACTAAACAGCCTGTTCACTGTAAACACTGTTTTATAAAAGGCAATATATGAGAGAGCAGTGAAAACTAAATATATCGGGGAACAAACTTTTCTGTTTAAAGGCCAAATACTAACAAATCTAAGCAGTCTATTTTAACAAATTATCTTCTCAGTGGAAAGTTGGCTTGTATCCATTCTAATATTTAGAATCACTAGGGCTGCTGAATCTGTGATGTGATGCATATATAATTTTGATTAATGTAACAGAAGGCCATATTACATATCATTATACAGTTCAAGTGTGGTGCCTGCAATGCATGTAAGACGGGTGGGCAAACTTTTTGAGTCGTGGGCCACATTGGGTTATAACATTTGATTAAGGGGCCGTGTCAGGAGCAGACAGATATAGTGTTTGTGTGAAGTTATATAAATTACATGTAAAGTCCATTATATTTCAGTTTTTGCCTTAAATAGGTAGTACGCATTGCAGGGAAAATACTAAATAAAGTTTTAATAATATTATTTAATATAATTTTTTTAACGTTTGGCGGGCCAGATTAAAAAGCCAAACGGGCCGTATATGGCCCCCGGGCCTTAGTTTGCCCATGCCTGATGTAAGCACTCTCATTTACTTCATTACTGATTTTGTAAGAGATTATAGCAATAAGAGAATACAAGCATGTTACTGACTGCAATTACAGCAATACTTAGTTTGTTACAACTTTATAATATTTGTAAAGAAAATACATTATTACTTTAGTATGGATATCCTACATTGCAGGAATTGCAATGACATAAAGCACACCTAAAGATACCTATTTATTTGCAGAGGGTACCTTGGTGTTCAGTGACTGCACAGCTTCTGTCTGCTCCTTCACCTTGCCGGTTTGGACCAAGTTGTAGACCTTCTTCATGGTTCTGGCAGTAGCTTATGACAGTCCAACTCTCAGACATAAAAAAGCTAATAGCTACAAATAAGGTCTTTTTGCCCACAGATGAACAGCCTTTGAGACAGAAGAACTCAAATGTACTCTACGTCTGTAGGCTTAAGAGTGAACTGGACACACTGTCTAACGTGAGTTCTTTAAGGTGACGTATTCTGAGACAATGATTAAGCTGTTGTAACAGATCCATGCCACACTCAGTGCTGAGTTTGAAATTAGACACTTATTCAATTCTGAGGAGTAAATGACGAGTACCACTTAGGGGTGAATTTAACATGTATATGAATATATAGGCCACTGCTACACATTTTTAGTAAATCACAGAAAGCTAAGCGCATCTACTGAATATGCCATTATCACACTAAACATTATTTAAGAGCATTATTCGGGATTTATGAAGATGTATCATGGTCCCCAAACATTGATATAGGTTACTTATACAGTATACTGTACCTTTTGTAGTACATATTATAACAAGTGCGAACATTTGTATGATATAAAAATGAAAAATGTCACAATTCTATGCATTGTTTGGTATTATGGATCATTTGCAGTGTGATGTTTTTCCACATCAACAAGATTATAAACAAAGGCTTTAATTAGAGGGTGCACTTGTACATTTTCCAAGAACATAGAAGGCAGAGAAGAGGTAGGCTACTTCCCATGGGAACACAGGTGATGTGGTGTACGATACCTGCAGGTGTGAGTGGTGGAAACTCACCAACAATGACTCATTGTACCTGAGTGTATGCACTCTCTCCTCTCTCTCTCTCTCTCTCTCTCTCTCTCTCACACACACACACACACAAACACACACATGCACACACACACACACACACACAACAAATAAAAAAACTATCCTTATCTGTGTACCTATATGCAGAGGTACAGAAGCCTTTATCGGGAGCAATTTAAAAGTCATACTTTTCCTGTGATTGAGGATGGTGCAAGAGTTCATTGTAGGCCCCATTTAATTGTAAGTCCCATGTGTTATCATAAACACATTTTTCAGCGGTGTGCTACATACAGACGTTTATACTACATACAGATAAGATAATTTAAAAAAAACAGTTTTTTTCAGTCACCTAAAAGCATTGCCTTCAAATCATCTCTAGGTATTCAAGCACCATAGTCCATACCCGGTCCCCAGCTTTCAGTTTGACAAACATAAGTCTGGACTTAATTAGGCTACCCTATACACACCATGTATAGTAATGTTAAATTCCAAAATATTTGTGTTTTAAAAGGGATATATAGGCCTAACGACAAAATCTATGTGAGTGTAGACTGACTGGTGATTGTAGGCGTTCTCCAAACTAGTGTAGACTACATGCCACGGTGTTGCCTGATTGACGCCCAACACAGCTTGCGGTCTCCCCTGTGCTTTAAAAATAACGAATGGTGCGCATTTATCAGAATCTATGCTATTAGCCTAAAATGAAAACAGGTATAAATATTTTAAATGGACAAGTCGTAAGCTAGGCCAACGACTTCAATAACAAAACTTACATTTTCCATGTACTTCTTCGACGCCTCCGTGACAATGGCAGAGTCCTTTTTCTCATCGACCAAGACTATATTGACAGAGCGCCTGTTTGCCGCAGCCTCTAGCATTTTCAGAATATGAAACGAAGTCATAACCTGACTGTCTGAGCCAAACTCGTCTGACTGTCTGAGCCAACTTTCTGTTAATTCAACTGTATCGACGTCATTTAGCCCTACTTTTTCAGCCTCTGCTGCCATGTTGGCAAAGATTAGGCTACTCACTAACCCTAACAAGCACACTGACTGTTGGCCGTCTTCTAAAAGTAAAAAACACTAAAGTTCTCTAGTCGTTCTTGTTTTATCGTGGAAAGTGGGACTGCCCAAATGACGCATTTACACCCTCATCTGATTTGTATCATGTATTTATGCTGTCAGGATAGATAAAGGGTTCTATGAATGGATGCATATCTGGCATCCTGAGGCATGGGTGATGTGCTTCTGTTTTGTCAACTTGTCTTGAACCTAGCCTATGAGTAAACTTAATTCACTCTGTTAAGTTTTGAACAGTTGAGGACTATGTTTCTGCTGTTGATATATCAACAATGTTGGAGCCGGTTCTAGGACCATGGTCATCAAACAGAGTAGCTCATTGTAGCCTAATTGAGGAGGTGGTATCTCTAAAACCTGCACGTGTGAGTAGCCTACAAATGGCTTTCATCCGGTGTTCTTACTATTCTTTCAATGTGCTTGAAAGATCACGAAGATAGAAAGACCGTGAAGATTGATGAAGAGGGAATGCGTCCTGTCACTCAATTTATCCTGGGTAGATCTGCTACAACAGAGAATTCTTATGCCAATCACTTCATATTAGTGAAATCATCCATCATGATAAGGACCTTGAGGAATGAGAACAATTTTGAATTAGGAGAGGTTGTGCATGACCATACGGTTGTGACCTACATCTGAAATTCTTGAACTTAGAAAAAGACACAAAAAATACATACAAATACATAATATATCCTTCTAACAAAATGTAAACTAGCACAACGCCGTTTATGTGTTTTCCAAAGAGGGCGCCATTTAACCAAACGAACCAATTAAACACCAAGCCTAAACATAAAGTTTTAATGGGCTTGTAAACTTGCAATTGAGCTTATATTTGATCAATTAAAAGAATATTGTGTTACAATACTCCATTAGTAATAGTATAGATAAGGCCATCTCTCCTACTGGAGCAGGGAGTTGCAGGCCATTCTAAAGAGGAGGCAGGGAGGCCTCGCCACACTGGCTTTCCTGTCTTTACTCCATGTATGGTATCTGGTTTAGCCTGGGAGGGGATGTCTAGAGTCTCAGGACTGACCCAGTGATTGTTCGCCATGCTCCCACTTCCTTGTTTGCGTATACAGGCTGCCTCATGTTTGTGGGTTTTTTTATTTAAAACTTGGCTGCTAGAACAAGTGGAATTTAACGGTCTCCTGCACATTAGGGATTCACAGGGAAGGGAATACTATGGTAAATGGAGATAAGTTCACATGTTTTTGCCTAAACAAAAGTTTATAAAGTTTATTTGAAAAACAAAAAGATAACTGAAAAAAACATACAGATATAATACCAAATACATTTTTGGTACACCCGTGCATTTTAGAAAGAATACGCTTCTCTGAACTCTTGCAAATCCTATCAAGGCTTTCTAAATAGCTTTTTTTCATCAATCTGTAAACATGGTAACGATAATTACATGCTTAAGCTTTAGCAAGTCCTACAAGTCAAGTCTACATGAAACATACCAGTGCACAAGTCTCCTGACTGCTGTTACACATAGAGTAATCATAGTAGATCTTTTGAGTCAGAGCATTAAACGAAATCTCATGACCTCTTTCTTCCATTCGCTGACAATTATTACTTAACTAATGCTTCTGCTCATGAGACAATTCACACATCTCTATAGTCTTCCACTCCTGGAAGAGCTCTCTTAAATGTTCAGAGTGCACTGCAGCCTGAAGTCCAGCAGAGGTCCTTGCACTCAAACTTCTTCGAAATTAACTGTCCCACAGAACACGTTCTCCCGCAATCATGCAATTTATTGTTTGGCCTTTAGTCACTGAGTTCATAAAGTTAACTATACTCTATTCCGAATAAAACCAGGGAACAGAAATGTGGTGCATTTCAGCAATGTCCATGATTTTCCTATATACAAAACGGTCATTTTGCTATTTTTGAACCAGCTTGGATGCTTATGCATATTGTACTGAGCTGATAAATGTGGTATAAAATAGTAGTGGTATGTAGAATGTAGATTAGAAAATTGCAGAGTGAGAGTACATGTTTAGAACTCCCCTTTTGTTTTGGCTTTTGAGGTCCCTTATCTCGGAGGCTCCCGTAGCGATGTGCCGGCTGCTTTAGTCCATCAATGCAGAGCTAGTGATGTCACCAGAGATGCAAACAGGAGAGCCACTGATATACTAATCTCACAAGCTCCACCACAATCCTTTGCATTTTCCTGCAAAAAAAGTTAAAGTATAGTACTTCAAATACTATCTTAGCACAATGACATGTTGTGAAGATAATTGTGCAAAACAGATGTGTAAAGTTTAGTGAAATTGTATAAACTAAAAAGACATTAGAATGTGTCTATTTTCTGATATGGTTATGGTAGTAAGGCTGACTGTGGTTCAGGCTGAGTGCTAGCCCCTTACATGAGGGTGGTAGGCATGGCAGGACTCTGGTCGCCGGCGAATCTTCTGGGACTTCATTCGGTTACACTTGACTGTGGCATTATGTGCAGGGGTGTTAAGAAACAGACAGTCACAGTGGGCACACGTCAAATGTCCCTGTCACCCTGGAAACAATAACCTGCATAGAGCAGCACCCTCTGTAGCTACAAAAAAATCAACATATAGAGCATGATGGCCAAACTTAACTTAAAATGTTATATTATAATGGTGATTCTGACACTTGCCAATGAATGGGAGAAAAACTAAAATAGTTGAAGGTCATTTGAACTTCATAGGTTCTAACCTAAGGCGCTATTCTGATACAGTTTGATGCAGCCAGTCCAGACAAAACCTCTTACAGCAGAATGATAATCACATTAGTAGATGGGTGGACACATGGGCTACTGAATAGCGATAACCATAAGGTGCCCACACATTACACAACAGGGAGCAATCCAGGATAAACTTATCAAGGATGTTTTAGAAATGAGTGAGGAGCCATATTATCCGGCTATGTCGAATATGTGCTTTCATCGTGGGTCTGCACTAATCTACAGTTCACTTGCTAATCTAACTCTCGCATAACTGATCGGAGATGACACATGGTAAGGATATATTTGACCTCCCGTTGGGTCAGTGTGATAGGTGAGTACTGGCGAGAGCAGTCGCAGTCCGCTTGTGTAACCACCATCACCAGATTAGTGTTCCGGACTTGCTGCAAAACAAACATCCTGGAACAAAGAAGAAGTATGTAAAACCAGTGTTAGAGACCGACCCCTACCACAGCCTTAATCTTGCATGACATGTTTAATCTTGCATCTATAGAGTTGGTTCGGTAATTTGTTTGTTGTGTGACTTAGCTGGAAGTCAACGTGAGGATTGTAAACATGCTACATTTGAACTGCCATTCCAAAGCAGCACCATGGACAGCAACTAGAACACTTTATAGCAATAGGAATCAGTAAATAAACAGTACACGTTGTGACACTAAAAATTCAAGAACATGAGGAACAGGGATTTAAAATGACAAAGAGTAATTACTGCCTTATTTGAGAGACAGCATAGCTGCACAGATGGGTCTTCAGAGTGAAACAAGAAGAGTCTTTCTAGGTCAGCTTTTTGCGAGCACTTACTTCTGACAGCGGCCACACTTGATGATGCTATTGGTCTCCGTAATGGTTGTGTCATACATAAAGCCAGGATACTCAGTGTCACACGGCTGCATGATGTCCACCTTCTTCTGCTTATGGGCTGGGAAATATAAACAGTCACCAGTTACAAACACACATCCTTTGGTCTCCTCTCTCTCTCTCTCTCTCTCTCTCTCTCTCTCTCTCTCTCTCACACACACACACACACACACACACACACACACACAGACACAATAACTTACACAGTCTATCCGTATTACTGATGAGTCTAATAATTAACGGTAATGCTCAATCTAGACACTAAGCACTAACAGTAATCTCAGCACTATTTTGTACCCATACTCAAGCTACATGAAGCAATGTGAGGGCATGACAGGTATACTCACAGGCATGGTACAAAGACTTGGCTGTGTAAGGACAGTGGGATAGACACACATAAGAAGATAGAGTGTGATGATTGAGGAAAGCAATGATGAGGCACAGCACAGAAAAAATGAGAGGTCACAGTATGAAATTGGTGTAGAGGATTTACGAAGCTGAAAACATGATGTAGAGCGAAATCCCTCCTTTTTCAGCAAGAAGGAAGCTCATCCACGCTTTTCCCCCCGTCTATCGCTTACACATATTGACAGTCAAGTGACGCGCTAATCTTCCATAATTTTGAAGGCTTTAAGCTTCTTAAATGTTTTATCTTTTATAGCAAAGTCGTTGGAGCCATAGAAATGCCTCAACTTACCATCTGCCACGTAATCTGAGTGCCAAAGTCCACAGATGTTAAATTCCAATAAAAACCTTCAAGTGAGACCAAAACAAGTCGGTTTTTTTTCATGGCTTTATAACTGACAAAATATGGTTCAACATCCTGCACAAAATGCAAAACATGTACTGCAAAGGTTAACATTTGTATTCACACATTTCTATTTTAGTTCAGTCAAAATGACCAGCACAAGTAAAGATTTTGTGATTAACTAACATTTAATGCAAAGAAGAACACCCTAAAGACATAACTTACTAAAGTTACTGTATTTATTGTACTTATGTGTGGTACCAAAACTATCTCTTTAGAGTTTTCTAATGTTGATTATAACATTTTAAAGGGTTGAACCCGTGTTTTATTGATTGTCATTGACCATGCATGAGATTTGTTTTATAACAAAATATACAACAAAAAGTCACTCACAGCATGAAGTTGGATATGAACCACTTAACCACAGCCATTAGTCCATAGAAAGGCTGCAGGAAGACGTGAAAAATAAAATATGTCATGCAATGTCTTGCTCCTGAATATTGCTAGAAAAATGTAGTGGTGTTGTGTGTAGAGTTCTAAATATTGCTCTCAGCAATGTTTAAAACAAGAGGCAGACCAGGCAGCCTCAATAGGTGTTATCAGGTGTGCTAGGGCATGACCTTTGGAAAGGACAGGGATACAAGGGAAAACTCACACTGAGCAGTGGCCGAGCATCGCTTGAGTGGCCGTGAGAAGTCTTGCACATGGCCTGGTAGTCGTACAATGTAACCCTGCATTATAAAACACAACACACAATCACAACTGCAACTCCAGCCCGCTGACAGGTTACCAAACATGGTGATGTGGATGAACCACCTGAACATGTTACCTAATTTAAAACAGATGTGATTTAATATGATATGATATGACCGACTCTCTGCAAGAACATGATATAAAGTTACGTTTACATTTTCTGTTTTACATGGTATGTAATGACAAGAGCCAAGCCAAGCCTTAACATTGCTTAATATGGGCTATGACACACTATGACTCTCACCTCTTGTACAAGCCTGTTTTAAGCAGCTGTGCCATCACTGAGCCATCCACTTCCCCAAAGAATTTACCAATCTGACAGGGATAGAGGAGATTTCACACACTCATAAGTAAGTACTGTTGTGTTTGTGTGTGTGTGTGTCTGCCCTTGCAGATCCAGCAAAAACATACTAAACCCGTTTTGTTTCCTGGAGGCTGCCAGACTGAATGACTGTGATGTAACGGTGTGCCTGATTGAGTGGCCCTGACTTCGATGCTGTTGGATGGGCCTGCGCTGGCAGAGGAGCAGACACAGTCAGGGAGGCCTCCCACGGTGAATATCCCATGCAGCGCCAATAACATGCCTTCCGCTCCATGTTCAGATTATGCAATAAAGATCTCAGTAAAAACGCTCACTGTCGACTGCGGTATATGCAGCGTGCTGTATTGCTAAGCCACGCTCTCTGCTAAATTCAAAGTGCAAAATGCTCAGCTAAGCTGCAGATATCTAAAGGAATATTATATTAGGTGAAAATGTACGTTTCAAAAACTAACCCAGTAACACACACACACACACACACACACACACGCACACACACACAAACAAACACATTCAGTGTCACGAACACGTGAACACATGACTGCATGCACGGCCTCACACATGCTCTCTGATGTGCTGCCATACAGATGCCCTTGGTCCCTGTCCACCGGGATGCATCTGTGCAGGATTAGGTGCCATAAGTGTCCTGCATCACCAGATGCTTTAGATACAGTTTGGAGCACATATGCTGCACCCCCCTCCCCATCTACCGTAGACACGGCCTCTGTCTCATGCTCGCCTGCCGTCTCTTACAGTATAGATATGCTATGATACCTACGCACATATGCACTTACAACACAGCTATTACACGCACAATACTCTAGTCTCCTAGAGTTTCCATTTTAATATTTTTCTCCCAATTTTTTTGTGTCAAATGTATTTGCCTGATGAAGGTCTAAGACCGAAACGTTGAAAACTATAAACTATATGCGAAATGGTCAGTGTGCGGGATTTTTTCTATGTTCCTGTTGTGTCAAACGTATCAAACATGTCAAATGTAGTTTTTTTTTAGTGTAATGTTTTTAAATCTGGTATCAGTGGTGCCATCATGTAATACTCACATCATTTTTCTCTTTGGAGATTATTATGAATCCATTGTGGTCAATGATGTAGCAGCTGAGGTCCTGAAAAAAAGAATAATTACTAACATTTCACCCCTGGCTGTAGCGAGGACACACACACACACACACTTAGCCTGAATGTATTAATGCGACTTTTCAGTGGGTTCTTCACATGAGCATGATTCATATTGTACCCATGTGCAGTTATATAATGGACTATATCCTGGGATTATAACGGGACTCCTATATTACTTTATTTATACCACAATTTTCTTATAATGTGTACTTAATGGAATAATAGTGGACTAATCACCATCTGAGAGACTGAAAACCTGCCCTAGGCAGTTGGGCTAGCCCCTTGAGCCGTCGGAACTGCCCAAGGTTTCTTCCTTTACCATAACAAGTAAAAACAAGAAACGCTGCTAGGGAGTTTTTCCTTGCCCCTGTTGCTCATTGGGCATCTTTGTGTTAAGCGCTTTGAGACATGCCTTTTGTAAAAATGCGCTATATAAATAAAATTGAATTGAATTGAATATGTGATTCTCACTCAGTTGACAAACATGAAAGTTCTCCAAAACAGATCATCACACTTTGACAAGCAAAAGTACTTGTTCTAGAGCTAAGGCCACTTACAATGCTGTCACAGCTAAGCGGACAGACGCCTTCCACATTGCTGCACTGTAGGGAGAAATTGACAATAGACAGGAAATTAAGAACTCAATACAAAGTAAATGCACAGAGAACACTGCACAAATACAATGAGCTTGCAATGACGTATGCACAAAATGCAAAAAGCCCTACAATTATACTTTGAGGTATACAATTGTGCTTTAAGGAATAAAATAGAGTTGAATATACAGGCTACTTACGTCTGTATCATTGGGCTGCTCATAGGAGTGAAAAGAGAGGGAACAAATGAGAGATGCTTTGTGAAGTTGAATTGCAATAACTGAAACAATATGTATTATGTGCTTGTGCTCACTGATGTGTGTACTTGTGTGTGTGTGTGTGTGTGTGTGTGTGAGTGTGTATAAAAGAGAGAGCTACTGGCCTGGCTCTAAGCAAGAGTAACCTACCTGAGTCGCTATAGAAAACAGCCGGGACTGCAGTGAGGACAAAGACATTTGCACTCCGATAACTGGATTAAAAAAGCAGAAGAAATTGTGTTGTGAAACAAACCAATTTCTGGGTTCAGTGAGCATATGCCAGTGGCCACTGCATGAGCAATGGGATTTCTTTTTTCTCACAGTCATTTAAAAAAATTTATGACTTTGGAGAGGAAAGTTTCCTCCTTCTTAACAGTCCATCCCACCACTCTAACAGCTTTAATTTCTCTCCTCCTCTTCCTCCTCCTCCTCCTCCTCCTCCTCCTCTTTCTGCCACATACCCACTTCCACAGTAAGCCGTGGCACACACACACACACACACACACACACACATGTCTGTCTATGATGAGCTGGCTACACTCATCAGAGAGAGAGAGAGAGAGAGAGGGTTGTGTCAGTATGTGAAAGGGTGTATATGAGAGGGAGAGATAGAGAGAGAGTGAGAGAGAGAGAGAGATGTGTCGGGATGTGAAGGGGTGTATATGAGAGGGAGAGAGAGAGAGAGAGAGAGAGAGATGGAGAGGAAGAAGGGAGGGGTGATGTCCTAAAAGAGAAACGCCTTTCCCAGATACAGGGATGCATGCTGGTTAAGCCACAGTCCTCAGCCTCCGCCACAGAGACGCAAGACGCACACACTGAGAATCCGGCTTCAGGACATGACGATCTACACATCCAGTCACCGATGCAGGGCACAAACAGGACTTTTTCTGTGTTCGGCTAATGTATTTGCAAACAAATGCAAAATATAGTTTTGTACTCTCTGAAGAAGGCACAAAAAGAACAGATGAGAAGCCAAAGGTAAGAAGACGCGCTTTGTTAACCTTCCTAAGCTTTGACTAGATTTTAACATTATCTGATTTTCTGATGTCTATCATGCCAATATATAGAAAGCTAAATTGTTCATTGAATCAAGAGCATTGTTAAAAAAAGAACCCGTAAAAATAAAAATAGGTATTAACTTGCTATACAAATCTTCATTTCTGTACCACATACTTGTTTTGGGGTATCATTGGATGCTTATTCTCAGTTTGAGTTTAACTGGCCATAGTCGCTGATCACCCCGTCCCACTGCTCAGCTTTATTAAAGATGATGATCTACATAGCAGACCATTTAGATGTCATGCTCCCATGGGACCCCTTGATCCATGCTCTGGCATGGATTACCTCAACCCTTTTACTCTGATTAAGCCCCCGCAGCTTCAAACACACTCATCAAACCCGCTTGAGTGTGTGAGCAAATGTTTTTTTAGCTGTCTGATCCGGGTTCATTTACACGTGGGTGATCCGGTGCGACGCCCGTGGGTGCTCTCTAAGCTCCACACCAGCTTGTTCTCTCACTTGCAGCACCGCAGAAAAACCACAGAAATAGCACAGAGCTAAAAAACATGATCCAAAGCAGTAAAAACCCTTTAAGTGATTATGGCTTGTAAATGGCTGAAAATCATACCAGGCAGAAAACAAAGTGGTCAAGCAGGGCATAGACAGACAAAAGCCGGTATATGTTTGTCACGCAGCCAATGCCACGCCACTGGCGAATTCAGGACAGGATGAGGAAGCAAAATTCTAATCTCAGCACTAATGAAGTTTAAAACAGCTGTCATGGCCTTGCAGTTGACTAGGTGGTATGCTTACGGTTATTAATGTCCCTGCCACCAAAACCTGGGGGAGTGCTAATCATGACTGACAGTCAGCTTTTAAGTGCACCTCTGGGAAGGAAAGTCTTCGTTCGGAGAAAGAGTTGCGACTCCGTGCCACCATGACAAAGGACAAGCCTGAGGGGCATGCACTTAATGGCTTTCTCCAAGAGCTGGAGTGTAAGAGAGGCCATCTTTCTCTCTCTCTCTCTCGTGTCCTAAAAAGCCACTCAGTCATTCAGTCACTGTGCTACATTGCACATGTGGATGCTCAAAAGCACTATGGTAGACATATATGTACAGTGAGCCGGCAAGAATGTCCCTACATCCAACGAAGACGGACCAACGTGCATGATAACTGCTGTACAAAATGGAAAATAAGAGTAGCATGAATGTTAAAGTTACTTGAGAACAAGGATGTTGAATAATGACAGGCCAGAGGAATGTTGATCATTTGAGAAAAACTGACTGACTGTGACACCAACTCAAATATTCATGCATTTTTAAATATGTGAAACCATATGGCTGCCATTTTTATCAGGTTCAACAAGCATGTAGCCCTGACTACTACACTGCCACACACATTGCACATCAGAGACATGATGTGTCCGTTGGGATAAATTTGCTCCCTTTTGAAAGTTGGGGTTGTTACTATGTACAGTTCACAGATGTATTCATTCATAAAGACAATCCGATAAAGTTATCAGTTTCATACATACTATTTTAGGTGTACTTACTGACTTACAGGTTTCGCTATTTATATGCGTGTAATTTAATTGACATGTGTGTCACCAATTTAAACCAGTGTCATTACATCAATTCAATATTATTCTTCACTATTGCTACAGACATGAACTCACATACAATATGAAACATGATCTTAAAAACAACTGATTCCCCTGTCGGAGTCTCTTGTTCAGCTTGTTCAGTCTGCTTCTCCCCCAGCATCAGTGTGCCATAGAAGGGTTACTGTGTCCATCGGATCCAATCCCTTTCACAGGCCCAGATGAGCAGTTTAGTAAAGGGCCATGATTTACTGATCAGACATGTGGTACCTCACTAGGCTGACCCGGAGCAGGATGGACAGACATTGTAAGTCTTAAGCATTCTTTTCATTTTTTCTGTTCTCAACAAAAAATCATTACATTTATAAACAGTACAGTAGAGGATATTATTATAGATTTTAGTGTATATATATATATATATATAGAGAGAGAGAGAGAGAGAGAGAGAGAGAGAGAGACATTTTTAAGTATTTATATATATTATTTATATTTGAAGGTATTTATATTTACTCAATATTATTATTAACAAAATAATTAACATTCTCATAATTGTATTTCATTAGTTTTAAACATGCACTCACTAGCATTAATACTTTTATTCACTTTATTCTAGCCCTTGTGGTATGTGCAACTGTTATATGGCTGCTGGGGATGTTACCGATGGCTGGATCCTGCCCCGCTACATGTGTCTGCGCGGGCACGGATGCCATATGCAATGACCAAGGCATAACCTCCGCACGCTACATCACCGATCAGCTTCCCAAAGGCATCAGTGTCCTCCAGCTTTCCAGAAACAACCTCACCACCCTGGGGCCTGGAGCTTTCTCCAACACAGGCAGCCTGCAGAGCCTCGACCTCTCCAGCAACAACATCTCTGTGCTTTATGCCAGGGCGTTCTCCAACCTGACCCAGTTGGAGAGACTAGATCTCTCTAGCAACCCCATATATAGCTTGCCATCGGGCCTCCTCGGTGAACTGCCGATGCTAACTGAGCTGGTCCTGAGTGACGCCAGCATGCACACCCTCAGTCCCGACCTCTTTCAGGGGCTGATGCGGCTCCGGCGCCTGGACCTGTCCCTGAACAGACTGTCCTCATTGCCGCGGGGGCTGCTGGGGGGCCTCCAGGAGCTCACCTGGCTCTCCCTGGCCGCTAACAGCCTGCGGAGCCTGCAGCGGGCTGAGTTTGAGCCCCTCTCGGAGCTCCAGAGCCTCCTGCTGGCGGGGAACCCCTGGGAGTGTGACTGCACTCTGGTGGAGTTCAAGCACTGGCTGGAGTGGATGCTCTACAGGGGTGAGTGAGGCCTCAGGGCCGACCAGTGGCTGGTGAGCTTCTGTCTCATGTTGCTTTAATTTGCTCTTGTGAGCACACACATTCATTGTTACAGTAGTCATTTTGGGAGCACACACATTAATTGTTACAGTAGTCATTTTCAAAATGCTGCTAAAATAAAATAATGCATGACAGCCCAAAATAAGAAAATAATTCAGACCACTAAATATAGTTCATTCTAAAAATTTGTTCTAAGCTGCACTGAGATGCTTTGAATGAACTGACTAGAAATGTTTTGTGTGGCTTTGCTCTGTGGCTGAGCAGGGGGACAGGTGGACGCTCTGGAGTGCAGTCTGCCCAAAGAGCTCTGGGGGAGAGACATACGGGCTGTCCCAGCTGAGATGTTCAGCCACTGCACGCGCGACGCCTACCAGCCCTGCCCCAGGGCTCCAGATGGCCAGGAACTGGGAGGCGACGGCGGTGCGTCCGACTGCGTGCGGCAGCGATACCGGGCAGTGAGCGTGCGTCGTGCGGCCGCAACGGTGGTGGTAGCCGGCGTGGTGTGCAGCGTGGTGTGCGTCATGATGGTGGTGGCGGCCACCTACGGCTGCGTCTATGCCTCGCTGGCCGCCAAGTACCAGCGGGAGAAGAAGGGCAAGGGGCACAAGCCACCACCAGATGGCGGCGATGAGAAAGACCCGGAACAGGAAGAGAAGAGCGAGCTCCTGCCCGATGTGGCACGAGAGACTGAAGTCAAGACACCCTCTGTTGAGGTGGTGCTCTCAAGAGAGGTGTGTGTCTAACTGATTCATATTTCATGCCATCATTTCATTGTCTGTTTTTTTTTTTTGCCTTTCTTATGGAGAAAAGTGTCAAAACCCACCAATCCTCCCTCTTTGACAGAAAGCCTGGACTTTAGATGTCCATATGTATTTTGTGTTATTGTCCACCATCTTAATATCCATATGTTACGTAGTGTAATAAAGAGAAAACAACAGAACACAACATATAAGCACTTTTGTAAGATAGCTGTGATGGAGAGACAAGAAGCTGAATATCTGGCATGCTCTTACACTATGAAAGAATGATGAATTTAAGACATATGACACTTAGTGTCATCAATGTCAGTGTGTGAACATGGAACAGTATTATATTGATGTGTCAGATGGTTTGTATGATCAGTCTTTAGAGAGCAAAATACATACTGTAGAAACAAATGATTAATTTCCATATAAAATGCAATGAACAGATTTAAATGAAGTGATTCCACTCTGTCATCAGTCAAAAAGGTCATTCTCTCATAAACTATGTTTGCTTTTATCTGTCTACTACATATTTGAAATATTCAACATTCAATTGTTTGGATTTTTCATTTGAGGTTTTTGTATATTGGTCTAAACGGTTGTAGTATGACTTCCTTTTAGTAAATGATGATTTATGAGTTATTTGATCGTGGACATCTCAGGGATGTGCAGAATATTGACCTCGGTTACCTAATATAAAAACATGGACCAAAGTGAAAAGTAGTATTGATTGGGCTGTATTTGGAGTTTATGGTATTTAGTTTAATTTGTCTCTAGGTTGTGTGTTCTGGAGATGCTGTTATGGTTTTGTATGTTTTGAGGTTCAACAAAAAATAAAAATAAAAATAGACCTTTTTTGAATCAGGGTTCCCAATTTTCCATGCCACTGGTGCTGTATTTACAATAAGGTAAATCTTCTAAGGACAGTCAGGTGAAAAGCCGTGTTAGAGGGCTGACAGGTCCTCACCTCCAGCTAATGCCGTCCGTGGTCCAGATGTCACCGTCACAGCAGTAATGGCAACAACATACTTCCCACCTGTGCCACAAAACAGGGAGAAGTTGAGTTCAGACAATCTTTACGGAATGACAGACGCGTGAAATAACATCAGGCCGCTGTGATGGGGCCCACCTTTGTTGTCGGCGTCTGTGGGCACATAGAAGAGGAACTTCCCAGGGGTGTTCTCCGCTGCGATCCGATACCACACCGGGAAGTGGTCCACAGTGAAGAGGTTCTTTTTGTCATTTGGGGTGAGAAATTTCCTGTGGGATTACAAAGAGAAAAATATATATAATACAAAATGGGCAGAATCAGTACCGTCAACTCAGGTCAAGGGGTAAATGCACACCTACAGTCTTAGGGTACTGTCCAACTGTCAAAGTCTTGTGATCAAAGCAGTGATGGGGACTTAAAGCAGGGCTAAGCAACATTCAGTTTTTTTCTCTCACGAGCTCCCTCTATAGACCGCTGTATTGCATTGTATTGCACTGCATTCTATTGGAGGCGGTCCGCGCTGCTGAACATTGCAAGTGCTGTACTGCTATAGTTCACAGTGGCACATTCTACACCGCTTGTTCGCCGTGTAATGACTCATTTTAGCATCCTAAACAGTATGAAACGGATTAATTAAATGAAAAATGTTGCAAAGTGGGCCTTTAACAACCATTGTTGCATTAGTCTAGTAAAATAACTGTACAATACCCATGCTTATGCTATAGAAAAACTACGTAAACTACGTATACTCATAACAAATGAAAGCTGCTGTAGGGAGTTGAGACCCTTATTTGTGCACCAACCCATAACTCCGCAGCTGTACAACATAGAACATCTGGGCTTTTGATGTGAATGCCATGTGTTTGCCTGACTGATTCTGCATGTCTGTGGTACTTACTTTGCAACCCGTCTCTCAACGCCTGCATATCTGGTGACTCGCAGCAGGCCAGAGCGGGTGCCCAGGAACGCAGTCTCCATCCCTGGATCCATTCTGGAAATATGAAGATAAAGGTTTGGTTAATCAAACTATTTTTAATACACCTAATAAGGTACCTACCAAAAAAAACATTTACCCTGAAGCATCCATCATCATAGCAGTCCAGTAAGCCTCCATTGGAGCGGTCACCACAGCATCAAACAGCAACTGCTGTAGCAACACTTCATCACCTATAGGGCAATAATAGAGAAGGCCAATATAGATTTCAGTGATTCCATTGTGTCATATCATAAAAAGCATTTAGCCTTCCTTCCTATGTAATTTGTACACACTTACATTCCAGATCAGGGTCCTTCCCTGAGAGATATTTGAAGACAGCTTGCATCTGAGTGAGCTTGCGATGGTCAGGGTCAATGTCTGTCTCACAGTAAGTCCTGGACAAGATCACAAACACAAAGCAGTCTTCAAAATACACATGAACAGGATCATAGAGCAATACATTGCCCACTTTCTCGTCACCTGGTGGAACATGACACTGGAAGATGAACTTACCACTCTTCAGCAATGGTAAGGTCTGGTTGGTTAAGATCATGCATTCCTAAAGGAAAGAATTTATGTTAGTCAGATAAATAAGGGCCTCAAAATACACAATTTACAAAATTCAGAGATCACAGGATGTGACAATGACTTGTTGCATATGGCTACACCATATCTCGAGAGATAAATACTGTGAAAATAGCAGCTCATAGTGGCAAACAGATGTAATTACACTTAATTTCATTGATCCAGATCGAGCCAGCACCATGGTGATCATCATGGTGATAATATACAAAAACATGATAGAGCACCTGAATGCAAAGATATATTTACCTTCCTCTACTGAGACATTTCCGTAGAATATGTACTCTCCATGACCTCGAGTGAGTACCATGCCAAAACTAGAATCACAAGGACAATTTCATTTTATTTTAAATATTATCATCTTGTCTACATCCAAAATTCTTCTCATCACACTTTCAGGAAAATATATTTGCTTGATTTCTTTACTATCTTAACAATACCTGAATGGAGTATCATCAATGACGGTGTAAAAGTAATCATTTTTCAAGAATAAGGGTCGTTTCTAAAGAAAAGACAAAGTATCCTCAGATATGCAATATATATTAATATTTAGCTCTCCCATTTTTTTACTTTGCGAGGAAGATTCACTTACCGCGTTGTCCACTGATGCTCGCACATCTATTGTCAGCGTGCCAGTTTCTCCTTTCACCATGGATGTTCTCAGCTTTGTAGGTAACCCACAAACCCAACAAAGACATTGTTAAGTCTCTATGCCTTAGTGTATGATGTCAGTGCATGTGCAAGTCTTACATGTGTGTGTATGTGTGTGTGTGTGCGTGTATGTGTGTTTTGGGTCTTACAATCTCCTCTGTGTCCTCCCACTCGGCCTCTGACAGGTCAACACTGTTGTAGTTAGGTTTGGGTTTTAATCTCTTCTTCTCATCTATATACTGTGGAGAAGAGAGTTTCCAAACGATCCACCCAAGCAACACAACAGGATGAAAAGTAAGAAGGGAGAACACTTAAAAAACAGTTGTATTGGTGAAACAGCACACCAGGGTTAAAAGCACAATTTAACCCTTGCAGTAAATCAGCAGCTAAAATAAAGCTGTGCATTCCCAGCCTCTCCCAATCTGTAAGCTTCGGGGACACACAGGTTCTTACCAAAGGCCGGAGGTCTGGGTGTGCCAAGATGTAGCCATTGTTTGTGATGAGGAAGGCATAGCCGTGAGCTCCCAGCTAAATCAGGCGTGTGGGCAAAATGCAAAAAGTTGCAATCACACCCAATTTGACGAGTGAAGTCTATCCATTTGGCCTGTCATATACTGTTTTGGAAATTCACTTAACAAAATATGCATAACTATGTGAATGTGAAAACTTAAAACTGACCTTATATCGGGGTGCCAACTTCATCACTTCCACGAGGGGGACGTCTGTCCCCACCACCCCCAGGAGAATTCCATGAGACAGCTGTCAAGAACAAGTGAAATAATCAACATGTGGTAAAACTCCCTCCAAGAGTCTGGCATGAAACTGATTATCACGGAGGACACACTGACCGTCTCCTTCTTCTTGCTGAATACTGGCATTGCCACAGACGTCATTAGCAGTAAACTGTGAGCCATGGTGTTGAAAAGCTGAGAGAAAGACATTCAGTGAGCCACAAATACTATCCAGACACTAGGGCCACAACTCAAAATTCTGTCTATTTGAGACTGAATGGGTAGACTGGGATCCTCAAGGAGAGGGCCTCTATGAACAGCTACAGTTTTTACAGAAATTTGACACTAGAGGGCGCTAAACATCTACAAGTCTTTCACTCTTGGGCAAAAGACTTCACTCTTCAAAGGCAGACATTTTCACAGGTACCTTCACAAATGTAGCCTAATCTAGAAATCTAGATGTACACTAGCGGTAGAGAATAGCTTTGCTATAAAGGTATCTAGAACGGGCCTCAGGAGCCTTTCTACCAAAATTGGTCAGACCAATCACAGCGTTCTATCTTTGTAGACAACCGTTGATTTTCACCCCTTGAGTCTATTGGTCATAACTAGACTTTACATTTTGACATTATATTCTGATGTGCCAGGGTACACAAATGATTCAGTTATACTACAAAACTATTGGAGGCTAACTATTAGCTTTACCTCCTTTGTGTTTGGGAGCTGTTAATGAGAGAATGGGAGACAGGACAAAGTACAAGTGAAATGAAATGGTCACAATGAGATATGAAACAATTAATATGAATCCCAAGTTGAACACTAAGGATGTGTGAAAAGTAGTCATCTCTTAGGCCAGAAGGAATACCAGGTGGGTCAGCTTACCACACTGTCCATGTAAGCCTCTGTCCAGATTATGTCATGGTCGTGGTCTATGACCATAGGTCGACTCAGCACATGTAAGTACTCCATTACATTCTCTTGTACATCTGCTAGTGTATTGATATGGGTGTAGTAACCTGCATTCAAATAAATTCATATATACATATTAAAAATTGGGGCAAAGGGACCACAGATGTGAAAAAATAAAATATTTTTTAGATAGTTTATTTAAAACAGATACTTTACCTTTGTTATTGCAAGCAATCCATTTGACATTGTCAGAAAAAGTCATATCACGACCAATAAGGTATGTAAAAACCCGAACCTAAAAAAAAGCAGTAGAGAGTTAAAAGTATGTTGTAATGCTGCAGTTAAACGTGCTAGACCTTTAAGTATCGACTCCTACGGACTTTCCCCTAAAGATGGCAGCTAAAGCAGCAACATTTCCGGAAATGTACTGGCTCGTTAAAATTCATTCTGGACTCTCTATTCGACCACATGAAGACCTCAGGATACTTCGGTTTGGCTTTAGGGACCCTCTACTCACTACCACATAAGTGTAATGTTGTTTGGAACTGAAGAAGAGGTATAAAAATAGCGTTTTGTAGCGGCGGAAATGATATGCCCTGGTCACTTCCAGGCTAATGAGTTTTGGCTCAAAACGGTAAAATATAACTTTCTCAAAACACATCCGAATGACATGATTTTGATCAACTCAACGTATGTACTCCCAATCATCCGTAAATAGATCTAAAGTGTATTTTACTCCAGATGATTCCTTTAAGGCTCAGGAGGGGGCAGTGTATGAAATACTACATTAGTGCCCTCTGTTGGTCTTTTATATACATTTTTTGGTCATTATAAGGTAAGCTCCAATTACTCAAGGAATCAAGAAATTTTATTGTCACATAGGCTACTTTTTTAGGTGTAAAAAAGGTAGTGGAAGAATTATGATTTTTATTGGTTCTACTCCAGACATTAACTGTTTAAAGAGGGGCTAAGTAACGTTCTGTTTTTCTCTCTCACAAGCTCCCTCTAAAGACCGCTGTATTGCATTGTATTGCACTGCATTCTATTGGGGGCGGTCCGCGCTTCTGAACATTGCAAGTGCTGTATCTACCACTATAGGCCACGGTGGCGCATTCTACACCGTTCGTTCGCCGTGTAATGACTCATTTTAGCATCCTAAACAGTATGAAACGGATTAATTAAATGAAAAATGTTGCATAGTGGGCTTTTAAATCCCATATGTCTGCATCAGATAAAGAAGTGGCTTAAATCTGTCAGCCATCTCGGATGGATAAAATGGCATCCTTTAAAGCAAAGCCGAATGGGCAGGCTGGCTAGCAATTTAATCCCAGCTCTTTCTGTTGCCGCTATTCTGAACATACAGTACTATCTACACTGTATGTAACGCACTCTCTGCTCCTGCACTTCAGATTGGATTCCGAACTACATTTCATTAATTTGTATTTACACATGTGTAATGACAGTAATGTCTAATCTAATCTAATCTAATCTAAAGTCTACAATCTCATAGAGGTAGAAATTGTCAATCTCATGTTTGCACACATGTACTGTAGCTTCATCATTTAATAATAACCAAATAACTAATCACTATGCCTTTCATAGAAAACACAAAAAGGTCCAACCATGACCCAATTAACATGGCATAAGGTGGAACTGTTGGATTCCATCACTGATTCCATCACTGTGCGCCTGGATTCTTTAGGTGTGAACTACTGGGGCTCCTATCCATCTGTCTTACATACTGCTGGATGTAGGCCTATGTGTCATTCAGCACTCATAGACAAACATACACATACTGCTGGATATATGCATTCAACACCTACAGTATAGGCAAACATAGACATACTGCTCAATGTATGCAATCAGGAAAACAGACATACTGCTCGATATATGCATTCAATACCCATAGAAAAACAAACACATACTGCTCGATGTATGATTTAACACCTACAGGCAAACATTCACTGACCGCTGTCTGTATGCATTCAATACCTATAGACAACATTGACAGACTGGATGTACTGTGGGCTTTATTTAACACTTATAGACAAACATAGGCATAGGAGCAGACTAACAGTAATTGGAGTCCATTTCTATGATTTTGCGATCTATTACCTATGCAAATAATTATAATTTCCCCAATAGCAAGCAAATACCATACACTTTTAACAATAGATTGAGAAATGATAGTACACCTAGGCTCAACTGATTTCCATGCACCTTTTCGGTTTGCGAACCTGCACTGTAAAAAACGTAAAGTTATAACAACTTAAAAATTCAAGGCAACTTGATGCACAGAATTTTTGAAAACATGTTTTAAAAAACCTAGAAATGTTAGTTTTTGTGTTGTGTAAACTCAAAAATTCTGTGCATCAAGTTGCCTTGAATGTTTAAGTTGTCATAGCTTTTCATTTTTTACAGTGTGCACGTCCACAGCACAGATACTGTAGCTACTAGCCAAGTGCTTTTGAATGATTTAAACTAGCCCAATTTAAGCTGTCATGTGCAATAGGAGAAATTATTGATTCTGCCAACTTTGATTGATTGAATTTCTAGAATATGGTGGGAAGCTTTGTTTTATCTTCATTTCAATAAAATCTGCTTTAGACCAGTAAATTAGGGTTAAATCAGAAATGTGTTTTAGCTCAAATAAAGAGAATGCTTAAGCTTTACCTTCTTCTCAGGCCAGTTGAACTCCTCAAAAACAGCCTGGAAGTCCTCCATGGCTCCATCTGTGATCAGCATGATGGCCTGGTTGCAAAGGCTGCCTTGGCCATTTGCTGAGGCCTGGGAAGAGGAAGGAAAGGGACAGGGAATCATACATTTGTTGGCTGCAGACTGTCTGTGTGTCTGTAGGTGTGTGTGTGTGTATGTGTGTGCGTGTGTGTGTGTAACCGATATAGAGGGCGGAAAAGGGGAGTTTGTGCTAAATAGACTAGCTCTATTTTCAGGAGGATGCACTTCTGAGATGAAATTTGAGAAAAAGGCGGTTAACGAGCTATTTTACCTGTTAAATATTTTATCAATCAAGCTGACCTTTGAATTTTAAGACTACTAATTAGTGTATTAAGACAGACCTTCACAGACAGTACGTGAATGGAGTATAACGTAATCTAATATCTTCATGAAACTTCTCTGGATGATGAAATGAAATGATACCTATTCATATGGACATTAGACATTATATGATTCATGATTTGACTTGACCTGATTCAAAGTTATGAAAGTCATTAAAGGGATAAATTACATATTTAAGCATAAAATTTCATAAGTCTTGTAAGAGTAATCAACAGCATTCAGTGAGGGAAGTTTCCTAGAGATATGCAATACTTGAAATCAATTTGTCATGGAAACCAATATTGTTATGAGCTTGGTAAACAAAATATTTAGAATCCGCACCCGCATCCACATAAGTAGGCTGTTTACTGACTTTGTTTTCCCAATTTCCATCCAGATCTTTTTTTTTATTCCTTGAATTATTAGCCTGAGAGAGGGGGAAAGAAAGAAAAGTGGATGCTGCTGACCTCATTTAGGACTTTGAACGACTCCTTCATGGCCTTCTTTACTTTGCCCTCACCCTTCACATGAAGTTCATTCACAAGCAACTTGAAATGCTGTCAGAAAATGTTGGAAATTAATAATATTAGACAATCTAGTAATAGCACTTTATTAAAACTACCTGCACACAAGACCAAATCCACGTGGACACCTAACTGAACAATAATTAATAACCACAAGCAGACCCATAACAATAACAATAACATTGATGCAAGATAATGCAGGGATAATCTATTGTTGTAGAACACCTCAGTGCTTATTCGTTATACTTATAAATAATATATATATAATTGTACTCAATACTGTATATGTATAACTGTACTCAATCATTCATTAAACAGTCTAGGTGGCACATAAATCGACAGTCCTATCACATGTAACTTCAAGTGCAATGTCTATGCAATGTAAATAGCAACCCATGCTTTGAGACCCACGTTGTGCAGTAATTAGGCCTACGCCAGAAGTGGATGCAAACACCTTAATAAAGCTGCCCAAAAGTTTTTTAGCAGTGTATTTGGCAACCAATAAAAGCTGTTCATACAGTTTCCCCGCCAAGGCCACAACACAATGCAGGCTGACAGAAAACAAGGAAATCCTGTTGTTATTTTCTTAAAAATAGAACCACGGAGCTGAGGTGGTGTTTTAGGTCTTAAATGAACACTAACATACATGATTTCTACTGATGGATTCAATCAGCAATTCTGGGAAATTAATCCTGATTCCAAGTGCCCTGATGTCTCTGGAGGGCTTCTTAGAGGATCTGCGGCGAGCCAGATGCTCCTTAGCTTAGGGTCAGGATATCGTCACCAGCTCTGACTACAGATAAACCCATCAGCGCCGCCCTGGCCACTGGACTAAGCCTCATTCACAAGGCCGAGAGGACAGTGGCACACTGACCTACCCCAAAGGTTGACAGGCACGGCCACCACTGACACAAGCACGTCAAACACGCGAACATACCAGCAGATGCGTCCTGATACGCTGACCACACACACACTCACGCAGGGTCTCCACATTGTACTTTTCACCCAGATTCAGAGAACGTCAACAACAACACGTATTGATTGCAACAGTATACCGCATGTGATTCCACTCTTCCTTACACTGGTGTCTATTCGTCAAGGCTGGACTTTGAATATCTCCCACCATGTACATGACACCCTGGCCAGCTGTGAGTAACACTGTCTCTGACTCTACAGTGTTGGGGCACAGATAGAAAGTGGTCTGGCTGTGCAACTGTGGGAGCTCTGCAGCGGTGTTTGGTCTCGTTGGCTTAAGGCCCCTCGGCTTAAACGAAGCGGATAATCGACTTACCTCGCGATTGTCCAAGTCGGCCTGCACCAGCGTGCCTTTGAAACAGGGCTCCACGTAGCGTACGTAATCAGTGTACTGTGGAGGGAAGCAGTCATTGGCATTAGGAGATTTCATGGTTAGAATCCGCGTATTGGCCACTGTAAAAGCCACGTAGGATCTATTCTGTATGTCTACATGACCTTGAGACATTTGATGCCCACAGATAGATAGAATGCATATAAAAAATATATTGGCATATAATACATATACTACATCTAGAAGATGCAAACATATATGCTTGTTACTGGTATTTCTGCAAAATACTTGTAATTACTGTAGCATCTAGGTAAGATAAGAAAAGGGATTTGAGTATATCAGATACCAAATCATGGAATCTTCATGGATTTTATTTGCAGCACACTCAAAATGTTGTTGTCAGTACTCAAAAATATTATCCATGCAGTTCTTTTTTTCATTTTCTGATTTAGTTCACATGCAACAAAAATACTTCAGCTGTTTAGTCACAGAAAAGTAGGGGCAAAGAAATTTGACATTAGACTTTATTACCATTTTTACCATTACAACTAATTAAGAGCTGTCTATTCTGTGAATCCTGCATCAATGATTCCTTCCTCAGTGCATGTAACACTGCCATTAAAGGCCCTTACCGCAATGACGTTGACAAAGTCATTCTCTCCTAGTGTGTCCAGGATGGTATTGATGGTGTGCTTGGCAATGGTCAGTTTCAGGCCTTTCATACTGCCACTCACATCTACAACAATGATGATGTCCTTTGGCGATGTGGCAGCCTGAATGTACCTACCAATGAAAAGCAATCATATTTAAGCCTGCATTGCATATGGGAGTTATAGTGAATGTGCCTACCAATTAGGGCTGGGCAATTAAACAAAAAGTAATCGTAATCGACATTCAGAACCTGTAATCGGTCAAATTTTTCCAGGTCAATTATTTCAATTAATTTCCCTTCAACGTTATTCCACCAGCATGTTGAGCATGGAGCGCTTAAAAACTGAGACAATTGAGATCTAACACTTGTAATATGTGAGCATATTTACTGTAGAAAACTCGTCAGTAAACCATGAGGGCAAAATAATAAAATGAATAAAATAATCGTTCATTAATCGTAATCGGGTTAAAATGTTCAATTAATCGAATTTTAGGACAAATCGCCCCCAGCCCTACTACCAATGACAATGAAATGCAAAGACATTAAAGGCCTGGATTGTATATGGATTTCACATTGAATGAACCTCCCAACCCAATATATAAAGGCAATCACAGTAAAGCCTGGTTTGTATGGAATTTCGAATCCCATTAAATACACCTACCAATGACAATAAAAAGCAATCACATTACAGGCCTGATTTTGATTCTTAGTGGTATTACAGTAAGTCAGTATGTGATATTGACTTAATAATCTGCATTTGCCCTGTCCCTTTTCCTCACAAACATCAAGGAAAGTGTAGGCGACATGAACCTGAAGACTGTGACTCAGTCAAGAGCTAACAAGCATTGACACTGCACATCTAAAGTAGACCTTGCATACAAAAAATAGTATTTTGAAGCAAGAGAAACTGCTTCAATTTTTAAATACCAAAGATTATACCTATTACACACACACATGTGTGTGTGTGTGTGTGTGTTATGTATGTATAAGTTCTGTGCTCACCAAACCCGGGAATTATGTGCTCAAATATATTGTTTTGTCTACACATAAATGATATTTAGTTTTATATAACAGAGGGGTAAGTAAAGATGAGAGGTTGCAGTTCTGAGATTTCTGAAGTATGTATTTTTTTTAAATGCCAGAAACCAATTAACACATTAACAGCTGTAAACTGATTAGTTAACAACTCAGAATGAACTAACTGTTGCTATCATTATAACATATTTTTTTAGTTTAGATTTAGCTGACATGTAGATAAATCACTGTCTTGCTATACCTTTACTTCTGTAGTGACCAAATATTACTGCTAGCAACACAAGGCCTCTTGATTATTATATTACGTACACGTCTAAACACCTACATATGGTCCCCATGTGGGTCCTACTGACCTGGCTGTTTATTAGCTAGCCACTTAGGGATGAGATTAAAGTCTTTCTGCAGGATCATGACAACAGTATGTTGCGATAGCTATAACTAGACATTTGGGTGCCATCCACGTACTGTGCATAATCTGCCAAAGTATCCTTGGCTAGCTGTGGGCAGCTAATCTACTCTGCACCTGCCCATGTAACTTGATTACTAGTGTTAGACTGTGTTATTTTTCTTCAGCGGCCATGGTGAGCATGGGGTACCTGTAAGACCACGTACACTATACATTACTGCTGCACAATTAAATACTTTCATGACAGACAGTGAAACTCACCTATTAGGAATGTTGTGCGTCTAATGCCTAGGCACGGTCACCAATCAGAACGGGCCAAGTTATAAAGGCTTATGAACGGAAGCTTTGCTTTTAATACGTGTATATATTTTCAAACAAAATCTCAACATAATCCAACACAATCTCAATCAGAAAAGGTCTGTGTCTTGGTTTTAATCTCACCAATTTCTGTTCCTGCAGTCGAAGGACACCACACCATTGGGATCAGGGGTCCAGCGGATGCCTTCAGAGAAAGGACAGAAATACAGTCATATTCAAATCCAAATATGACTTAAACTTAGTATAATGGCCTCTTGTACTACAGCTCCTAATATTGTAAATAGTTATGTTGTTTAATTGTACAATTCTCCTGAGGTCAGTAAATAGCCTATGCAGTAAATCATTGCTCTGGGATAATTAAACTATTCTAAGCCCAATCAATTAGTATGAAAATGTCCAGGCATCTGAACATAGTCATCGCTGTGCCGTACCTGGGTAAAGTCTGAAGAAGCCAGTTGAACTTCCAAAGTACTGCCATGTGAGAGTAGGATCTTTTTGGAAGTTGTTAACAAAGACATCATTCAGGGCCTCTGACATGTACACTCCATTCAAAATATCAGGATCTGTGGGGACAAATGAGAAAGATCTCACACTGGATCTTTCATCTAGTCATGGCATCAGAGGGGGCCGTTCCACATAACAAAATGGGGTGTCGTAAACTTTTTGCGATTTCAATAAAATTATTTTTTTACATTTCGTGAATATTCATTATTTTATGCGCTCCATAAAAAAATGCGCACCATGTTTTCAAAGAAAAAATCACCAGGAAAATTTTGCCACCTGTATTAACAAGGCATTCGGCTCTGAAGATGATGGCATTGGTTTTAATACCTTAGCGTGTGGCTTATGTCTAAGGCAATTAATAACTTCATACAAGATACTAGGAGTACATATCACACCTTTATTGTAGACATTTGTGGGCACTTGGATGTCACTCTGTAACGTGTTCACAGCCAGTTTGTTGAAATGTTCATTTTCCTCCAGTACAAACTCGCCACCTAAATCAATGAAGTTTCCCTCCTCGTCCATTGTATTCACAAGCATTGCATTGTAGTAGTCAAACTGTAGGGGAAGATACATTATTTACACATTTATTTGTTCTTGGAAACAATCAACAGATAAAACACTCCACTTTAATCTTAATGAAATAAATAAAGAAAACTAAAAAAAAAAACAGACCTCTAATGTTGAATTGTAATCATGGTAGAAATCTGCATCCTCTGCGGTATCTGCGAGTCTCTGTGGGCACATTGTTTAGTGCTATAAACATGGCTTCTGCAATACACATTATATCCCGCCCAGCCTTTCTGAAATATCTAAACGTTTATCATTATTCATATTCAGTAATCAGAACTCCAAACATACACAGAAAATATATTGCCAGGGACTGTGCTCACAAACACTACAACCACAGACACACCAAGACAAGATATTGGTGTCACCAGATGACCTACTGGTTCATGCTGTAATCCACTTTGGAACTAAGGCATGCATCAAATGGCATCAGGCAAATCTAAGAACACCAGAATGGCTAGACCAAATCATTACTCTGAGAGACAAGTTAGAGAGAAACCAGAAAACTTACCTTGACAGATTTCATTTTACTGCCCAGCATTCTTTCAATCTCATCAGAGAACTCCTTAACAAGCTCCCGGCCATCCACATCCTCAATTCTGACAATGGGCTCTACATCTTTTAGTTTCTGTGGGTGAAATTCCATTCAATTTTTACAAAACTTTCTGAACTCAGAATTAATTTACTTCATTTACTTCTACTTTCCCAATGACTATATATTAATAATATTTCACTAAATTGCATTAGGTTTTTAAAGAAACAATTGCATAAGTCAGTGTTTAATTGATATGAAAGGCCTCTTTTAGAGAGTTGAAAATAAAGTTGTCATTCATACAACATACTGTGATAATCCCTGGATTAATTAAATCACTAAACCTAATTAATCCAAGTAACCACAATCTCAAGATAGGCAAACAAATTATAACTCACGACTCTATACTGAACCCATTCCAGATCAAGAAACAAATCAGATTGTCATTCTCAAAGTTAGGTTCAGACAAAGATGTTAGAATTCAAAACTATAAGGTGCATAATGGACATAATGGAAACTAGTTTTCTTTTATGAACTTATTAGCAATTTCTCAAAATTAATCTAAATTAAGGGAAATCTTATCTATTCAAAAGCTTAATACACGAAACCTGTGTGAGTGTTAGGTAAAGATCACCACATTCCAAACAACAGCATTAGAGTAATCCATTTAAGATGAAGTTGTTCTTTAACCAGTGAGTAAGATTTTCACTTTCAAATACCAAATGTTTTCAATCATTTCAGTTTAGTTAAATGTTTAGACATAATGATAATATTACACAAGTTCCAACATGGAAAAGTTATCTGGGATCACAGTATACAAATTGTATGAGGATTTAGTTAGATCTTACAATGTCTATCTTTCTAAGGACTAAATTCCATAGGATTCTGCCCAGTAGCAGACATTTTACTACTCTTAACACTTTCAGACTCATGACTTTTGACAATTACTTTTTAATGTCTCAATCTGAAGGAAATACCAGGTACCCACTTACAGCATCATGATGAACCAAATTCAGTGAGCAATATTTACACATCTCGACTCTCTCTCACACACACTGTACACACACACATACACACACACACACACACACACACACACACACACACACACAAATGCAAGCTTCCAACACCATCAACGCCATAGAAAAAAAGGAGTAACTAAATACAAGGTCACCCAAATCCTATCCACACACTCCCGCAAAATCAATCCCACTCTCTCTCTGACCTCACAGGTGCCAGAGCAGATTCTCATAAATATTTAGGGCAACATGTACTTCATCCCGTGTTCAGAACATTCAAATCCCTGTTTTGTAACAAATGACAAACATCAGTGTCTGATTGAGGGGAGGTTGGGCAGCAGAGTGAAGAGGGGGTGAGCTGGAATATGAAGCATTTTTCATTATTTAGGAGAAAAACTTGTCTTGTTTCATCTGTTACCTGATAATGGAATCGGTTCAGACACCTGATTTTGCGCGAGCTAAAGAATTTACTGTACCTTCTGCAAGAGAGAAACCTGCTTACAGTATTTTAATTAAATTCAGCTAGAGAGAAACCTGCTTATTTTATTTACCTTCTGCAGGAGAGGCGCTCCAGAGTATTTTGCAGCAAGAGCAGTTACTTGATCAGCAAAAATATTGGCCCACACTTGAACCCTAAAAATCAACAGACAGGGAGAAAAGTGAATGAGGTTTAGTGTGCTTTTGAGACGTGTATGCTATTTGAGCAAAATTGCAACACAGTGCTGACAAAATCAATGTTTTGTGAGTTTTGGAGCAAAAAATTAGTTACAGTATCCTAAAAGCAACAATAAGACGTTTTGGAGTATAATATGCAATCTGTATCAACTGTAAAATGTTGCTTCAGGAATTGAATGGGGTGGATTCTTTGTGCTGCAGCATTTAATTTCTAATGGTTTTCATGTCCTACCTCTTCCACCATGAACTGTATTTCAGTTCTTTAAAGTGATCGTAAAATACACACAAAGCACTTTTGGCACACTAAAAGTGATGTTACTGATTCTTTCCTTAATCTGTTAAATCTAAATCAACAACAGCAATCAAAAACAAACATATTGAGATAATCCATCAGTTTCGCAAGTTAGTCGCAAGTGGTAAACAGTAGGTGACAGCAGGAAAGTGTAGCGCAACAAGATTCGCCGGATTTTTAAGGCCATGTCTGTGGCCTTAAACAAGCTTGGTATCTAGTGTCTGTGGTAAGAAGGGCTCAGCAGGTCTTGGCAGGAGGCTGGATTATGACACTATCAGGATCTCCCTAGGGATTACAAAAACCCTCTGAGGAGACACAAATAGAAACACCCAGCAATTAGATCGCAATATGGGCATATCCTTAAAAGGCATGTGGCATATGGAGTAGTGTAGTATTATTTCAATAGTGTAAACAAATGTCACCCCCCCCCCACACACAATGGGGTACCATGACTATTCATTATCCTAACATGACAACAACAACAATAATGATGATGAGAATGATGATGATGATGATGATCATGTTGATGATAAAGAACAAATTATCATTTTAACGAATAGCAAATAATATAAAACAACAACACGACAACCACAACAATATTAATCATAAAAAAGAAAGTTCATCTGACACAACATCTGTGACTTTGTTGTCACATTTCTTATCAGAAGAAAAAAGGGGATGAAATATAATTATGCGCCTAATTCTGCTATAGAAAGTTCCTATTGTTCTCCAGAAACAAACTGCCAAGATAAACCATGAACCCTGAACACCCACTGTACACTATTCCCGGAGACTCATAAGATAGGTAAGGCTGTGTCATTGTATATATGTACAATAAAAAAAACACCCAAATACATCCTGTGTACACCAGACATTGCACTAAGAGGAATTGAAGACATTGAAGTGAGTCTTTCTGCTTGACAGCTTTGTGGCTTTTAAAAGCAAGAGTTTTATGCATACACGTATGACAAAACCAAAGTTATCTTTTTTTACTGTCCTATACAATAAAACACCCCAAAATATACTTTCATATAGGGCAGGGCAATGAACCGAATCAAACCCCAATTAATGACCATTAATTGGCATTGATAACGCAATGATAATGATAGACGATTATTAACCAATGAACATTTTCCTTAGATTCCTTGCATCCCACAAACTATGTCATGCTTCCTAAATAAACCGGCTTAAGAATAGGATTTTGGGAGCGCGTTTTTTCACAGACTTTGTTGACCATCCCTAACGGTGGGAAAAATCCATTTAGGTCAGTATGGGAAAATATATTGTTGCTTTGCTATATCTGCCAGTACTACCCAGCACAATTGTTTCGGTTGCCTTTTGTAGTCCAGTGTTCAACTGTTGTCAGTTTTGTGCCTAAAATTGATTTGATTGTTATCCTCTTTTTGTAAGTCGCTTTGGATAAAAGCGTCTGCTAAATGCATAAATGTAAATGTAAAAAGAATGCTTACGTTTTCATTTTACCCAAAACACCTTAGCAGTCAAATGGGTAATGGCCTCTTTGGAATGGCCTGGTTTGCTAAAAAAACCGCATGACCCTCAGCACTCTCAGCAAAGCAGGGCCTCCTTTCAAAATTTGCTCAACTGATGGTCTGCATGTGCATGGATTATTAGCAAACACAGATTTCAGCCCAAATAATCTCTTGATGGTGGCTGTTTTTTTCCCCTCTCTTCATATCCTTGTCTATTTTGGTGGCAGTTGGATGCTGTTCAATTTCAGAAGGTTTCACTGGGGAGGGGGACTCATAATCAGGGTCACTCTGTAATCAGGACATCAAACCACATCTGTGGAGAGGTTTGCTATTCTGGCCAGTGCAAAGGAGCTGCAAGATTGCTTGATGGCATGTGAAAAAGACAAAACAAGAACACGTTCTCTCCGTTACACAGTAAGAACTTTGCTGCAATGCAATGTGTATGTGAACCCGGTTTGTCTGAGATGAGCCTTTTATCCTCAGATGGTTCCATATGCCACAAAGCTCTGCTAAGCTCCAAAACAAAGCATAGTATCTGGTTGTACACAAAACAGGACTAGGTTCAACAAGGCATTTACCCACACATTTTGCAATTAGGTTACTATGCCAAATCCATAGCACTTTAAAATGGTGTGGGCATAGGCTTTCTCTGTGCCCTTGCTCTTGTAGTGCACACCTATGGTCCAACACTGGCCCATTTACCCAGCATTTAAAATCAATTATTTCTGTGGTGACACAATTGATTTAAATCTATTAACAGCCACTGGTCAATATAGTGCAGGAAGGGGCTCCACGCTACCATGCTAACCTAAATAAAAACAGTGAGATTTACTCTGATATTTGCTTTTTCACTAATCCTGACTGGTGAATGAGATTGGAAGTACATAAGGTCTGGAAGGTTGTGAGGTCAGTACTCACGTTTCTGGGGGTATCTTCATCTGTGCATTGACCAGCAGGCAGATCCAGCCTGAGAAGACCCACACTGAAAGCCATCTTTCCACCCTTCGATGTTGTATGCTGGCCATGGCTAGCCCTTAGCTAAACATCTAGGGCTTCTTGAGGTGAAGAAGGCAGCAGTGCATGTGAACTCAACAGTACATCATTAAATACTGCTACAGATTCATTGAATAGGAGCATTCATTAGTAAGAGTCTTTTCATGATGACAAAAGACATCATCTGTTGCCTCAAACTTTGATGTTTGATACTGCCTAACAAAAGTGACCCATTGTACATTCTGGTCTTCAACCAGAATCCTTGTCATCCTATTGCCCGGTATTCCTCAGACCTCTGCAAGGATTCCGAACACCATTCCCAGAGCGCCAACATCATCCATGTTTTTGGTGCCGGCAAATAAATTGGCAAGTAAAAAAAATATCCGCAGGTTGGCTTTCAAGACAAATATGAAATGCATATACTCCTTATTTGAAATCCTCTTGGAAGAAGTTCCATCAGAATTGTGCAGCTCCCCTGTGACTCTCAACTACAGGATGAGCCAGGGCCATGCAGGTGTGTTGAGCCACGTGTTCATAAATCTGTGTTGAGACCCGACAGCCACAGAATAGCCTAGACATACAAACTGATGGGGTTCAGCCGCACAGAGCCCAATCCACTGTCACCCAATTTACGGTGTAATCCACTTGGATTACACTCTCCTCCCACTTGTACTTTGGCAGGCATCAAGATGGGAGGGGAAACCAGGGGAAGGGAGGGGGAGACGATGGACTGGAGGGAGGGAGCTGGGGAGAGCTGGGGAGGGAGGGGATGATAAAAAAGCGACCGCCGATTGGATAGGTTGGAAATTTGTGCTATCTAAGAGGATTATTAGTGATTTCTGGAGACAGGCACTCGTCCATCCAATCAGTGTAAGTGAAATGACCCCCCCCCCCCCCCCCTTCATCCCCCTCCTCCTCCACAAGCTGGTTTTCAAACAGGACTGGGACATCTAGTGGTACTGATAGACCCTCTTTGGCATAAACAGATCTAGTCATGCCAACTGCCCTGGCACTGCAGCAAGTGCCAGGGCTCAACATCTGGGACTCAGGCACAGGGAGCACGCACACCCAACATCTGCAGCGAGGATACGTTTCACATTAGCATGAAAGTACTAAAAAAACACTAAATTCAGACTGAGCTGGTGCTTAGCAAGACCAAGGACCAAAACCAGGGGTGTCCACCTCAAATTCACAGTTGGCTAAAATTGAACACTGGGGTAAAGTCGTGGGCCAACCTGCCTCCCAACTCTCTTAAAAGCTCCTGTTTACCATCTTTCATTTGGCCATGCTTGGGGAGGGGAGTATTAAGTTTGTCCAAGGTGACTGGTAGCATGGATGCTAATGACTGTCAAAAGAAAAGGAGGCGTCATTGGCGATCCCAACTAAGAGGCCTATGCACTAACAAAGCATTCAGGGACTTGTAGCATTAGAGGTGTATTCACTATGGCGGGCCAGTTCTAATACACATTGGCTACGACCTAGCCAAATTTGGGCCAGAGTTTGACATCTATGGCCTAAACAAATGACACACCTGGGGGGAGAGGACACATGAGCACACAAACCTGATAAACTAGATATGCAGTGCATAATTAAACATATCACACCGTATGCTCTCTTGGAGCTTGTGAGAAGGTGTTGCTATGAGGCACTAGTTCAATTCAATTCAATTTTATTTATATAGCGCATTTTTACAAAAAGCATGTCACAAAGCGCTTAACACAAGAGGCCCAATAAGCAACAGGGGCAAGGAAAAACTCCCTAGCAGCATTTTTTGTTTTTACTTAAAGGAAGAAACCTTGGGCAGTTCCGACGGCTCAAGGGGCTAACCCAACTGCCTAGGGCAGGTTTTCAGTCTCTCAGATGGTGAGTAGTCCACTATTATTCCATTAGATACACATTACAAGAACATTTTGGAAAATAAAGTAATATAGGGGTCCCATTAGAATCCCAGGATATAGTCCCATGTCATTAGGCGTAGTCAAGCCAGGGGCCAGTTGGAGGCTGTATCAATCATGTCAGGGTCATCTGTGAAGCTGAAGGCAGACCGCTCAAGATGATCTAGTGAGAAGGACCGGCTAAAATGCTTGAAACTGCTGACATCTACTGGCCAAGAGGGAGAACTGTAATCAGCTAGGACATTTTCCCACTCATCGCTACAAAATGGTTTCTGTTTGACATATTTGTTTGGGAATCTCTATTCCAGTTTATACAATAGAAGAACTAATTAATCTACAAGGTAGCTTACAAGTCACCATGTATTGAGTCAAAATGTTAAAATTTGTGCAGCCATTTGGTTGCGTCAATGTCTCACCAAACCATGCTTTTGGTTCAGAGCACCTATATACTGTAATCTCTGTTCAAATCTTATGATCGTTGTTTTTCTTGTCCTAGAGATTCATTTTCCATTGTTCATTTTTTTCTAAATCCATCAGCGGGTCCTCAACATGGCCTCTGACCACACTCACCTCTAACTGCCTGTTAATTTCTTCTTCAATATCAGCATTAATACCCAGGTATTGTTAATGCTATGTATATACTACACAGTGTGCCACTTACACTACATCCCTATGGAAAAATGTAACTGACCAATTACGTCAAATTGGAAAAAATGGGTTCCGACTGTTTACTTGTACCAGGTTTGATTTTGTGGAGTACATATTGTGTTTGAACTACTGTATACAAACCATCATCGTTGGAGATATTTTCCTTCTGTTGGACTCAGAGCACTGGATGAAGAGGGTTGGAAATGTATGATGCTCTCGGCTGTTTTTGCGTCATCCTCAAAACATATCTGCCAGGAGGTAATAAGGTCAAAAACCCATAAGTACACTTTCCCTTGCATATTTTACATGGACCATCATTGTAATGTGGTGATCTAGATTTACAAGTAAAATAGTCTTCATCTTAACACCACTGTGCCCATTTGTTACAACCCCTGTGCTCCCTCAAGGGGTTGTTTCTCCCTCTCGTCAGGTCACTTTTCTTTTGGACACACTTTATCTGTGATAGTTAATTTTCTGCCACCCCTTGACCCTCTTGTCTATATCTCCACATTACTTATATATATATATATATATATATATATATATATATATA
>JAGFZM010000010.1:1150269-1191622 GCA_017657215.1 Limnothrissa miodon | reverse complement strand
TAAATAGGCCTGCTCATTATTATTACTAATAAGTCCCATGACCACTGTGTCATCTGCAAACTTGATGAGTGAAGTTTGACTACTATTTATACTATAAAGGTCGACAGATGAATTTAAGGCTGAACGAGAGAAAAGGTGTGCTCTCGAAAAGAAACTTAAGAAAGTGACCTTCCTCTTGGAGTTAAAAGAGGAGGAAGACTACACTAAAAAGATGGCCAAGGAGACGGAGAGGATGATGGCTGAGTCGGAGCAGTGGGCCAGGTGGATCAAGGAGAGAGAGGAAAGGACTCTGTCCACTGCTCTATCCGCAGCAGCTGTGAAGCAGAGGCTGCTAAGGGACCTAAAGACTGAGGCGGCTAGATGGATGGTAGGAAATGGCATGTTTACATTACAACACATTACACTCAAAACCACATACTTTAAGCGTGTTGGACCCCTAAAGATGACTTTATTTTTATCCCTCAGTACATACAGGGAAGCTTAAATTATTCTGCGTTTGTTATCCTCAGGTGTTTGGCAAACCCATTGAAGGCTCCAGCATCACAGCAGCAGCACCAGCTGTCTTCCAGAGCTGGAATATGAGGGAGGAGTGGAGGAAACTACAAGGCAATAAAGCTTGCCTTAATGATGGCCTCCAGGTACACGACTACATAGCTAATGTGACCAAGAACTAATTCAACAATTGCTCAGCACTTAAATAGCTTGGAAGTCATTACTAAAATGCCCATTGCTTTGTTCTCTTTATAAACCATGAAGACATCGAGAAGGTCCTGGCCAAGTACCACTCTCTGAAAGTAAAGATTGAAGGGAAGTTTCAGAGAAAGATTCAGAAGTGCATCACTGAACAGTTAAAGAAGCAGGTAAAACTCAGGTCTGCTGAACTAAAGAAGCAGCTGAAGCTGGAGGAGGAAATGAGGAAAAAACTCCAGAAAGTTGTAAAGGCCGAACTAAAAGAGAAGCGGATCCAGAAGGCCAGAGAAAAAAAACAAGCTGAAAGGCTTGAGAGGCAGCGGGCCAAGGAGGAGAGGGAGCGGCCCAGGGTCCGGCGGCCAGTGTTTTGCTTCTGGCCATCTGGGCCAGACAACTATGTAGGTGCCCTAAGACAAACTGTGGTGTACCTGCATCAGGAAAAACAAATTCATTAATCAAAAAATAAAAAGTAGTTAGCCTATATTATTTGCATTGCTACAATGACTTTATTTACTTTCACACCTAAGTGTTAACTTATCAGGGATCTACAGTATTCAGTATATCGACGAACGCCACACGTGATTTATACTGCAAGATAAGACTACAGTTAATATCACACTTGTCCTCCGGTTTTATGTCTCAGCCCTGATGCTCTAGATGGGTTGACATCTCTAAAACGGCAAAACAATATATAACCACACACCAAGTCATAAACTTTGAAACATTTTAAAGCCAACAACTGTTGGTGAAATAAAGCGCATCAGTCCACCTGGCAAACGCAGATGCAAACAAAACTGGGAGGTAAGATTATTTATTGCGTTACACATTCAAATTACAAATAAATATTTGACTGGTAAGAGCACTGATGGCCGATATCTCTCCTGCAGAAGCTTCAACACCACAAGCGGTTCTCCTGGTCTGTGGGCTCTTCAGCTGCTGCAGCTGCATGATGCCAGCTTTGATTTATTTATGAAACCTTTAAGTGCTATTAAAACCTTCTGCTTCCAACCACTGGAAAGACTATGTTTTCTTCCAACGTCTATGTGCAAGACTACTGGACAGTATAGCCGGCCTCACAGGAAACGAATGCCTGCTCCAAACTGGACACCGTCACATATCCTGAAGAAAGGAAAGAGTCATCGGCATCTGTCCATTTATGCATTAATTTTTTCTTATCTGAAGCTACTCAAGACTACTTATAATAGCACATGATCCATTATATGGCAATAATGGACAATATAGCACAAAGCGCTTAAAGGGATAGTTCGGTTTTTAAAACATTGAGCCCCTTTCACAGGTTGTCTAAAATGAAATAAAGTGGTTGACACCAAAATCTTGATGATTGCTCCTGTCTCGGCTATTTGGAAAATATAGAATCGCCTCTGCCTGCCTTTAAAATGGCTCGCAATGGGCATGTGTTGTTTCTATCATTAAAACACTGGTTTTAAAAAAGTGCTACTCATGGAGTTATTAGTGGCGTTTGCTGATGTTCCAACCCAAGTATCGTAGCAAAATACAGTTTCTATCATGTTTTATTTGCCATTTTGTAAGTCCCATAGGGATCTATTTGCTCCTTCATATAAACAAAGTGCCAAATAAAACATGACGGAAGCTTTATTTCGCTACGATACATATTTTGGAACATCATTGAGCACCACTAACCACTTGGTGAGTAGTACTTTTTCAAAAGCAGTGTTTTGAGGATAGAAACAACACATGCCCATTGCTAGCCATTTTGAAGGCAGGCAGAGGAGATTCTACATTTCCCAAATAGCCGAGACAGAAACAATCGTCAAAATTTCGATGTCAACCACTTTATTGCATTTTAGACAACCTGTGAAAGGGGCTTAATGTGTTAAAAACCGAACTATTCCTTTAACTCATACCTGTCTCCACTTTGGACACCCATGGGAATGCAATAGTTCAGTTCTAGGCGAGCAATGTTCCCAAGGCGCAGGACGATACCTGCACCATACGACCAGCGGATACACTCAGCCAACTTCTTCAAGTGAGCCCGTGGGCCTTCACCTGGAGCATGAGAAAGAGATTGAGACATCAACCAAACAAGGCCATTACAAGAGAAAGAAATTATTATTATAGCAGTAATAAAGGTCTCGTCAGGTCAAGTCAAAGCTTGGCCTGATAACAGGTTCTGTCTAAAGACATGATGTTCTAGATTACTGTTTAATCACAAGATACACTTGTGTATGAATGTGTATGTGAAAGTGTATGAATTATCCAAGATTCATTACTGTACAAGCAGCAACATAAAAACACATTTAAACAGACCATACAAAATTCCCCCAAAAAACATTTTGATATGTCACATGCTCGTGGACATTATTTCATCTTTAAAGTAAATGTGTGCAGAAAAGACTGCAAATGGTTAAAGCAGGGGTTGCTCTTTGAAGAACAGCAGTTCAACAGGACAAAATAGAAATGAACACTAAAAAGAAATCCACAGGCAGCGTTGATTCTCTTGATGTAAAGTGTATGACAAATGTACCTTTGCTACCTCTGCAAGCTACTAGTACTTACCATAGTTGAGGTTACATAAATTCCCAGCGTTGAGGAAGAAATGTGTCCTGAACAGGTCACCAAAGCCTCCTCTGCCGGGACGAAAAGGCAGTGGCGTATACAAATGGATTCCTCCTGCCCAATATGCTTCCCCACCAAGATAGTCACCTAACAGAAAAAAAGTGTAACACTTGGAGAAAAGAATTTATCTAAACATTTAAACAGACAATAAATTTGGTTATATTTTTCGTAGGTGTTTTAAACAACTGGTTGTTTTGCCAAATGTACATAATAGGCAACAAGAATGTGTGCACACGTACAGTACATGTTGGCAAACATAGAATACATTTGGGCACTGAAAATTAGGCATGCCAAACTTGTCACATAACTTATCACACAGCTAAATAAAAATGAGCACTCCATTGTATATAAAACAAATAATTTATATGCAGGATTGTATTGAGGAAGTATTGAGGATTGCAGGATTGTATTGAGGATGTATTGAGGCAATAGCCAAAACCCATGGATTAGGATTACACTATGGCCAGTATAATCTGTTATACATAATTCTGTATGAGACAAATTCAAATGGTTCTTAATGAAGAGATGTACAAATGACACCTTGATTGTTAGATACAATGCCCAAGTTTCAGAGAACAAAGCAGACAATACTAACCTTCACTCTGTGGGCCAATGCTGTACATACTAAATCCTCTCACACTGGTGGGGCCGCCTAGATAAAATCTGTAGAAATAATCAACAATAAAATTACAATAAAACTAAAACAGGAAAACAAAATCAAGCGGCCACTGCACATTAAGGATAATCAACTGCTCCAGCCGAGCTACAACCGTGTTACAGTATATCTATATTCAGGTACGCTAGACAGCCTCACCGGTCAGCAATGCTGGTGGGCTTTTCTCCAATAGGCAGGAGCATTCCACCCCAGAAGGACGTAGACAGGATCTGCAACACAAGACAAAATTGCTTCAGAGGGCATGTCTCACATCAACTGCCAGCTAAATTTGGAATACTTTATGTTAAGGAGAGTCTTACTGAATCAAACGGAAGACGTCTGTTGAGCTGGACTTCAAAGTCTTCCTTGAGGAAGCTCACATCTCCACCCGTGTACCCAGCCAGTTCCTACAATATAAATAATCAGACATGCCTGGTTTGAAAACAATTAATTTTGCAATGGATGTTACCATTCTAGTATTACCAGAATTAATTTCAGAGTAAAAATGTGCATGTAACTAACCTGATTGATTTTAAGTAAGGCACCTTTCCTTGGTAGGATAGTAGAGTTTCTTGTGTCAATGACCATTGCGTGCTGGGGTGGGGGGGGGGGGGGGGGGGTGGGTGGGTGGGGGACGGAATCCACAGGATAGAATTACTGCACACACCACCCACACATGCATTTCATACTCTTAAATATGTATAATTAAAATAAAAAATATACACAGTAGAGCAGTTATAGTCGTACTGATAGGGAAGATTTTAATGTGTGGCCACTTTCTTCACGGACTGCAAACGAGGCCGTGCGAGCTAGACAGCCCAGCTCCCTCCACACTCCTTCCCACTTCAGTGTATGGTGTGTCCACCAGATAGGAAACTAAGGGAAAAAGGATCACATGAGACACACAGAGAAAAGCTTTTGGTATTTGCACAAACTATGACACCCACCAGCATTTGATTGAACACACTGTGTCAAATGAAAAAAGAATGAGAATGGCGATTTCATATTTCATCTTTTTTTTTTTTAAAAGGTCTTTGCAAGCACCACAAAGATATTTAGTTATACATCATGAGGTGTAAAATGCTTGTTCAGAAGGCAACCAAAACATATTAACTACTTACACTGACTTCTGTAGAAACCCCTCTGTCTGTCTCCCTCAGGGAACTCCATGGAAACTGCCCTGTGACTTTGTATGCATTGATGGAGAAACTGAGACACAAACACAGTCAATTGAACATAGAACACAATCAACCACAGGGGCCTATTCGTTTATAACATATAATTTACTAGATAAAAATCAGTATTAAGATTCTCTACATTGACTTTGTAGACACAGAGTAGCTATGGAACACCACCACATACTTGCGCTCAAAGTGTCCGGGCTGAGGCTTGAAAAACGACAAGCCATAAGACGTTTCTTTTGTGCCATAAGAAAACTGGAAGGTAAGTTTTTCTGCACGCCCAAAGAGATTTGGAAGTTTAAGACCAAGCACCTGAAATCAAAGTTAAAGTGATAATTATACAGATATTAAAGCTCAAACATGTAGCGTCATTAAACTGAATACAACATTAAAAAACTAAGGAAAGGTAATGGGTCCCTTACCATGCTTCCTTCATTGTTCCCAACCATGGTATTGTAGCTACCAGTCAACCGCCTCAGCTCCTTCACCTCAAATGTTACATCCAGCCCATTTGGAAGTGCATCGACACCTAGAGTTGACAACAGTTTTGTAATACCCAAATTCCTTTACACAGCATATTTTGCCTGTGCCTCTACACACACACTTCTTACCCTGAGCCGTGTCGATGACAACTTCGACTTTTCTGAATATTCCCAGCCGCAGTAGTTTCTGCCTGGCTTCATGGGATTTCTTCATGACCTGGTAGCATCATCATACTTAAGAACACTTAGGCACTGCCAAACTCTTAATGTTTATTTAATGAGGTTACATACTGTACTTACATCAATCAAGTTTTTGGCCTTAAAGACATCTGCAATTTCATAAGTGAGAAGGTCTTCCTTAGTTCGACCAATACCATCCACATGTACCCTTTGGACAATAACCTAAAATAATGCCTTTATTATTTACCTGTAGTTTAATTATCAAGACATGTTTAACATTTGGTCAAATAAGGATAGGATGTTAAGTTAATTATACAGAAATATACATACATCTTTGTTTTCAAGAACTTCTTGCTTGGCTTCCTGCTCAGGCTCTGGAAAATCAATGTCATCTGCCTGGACACCGAGTTCAGGGCCTTGCATTGGCATAGGGTCTAGAGACTTAAGCAGATTGACACAGCAAAAGTTGATATACACACAGGATGGCATCATATTCCACATCAGATTGACAGATGAGGTCATACAGATGAACATCTTTGGCGAACTTCATACTCAAAGTTTCCCTAGGATCTTCAGCTCAGGTAACATACAGCAACGTTTTTAACATTAGGGGGATGCTGCAACATAACATTAGAATACCGTAGAACCAGCCAAAGACTTTGACTGAACTTACAGATAATGCGTGCTCCCTGAACTTGACAATACGCACAGTAGTTAAAACCTATTTAGGCTTAAAAGTAATGTGCATCTTTATCCGCCCTACATTCATTCATTACTTTTTAAAGTTATAGATAACATTGCGTTCGGCCTACATTAGCTGAAAGCTGACTGAGTAAATGGTCTCTGGTAGAGCTAACCTAGGGTTAGCTGCATATGGAGTAATCAGAGGTCATGTAGTGGTCATTTCTCAGAGTTAATTTGATAGTCTTACCCGTGCGTGAACAGTCCCCATGTCTTCTGTTGCCGATTCAAATGTCCGTTTACAAAAGTCAATTCCTAAGTTTAAGTTATAGTTGACACGAAATGAAAAGTCAAGCCTCGCTAATAGAGGCCGCCATGACAGTCGGCTGACACGCCCTCCTAACGTCTGATTGGTTCGCTACATTTCCAGACATTCCAAGCGGATTCACTAACGAGAGTACAAGATCCAGGCATCACAGGCTGTAGAGCCTTATCATAAATGACCTAGAAAATGCGACAACTTATCTTAATAATGCAAACAAAGGCCAATTTTATATTTATTATAATTATTTATTAAAGCATTTTCTATACGCATTAAAAATAAGGTACAAAACTACAGCAGGCCTAGCCCACATCTCTTTAATCCCAATAATTAATCTGGCCAAAATCACTGACACAGACACGCCAGACTTTCTGAAACAGCAGTAGCTAACGTTAGATGTTTAAGCTCACTGCCGGAAAGTGCTGAGGAATTCGTTGTAGGATATCTTCCCAGACATGTCTTTGTCAAAGAATGAAGTAACATGGAAAAACTCTTCCTCTGTAAGATTAACACTGTAGTGTCGTAGAACCTGTAGAAATAAAAAAAAAAATTGCCATAAAAGAGACCATAACTTAAAAACCATAACAGACCATAAAAGACAAGTAATGTAAATAAGAAAAAGAAGAACAGAAATTACCTTTCTGAAGTCTTGAATAGATATCTTCTTACTACGGTCTTTGTCAAAAGATACAAAGGACTGCCTCATGGATCTCCAAAACTGTTGAACAGGACCATATATCCTCATCATAGCCTCCATACACTGAGAACTCAGTAGTCCAGAATTTAGCTACCAGGGAAAGAGAACAAGAATGTTATAGAATGTTACAGAATCTTTAAATTATTCAAATGCATAGCATTTAACAAGCAGTCACTACACCACAATACTATAAAATGCACATTTGCAAACTAGTGTTATCGTCTTACTGGCATCTTTGGAAGGTGAAGTTTATTCCTGCTTAGCAAACTGGTGACTAGAGGTCTGTGTGGAAGGACAAAGTGACGCAAGAAGTCTGAGTAACAGATGTGTCCATTACTTCTGACTTGATACTTTGCTGTCAGCTGTTCAAACTCCAGTGGTGTCATCTTAATTTGGAGATCCTCCATAATGCCTTAGACAGAAATAAAACAACTCACCACCTTCAGTAATTGTGTTTTTGACCACTAAACATTCAAAGCATTCAGTTACGTCATTCAGTGTTCATACACATCCAGTCATCATTATAAATAACATAGATAATAGATAATCCAGTGTAATGTGCTCAACCTTACCTAAAAGGGTTCCAACTTTAATCTCTCCGAGTCGTTCCGGGTCAGCCTCCCGGCATCTCCTCTGGATGATCTTCCAGCAACTGTGGATTTGGCACCCAACCTTCCTGTTCACAGCCTCCCCATTCAGTGAAACTGCCGTCATTGCGCCTGCTGAATGTGGCCTCTTGTTTTGATTAGGGACCTCTGCTGTCTAGAGAGGTAATTAGGTACTATGACATTTTTCTCTGTTCACTTCACCACAGCACATGTCAAAAAAGGAGCTACAATTATTTGAGGCATTTTAAGGTTCTTCATGAAGCCTTACAGATATATCTACCTTGTTAGATTTAATGGAACTGGAAGCCGTTTTAGGACGTTTGAGGATGGCCGCTTTGGATTCAGACAATATCAGTGCTGGAGATGTGGGTCCTTGTCCCTCTTGAGGCACATTATCAGCAAGCTCTTTTACATTTCCACTAAACTTAACCAGAAACTCATGGAAGTCTAAATTGCCATAAGCATTGACTGGCAGAATGTTCCACAAATCATCAAACTGAAAGAAATGCAACATAATAGCAATAAAACAAAATGTGTCAGACACATAATATGACGTTTTATATTTGTTTTCTGTTATTATTGTTATTTTTATTGTTTTCTATTTAATCTGGGGGTGACTGAATAAAGGCATACCTGCTCACTGGTAAGCCTCATGAAATGTTGATCACAGATCTGTTTGAAGTCTTGTTTGGAGATCACATTTATGTGAGCATAATCAAGGGACACCATTTCTTTGGTGATCACATAGAGACGAGTAGACACTACATCCTTAATTCGTTCCAGGATCTCATCGATGGCAAGTGGACGGGATTGACTGGGGAAGTGGACCTTCTCTAGTTTTTCCAGCCATTCTTCTGCTGTCTTCTCAGCAAAAGTTAGAAGACACACACAAGCACACACACACATATATACTTATTTATGTGTCATAAATGAAATTATATTCAAACACTTTTTATTCAGATTTCTAATTGTATCTTATGTAATGATATCTTCTGTGTCTTATGTAATGTTAACTATTTTTTCACCTCTTCCCAGTTGAATTGAAATGTCTGAAGGAAATGTCTCCAGTTGACCATGACATTTTCCTCCTGTTTGGCCTTCAGCTTTATCAATAAGTGATTGAACTGGTGGTCAGACAGCCTGAAGCAGAAGTGGTCCAAAACTCGTCGAAACTCCAGTGATGAAATAAATCCAGTTCCAGTTTTATCAAATGCTGAAAAGGCCTGTGACACACTTATAGTATTATGTAAAGGTATTTGAGTATGAAATGTCATTTATCATGTGACATCTGTTCGTGTAAAGCACAGTGTGCTTTCTTCACCAACTATTTTTACAAAGAACTCTTGTTCTTCTCACAAATAAGTTCTTAAATTCTAGTTTTACTCTTCATTAAGACTTTCATTTACCAGCGTTTTTGAGATTGAGATTTAAAAAAGAAAAATCTACAACAAAATCTAAACACACTCAGGAGCATTGTTATGAACCATTTGACTTTTAATACTGTTAATACGAAATCAGTAGTTACAGCATTTTTATCAATTATGTGGTTGCTCATTTTACAAATATATTTTTCATATTTTTCGTAATCCCAAAAATGACAGCAGATATTTAGGAATGTATTTATCATTCCTTTGTTTAAAAAGTCATCATCAATTGTAGATATTGGTGAATTGGATCCAGTCAGTAAAAGTCTCAATTCATACCTTATCAAGGAGCTCAGATGTATCTGTGACAACCTCTTTGATTCTCTGCAAGGCTCTGTCTGGGCTAAGTTCTTCAAAACCTTGAGGAGACTGAACTTTAGATCTGGTAGAAAGAGTCAGCCCAAAGAGTTCAAGTAAAGACAACAATTTTTGATTGTATTATTATTGTTATTATTGCATTACATTGAATTTCAATGTCTCAAAATATAAATACTAATTATTGAAATGTATAGTTCTCTGTGAATCTTAGATACAGAAGGCAGGCTCTAGGTAAAGGGAATGATATATGAATGCATCATACGACAGGCTTTTCTGACCTGAGGTCCTGTGAGCTCCTATCACTGCTGAGTGAAGATGTCTTTCTGTCCACATTCTGCTCTGTCTGAGCCTCCTGCTCTTCTACAGTAATGGGAGCTTCAGACACATGGTCCTGTCCCTCAGGTACTATATGCAGGGCCTCAAAGAACTCTGTCTGGGTCAGGTGACCCCTCCCTCTTTTGTCATATCTGTTCAAAAAGTTTACAGGGTAACATATGCATTTAACTCCACAGAAATATGTGTGACTCGAATCAAATGCAATTTGTATAGCAAATTAATTCTGTACATCACCTCAGCCACAGTTTTTCAAAGTCCTTCGTTGTGATTGGTAAAGAGTACTTGAAAAGGAGATGTCTCAAATCTGCTTTATGCATAATCCTTTCACCATCTTCATTAAAGTGGCTGAAGTCCTTTAAAAGAATGGTAGGACAAAAGTTATTAATCCTTATGTAGTTGTCTGAAAGAGCTATGTGAATCTTTTACATAATTCACAGCAGGGGAAACGAACCTTTGAAATCTCAGACCAACGATGTCGTATGTCTGATACAAGACGAGTATGAATTTGTTCACAGGCTAAATCAACCCACTGCTCAGACCTGGTGAGTGGTCCCACACCGTCACAAGGTTCTCCACTTTCAAATCTGAATGACCAAAAACATTTGCACAAAAGCTACGTAAGAAAATGTGTATAACGTATAGAAAGAGTAGAAAATATTTTTCAACGAAATCTAAGTAAAACTTTCATATCTGAGATCTACATAAAGAATATTTTTTGGCTCATAATTCTCCTACTTATGGTGTGTCTGGCTGTGGAATGCTCACTTTTTAACAGATAGAACGGCTGCTTCAGCCTGGCTACTACGATGGACTAAATCAAAGAACTCTGCATAGTTTAGTGTTGCGCCATTTTGAAGACGCATGAGGTCTAGAAGCCGCTGGTACTCCTTCTCCCTGATGACAAACTGGAGGCTGTCAAACAGAACTCGGAAATCCCTCCAGCTGACCACACCATCACGGTTTTTATCCATCACACGGAAAGCAGAGAGAGCATCCTAAAGGCAGACATGGGCAACTAGAGTTAGATAATTACACGCACACGCACACAAACACACACACACAAATAAATAAATAATAAAATAATGACATTTCAAACTGAATGCATGACGGACAGCATTAATCCAAACTCTACCCCATGGAATTCTGTGATCCTTGTCTTCAGCTGCTGCAGGCATTCTTCAGCTGAAATGAGGCTGGTGGGACCCCCTTTCCAACTTTCCTTGATTTCTCCTGGCTCACCATTCCTCTCCTTGGCTGTGCTTTCTGCAAAGGCTTGTACATTAATTACAGGCATGGGCTATACATAGTCTCTAGTCAGCTGAGATGCCAACAGTTTTAAGCATAAATTTCCTAATTTTGTATACAGTGGCTACTCAAATGTGTCTACTGTTGTCCACTTCTGCCACCCACTGGCCAAGATATGTATCAAAATAAACAGAGACCACATGCATAAACTTACTTTCAAACTTGGAGACAAAGTCAAAATGTGATATTTGTCCGCTGCGAAACCCAAGAGCTTGGGTGAGAGTTTGAAATTGTTGTTTGTCCAGCATAATTCTGCAGTCATCCAGAATCTATTGCCAGCATACACATATAGAAGAGACTGAGATTCCATTGCTTTCATAGTCTACTGCAAGTCTGCTGTCGCTTACTTTGTGCAGTCCAACACAAAAATAATCTTTTAATGCCTTTCTAAAACATCCAGATATCAGGCAATCAGTAAAGTTTATTATGACTTGCATAAGGTTACTGGTGTACAAAACATAGTCAAATTATGTCTCTTGTCTAAGAAGGGCTAAGAAACCGCATGTAGGCATTTACTCACCTTGGTAAAATCTGCAACAGTGAGAACAGCTTTTGGGCCTCCTCTTGACATCTTGAGACAGTCCTGCAGGCTTATTCCATGGGCATCCAGACCATCTTTGAGTTTCCTCAAGACAACATCTTGCAGCGCTTGTCTCTTGAGTTTCATGTAGTGAGTGTGGTAAGCACTTCCAGTCCTGCAAGAAATTGACCATTTCTACACTCACCAGTCATCCAGTTAAACTTTGACAGACACTTTTACTATGCAATTTCACCTGTAGTAATCACACTGACCCATCTTGTGTTTGATATCTGCTACTACTAGAAATCCATGAATCAAACTTTACCTCTGGAACAAGCTAAGGGAATCATGTGTGTTGCTGTCCTTGTCATCAATCTTCTGAATACCTAACTTCTTGAGGAACTGCTTATATTTGATCCGTCCAGACTCTTTCAGGTTTGAACACAGCCTGAGGAGAAAAAATGGTCAACAATAAAAATACAAACTACAGTATAATAAACACAGCACAAGCATGTGGAAAAATGCTCACTTTTCAAAATGGCTGTCCGCTACAGGTAATCCATAATGCTGAACAACCCTCTTAAGATCTCCTAAACTGGCGGTTCCGTTTCGGGTGTGGTCAAGCTGGTCAAGATGATTCAGGACTGCATCTAGCCGTTCTGACAGTCTGTCCTTCAGAATGGCCTCCACCTGTGTCAGTCAACATACAAAAGCAGGTAATGCCTTCACAAACATTCATTTTAAGAATTCAATTAGTTATTAGTCATGGATTAAAGTGGTTATGAACTCCTCACTGTTTTCCATGTGTCAGCTGCAATGGAAGACATCTGGGCCCGATCAGCTGGACAGCTCACTCTCAGGTTATTCTTTTGCTTGTTTGTTTCCCGCGAACCAGACACAGCTTGCTGCTCAGCTGCTGGCTACATATAAGCATAGTGAAGAACAATTTGTTTTAAAATTGTAATGTGAGCTGATGTCTTTAACTTCTTATCACAATTTGTGTGCACCAATTAAATTATTACCTTGAGTCCTGAATTGGTATGATTTAGACAAAGCTCTATAAACTGGTTGTAATTGACAACTCCAGAGCATTCAGGGTCTAGAAGATCTATTAAACCTTTGAATTGCTCATCTGTCAAATTAAAAGTGAGGCCTTCAACCACTCTCCTCAGCTCTCTCCATTGAAGAACTCCTGTTTTACCCTATAGAAAAGGTTAAATGTACATGAATAGAATATATAGGTAAGTAGTACTGTACAATGAGATGAAAAACAACTCCATCTACAGTTTAAAAACAGGACATACCATAAATGGGAAAATGGTGAAAACACATAATTATAATAATATAAAGCTTTAAAAGAAAAATTTTAAACAGTTCACAGTAGTGAGGTGTATGTGCATTTATAAAAGTTTATTTCCAAAGTGACTAACAAGCGATACAAGATGCTGCCACAGAGGCAAAGGCCCAATACTGGCCCAGTCATGGTGTTAACCTATCGCATACTCTTTCTTTTCTCTGCTTTATTTCTATCACTATTCCTAATGGACATACTTTTGTATTTGAACCATAGACTGTATTTGAACAAAGTAAAAATGGATTATGAATCCATTGATTTTGAGGTTTGCAAGATCATTGTCCTGTTGCAGGAGCCATCCTCTTTTCAACTTAAGCTGTTTTGGAGAACTTGCCAGTATATAGTGGAATCCATTCTTCTCTCCATCCTTGCAGTGTTTCCTGTTCCACTGGCTGCAACACATCCACATGCTTAATAGTTCAAGTTCTTTTCATGTAAATCTTCTCCATTTTTCTCCAAACACACCTTTGCTGATTGTGGCCTAGGAGTTATATTTTAACTTCATCAATCCACAGGCTTGTGTAGATACTAGTTCTGTTGCATAGTTCTAATTTTGAATTTTATGATGGAGACGCTTCTTCTGCTGACTCTTCCATTAAGGTGTTGTCTGCACAAACATCCGTGCACTGTGGAACAGTACACCAGCACTCCAGGATCTGCAAAATCTTCCTGATGATTTTTTGGAGTCTAAGGGAAGTTCTGATTTGTCTTTCTGAAAAGCATACTAGCTGTTCTCCCTGGGACATTCTTGGTCTTTCAGATCTCATCTTGACCTTTCCAGTTAACATTCCCTCAGCTGCCATAGTTTACATTTTGAAACGCATTTGCTGACATTAACTGACATTTGATTAAGATAGTTGTTTCCCTGCATCAGATTTAAAGAGTTGATTAAGGTCTGAAACCATGAAAAAGGAATCTGAGGCTTTGAAACTTTTGGGGTGCCCAAACCTTTGCACAGTGGCATAATAATGTTTTTATAATGTTTGTATTTTTTTTTATTTATAACACAAAAACTATGCCTTAATGTTTGCTGAAAATTGTGCATTTGATACATTTCCTAGAGTGACTCTGTTTACATATTTCAATTTTTAAATGCCTAAAATGTGTTATTTATCAAGGGGATGCCCAAAGTTTTGCACAGCACTGTATGGCTGTGCAATCACAGGAATACCTCATCAAAGATTTGAAAGGCTCGTCTGAGTAGACGGCAAACCTCCCGAACATGCTGCTGTAGCTTAGGCAGGATATCCACAAAGCTGGAATGTTCAGATGTTACTGTAACATTCCACTTCCTAAAAGAAACAGACATTTTAATGGGTAATTGGGTTTAAAACATAGGTCATTAGGTTAAAGTCATTTTAATAGATCATTGCTCATCTGTGCTAACGAGGAGCTGAAAGTGATCAGAGCCAATCCGTTTCCTCCTACCTGTCGGACAAGGGATGCTCTCCGTTTTGGAAAATATCTAGAAAGCCGTTCCAGAATATAGGCTCTGTAACTTTTATTCCAAACCTAGTTAGAACACAGACACACACAGGACAATTAAATTTCATCTGCAGCCACGTCAATCTATGATCCTGATTTATGAAGCAAGAGGTTGTGTCGCGTGTGTGTTACTGTACCTGTTTAAAAGTCCATGGAAAATTCGCTCATTCATGGGAAAAATGAAGTTACTGAGAACAGACTTTAGATCCTCTGGAGAAATCATACCACTTCCAGTAATATCAAATGCATGAAGAGCCTTTTGAACGAGACTGTAATTCATGCTCATCTGTGCCCAGAACACAACAGAACAGAGAGTTCAACACAATAATATCTATTCCACAGCTCCATATTTATTAATGCTAGTGCTGACAAATAAACAGTATCCTACCTTTTTCAAAAACTTTGCATGAATTTCATCAAGGTTTTCTCCATTCCTGTCAGGGACAGCCCAGGCTGTTTTTATAGTGTGGTTTGTTCTTCTTGTTCGATCACAAACATCCCAGTTCAAAGCTGCCAAAACATACAGTACACTTTATCTTCAGTTCGACATTTAGGTTCACACTTAAACAAAATATTGACATTTATGTACAAAAGTATTACTGAAAGAGGGATATTTATGTGACCGAGCAATATCATTTTACCTTGATGAATACTGTCTGGTGTACTTTTATGATAATTTTCACAATCAACACCAAGTCTTTCAAGAAATTCCTTGTAGAATACTGTCTGTGTATTGCAAGTGCTATAGTGAGACCAAAGTCTGTTTGGGTGAAAGTTTAAAGCCATTACATCAATATCTGAATATATAAAAATTATATGCATACAGCAGAAAATCAGTCCTCATTCAAGCACAGACACTAGGTGCAGGCACTAAAATCATAACCCACAAATGAATCACATAAGAATAAATTACAAAATATGTTTTATTCTAGCAACGCTATAATGTTTTACAGTAAACGTTGAGCAACATTGACAGTGTCCATGGTGAGGCTCAGGCAACCTAATATAAAGGCAAACACTAGCCTATAAACAATAGCTCACATCCACATACATGACTACTGTTTAGGTGTCCATGGAGACTAGAACAATACCTTATCTCTTTTAAACTAAATACGAACAACTTTCTTGATGGTGTGTCATTTATTTTTTAACCATTTCGTATACAGTTTGCCCAAAGGCATAGTTTTATATCAGGCTTACCTTTGAAAGTCAAGGTCACTGAAAGGAAAGCAGTACGCCTCCAAAACTCTTCTGAACTCATGTTGCTGAATCTGTCCATCAAGGTTAAAGTCAAATAGTCGAAAAGCCCGTGTAATATTCTTCAAACTGCATCCAATCTGTTTACATGGTAACAATTTGAATCGAACATCATACACTGTTGTATTTTGCATTGGTTCAAAATGCTTTTCTATGTTTGCACTATTTGTCTAACCTTGTCTTTTAGGTTGCATTGTAGCTCCCCAAAGCTCTGTTTTTTCTGACTAATATTGTGAATTCTGTAAGAAAATGCAAAACTGGAATGAGTGTTAGCTTATAATAAGAGAAGACATAATGGTCAGAATTTTTAATCTTCATTACCTTGGTTTAGCTGATGAAATCTTACAGTACTTCCTAAGAAATTCCATATAGGCAACGCTCCCATTTGCTCTCTTTGGAACCTGAATAAAAAATGTCCTGAAATTACTTGTACATGCACAATTTATATCAAGGGTTATCAAACTGTTGGACCAGGGTCTCCTTAATTGAGCTGAAAAATATCCAAAGACCGATTCTGGTTCTGTAAGATGTAGGGGGTCCCAGTTTAAGAACTAGTTATTTAGGCCTATATGATGTGTTAAATTAGTAACAAAATAAAAAAAAACATGATTCAAACCTGGATTAGTAGCATTTCATACTGGGCCTGAGTTAGGTTGATAAGAAAATGTTCAATGACACGTCTGAATTCCCCTTTAGTAACAGTGAAGTTACCCTCTAAATCAAAAGCTTGAAAGGCAGCCTTTAAATCGTCTTTCTTATCTTCGATCTTCTGAGCAAACAGCTTGTCAGTGTCTGCCAGAGTTAAGTTTTCATCAACAGACTGAACTGAGGTAGCTGAGGACAAGAAACAAACCATCAAAAGTTTATATAAAATGTATTGGAGAGCGATACTGTACAGTATACTGGATACAAATTCAGTAATTTAAAACCTTTTGGACCACTTAGACATAGGCCCATGCAGGATTTGATTCCTGCCAACAACTTGCTCTGATAACATTACAGATGGAATTGAATCTGTGGCCCTCAAATTAACCAAAATAATAAATGTTTAAATTTTTAATTGGATCCAGTTTTTCTGTAATGACACTGCATGTTCTGAATAGTTCTTTACAAGATGTAGCCTAATTAACAGCATGGATTCTTACCGGAGTCAGATCTGAGGTCACTGGCTCTGAAATTTCTACTCTGGGATATGGAGCGTTGGGTGCTCTTAATCCTGGGAGCCATCAACAGGCCCCTGGAAATGGGCCTCAACTCCGACAGACCAACGTTTAAGGGCACCACGGAATCCATGATTGTCCTGAGAATCTGAGAATACAAAACAGCAACCAGTGAATTGTATCTGAAAATTTCAGCATTTAATCCACACTTCAGGTAACGTTAACATTTGTCAACAATGTCAACATAGTCTTAACATAACTGACAGGACTTTGACATTAATAACATTACGGTCCTGTGAACAACCAGTTTTTTTAAACCGCCATCATTAGGTAATTTTTACCTAATGCTACGCTATCAAAGCACACCGCCTCTTACTGAATGTCTACATTCTACAAATGATAATAATAACAAAATGACAATGAACATGACAACCAATTCGACATAACGACACTTACCTATCTGCTTGCTTGAGATTGCAAACTATGTCATTTTCCACGTTACAAGTAAATGGGTTTATGGTTTAAACTGAACAGTATACACACTGTAACTTGAAAGGACGCTCAGTGGTTGCTATAGTGACATCCCAGTGATGTAGGTCCCGCTACTGGAATGCAACAGTGTAGCATTTTGTGGTCTAGAATGTCTGAAAACTGTCTAGACAGTTTTTTTTTTATGTGAAACTGTTGGGTGCTTTATAGTGTGGAAACGAAGGAAGAGACCAATTGTGTGCAAAAAGGCACGACAAAAACGACACATTTCAACACTTAGGCTATATGTGACTTTTTTAAAATTATCTTTGACCCACTGGCTGTCAGTGAATTGTTTGGTTATAAAATGCTGTCTTAAAGTTGATCAGGAAAAGCAACAGCCTACTTCCAAGTTAAACACTTAAGAGCAATCCATCATCAATACAGACACCTTATAAAGATAATGAATGCGCTCGCACAACTCTCATTGCCATATTCAAACCTAACAGCTCCAAATCAACATGCCAATCCATTTGACAGTGATGCACCCATCACAAGCAACAAATTACTATGTCAATTGGCTATTTCTCTTAATGACGATTGATATGGTTGACCTACCCGTCATCCCTCCTTCCTGGGTCAAATGGGAGGCAACAAAATCACTGTTATCGTCAGATAGGCCTTATGACTCAAGGTCTGCCCTTTCTTATTAGGTTTAGGAGTCGACTGGCGCTGTCACAGACACTCTAGAAATTTGTGTTATTTGTATGCCAGAGTTATGTTCGATACAAAAAACAAATGGAATATTTCAGTCGCTGGTTGTGGATTTATGGGAGTTTATTACGCCGGCGTGGGGAGCTGTTTACAGGAGAGAGCAAGTTATTTACTTGACAGGGCTGACAAGGTCTGTGGAGCTTCGTCCGGTGCCTTATTTGGGGCGGTAATCGTATGTAAAATACCACTAAGTAAGTCTATGAAATCTTTCAACTTTTACAAAGAAAGTGCAGAGTATGCCTATTGACCACAATCAATTTGTTATTGTGGAGAAGTAGGACTGAATTGACAAGTAGACTGAATAATAACGTGAATTTGGTTTCATATTATAGTCACTGGAAAACAAAGTGAGAAAAACGTTATTGACTGTCTCAAAACTCTAAATAACCTCTAAACGTCAGTTGGTCAGTTGTGCATTATGTGTATATATTTGGAGCAAGTGTACATATTACTTCACATACAGAGACCTACATGGTTTTATATGCCAAGCTTGGAACAATAAAGTCCAAATGTATTACATTTTAAAAGATTACTTGTCAGAAAGATTTTAGCTATGATAACTTCATGTGTCTTCTTTCTTCTAAAGGCAAAACCTTTGCCATTATGATGGAGATGGCCAAAGAAGCCCGCAAGCTAAGTGTTGGCGCCTTGCACCCTTCATTCAACTTACTGAAGCATGTTCATGACTTCCTGGAGCGCGAGTTGGCAGATGAGGCCCACTTGTTGGCCAATGGTCGACTCTTTGTGTCTCTGACTCGAGTGTCTGATGGAAAGAACGTGCTGGTGTCCCACTTTCACTCCAAGGAAGACCTCATTCAGGTAATGTTATCACTCTGTCATAAAAGAAGTCATATATTTTCATTATGTTCTTCTCAACTTGTACTCGTTGTTTTATTTGAAGACATATGCTACAGATAAAAAAATGTTACCTAGATTTGTATGGCATTGTGTTTGCATTGCTTTCTATCTGTAGGCTCTCATATGTAGCAGTTTTTTCCCTCCATTTTGTGGCTGGGTGCCTCCTACCTTTCGTGGCATTGTAAGTATGAAATCTTGAGGAATTCTTTATTGCTTGGCTGGTAACTGGCTAAAGAAGATAACATCCTCTTACATAATAGCTTTGATTATGAAACAAGCTGGTGAGGTGTTTCATAATCACCAACATTACTCTCTGACATGTCAAAGAAATCAAAGCTCAAACACTGAACATTGTTTGTCAGAAACTGCGAAGGACAATATAGTATACATATTAGTCAGTAGTTAAGATGGCTGATATTCTTGTCTACCTAACAGCATGCTGTTTATATATGTTGATTTCTCAACAACTTCAAATCCACTCTTTTACATATCTCATTAGCGGTACATTGATGGTGCAATCAGTGACAATTTGCCCTTTTGGAAGCTGAAGAACACCATCACTATTTCACCATTCTCTGGTGAGAGTGACATCAGTCCACGTGAAAGTCCTTTTTACTACCATGATGTGCAATACAACAATGTCAGCATACACTTCAACCTCAACAACATGTATCGCGTGGCCAGTGTTTTCCTGCCCCCAGAGCCAGAGGTAAGGAGAAAGATTCTCTTACAGCACAGAAATTTTTCCAAAACAATTATTGCATTACAACGTTTTTTTGCACATGTTCATTAACTTCATGTACATTGGAACAACACAAAGATCAAAGTAAAAAGACACATTACATATCATTTTACATGGAACTCAAAAAAGGACCAGACAAAATTATTTGCACCGTCAACTTAAAATGTGTTGCACATTGCTGTTTGAAAAGATAACTGAATCTAATCAGGGTCAGGAAGTCGAGTGTCCCAGGTCGTGGTTGTGATTAGATTTTTGATGGCCGTGCATTTGTGGGTGCCAACAAGATTTTTTTTAGCTCTGTGTAAAATATTAAATGTGATTTGTTTTTCTCTGCTCTTTTGTGTCATTATGATTAACACAAAAGAAATTAACTTGTGCATACAAACCTGTGTATTTTTTTGTCAGGTTCTGGCCCAATTTTGCCAAGATGGATACAGGGATGCTCTGCGATTTCTGTATGAGAACAGTGAGTATGATGAGAGATACTGTATATAACTGAGTTAAAACCCTTTGAGAATAAAATAATTTTGAGACTGGTTTGTTCAGATAAATCAGCTAAATGTTTTGTTTCTCAGACCTCCTAAAACTGGATCCACTACCAGAACTGTCATCTGCTGAGGCACCTCTCACATCCTCAGCCTGCAGTAAGGTCAAGCAGATCCCAGGCTCTGAAAAAAATGAAATTAAATGCAATACTTTGCAGCAGAAGATTTGTCATACTGAACACAAGCAACATTGGAGAGGGACAGAGTCCCCAAACTTACTTCCCATTCCTCTTGAAAAAGGTAAAAAGATGTATTTCAGTTTCATTGGTGAAACAATGCTTGACAGTAAAGTAATATTTGGACATTTGATAATGAGGATTAATGAAAAAATGTGATGACACCAAGCCATGCATCAGCCTGGGAAGCACGACAACCAGTGTCTGACACTGGCTTCTTTGTGCATGTTTCTTAGTGATTTCTGAGTCATGTAAGGAGCTGGATGGTCCATATGCCACAGCAAAACAGTATGCCTTTGTGCGTGTGCTGGTCCAGATCCTGATGCTCTGCATTCTGCCTGTGGAGTTTGCCTTTGCCTTTATTTACAGGTATGTTGTGTGATGGTAAGGCGTCCACGAGAAACTCCCAGAACTCCCAGATATCATTGTTATCAAATAATTGTATTATGTTTTCACATTATGCCGTTCAGTATTTTGTTACGTGATGTGTTGGCATGTCAGACTCATCGAGTGGGCCCCAGAGATGACTTCAGATTTACAGTGGTTCTGCAGTCTAACCTGGGACTTATGCAAATGGTTACACAATGGACCACTTGCTATCCGGTATAACAATCTCCAACTGATTGATCTATTAAGCAAACTTATACAATGTACACTTAAGTTTGGTAGCATTAATAGGTAGATACATTTCTCCTCCTCTTCTATGCAGGACTGAAGTCCATGAGAAGAGCAGTGACATGTTTTGCCATCGGGATCAAGAAGGGCTTTCCTCTCAGAGTTTTTCTGAGTGGGATTTCTCAGATGTAGCACTGCTGTATCCAACTCCACCTGCAACACCTACTCTACCAACACCACCTGCCAAGTGCCATGCAGCATAACAGTCACACTAACCAAACTGACCAAAGCACAATTCTGGTACTTCATGGAGAACTGGCAGCAAAATAAATGGTTCTTCAACAACATTTATTGTTCTTCTTTGCTCACACATCTAATTCATCTTATTGGAGCTATGCTGTGTTGATGAGAGGTATTGTAGACTTGGTCTTGACATGCATCATAGCGTCGCTCTTCCATGAATTGCATTGCATCGTATTCTATACAGAGGCCAAAGAGATATTATCAAACAGCAAGAAAACGAATCAGAAACTAGTGTCTGCTAGTTTCCAGTGGATATATGATGCTATTGAGGTTATCTTGATCTATGAAGATATCAAAGTCTGTACAATGTTTATAAAATATATTTTGCTTGTCAAAATATTGAATATTTGCAATAGGGATGCAACACATTTGGGAAGTTGTAGATCCCCCCCCCCCACCTGCCCCTGATATTTTGTTTGGATAAATATTCAAAGACAGTCGCCCCCACCCAAAAACTCACATTAACTGAATAACTAGCCTGGTCACTCTACAATTACTGCAAAACACTTTTAATTGTGAAGTAAAATTTCAAATAAAAAAACAAAATAAAATGGGAAAAAAGAAAAAACAGCATTAGACACCATTGGATGCACCACAAAAGGCCTGTGATCTCAATCCAGCAGTTTGCTAGTATTACTTGACTATGATTATCTGCAGATGGATTAAGGTTCAGTAGAGTGGTGTTAAAAGTATGTTTAATATTCTACCTCTTTTTAAGGCATAACATCACGGTTTTCAGTGCTGGCTTTCAGGGTCTTTGATAGGGCTTTTCCACTGTACCATTTTAGCACTTCTTTACTCAGCTGAAGGTTAATTTTTTACTGTACATGTGTGTTTAAATAAAATATTCCAAGCTTCTTTTTACACTACATTGTGCTACTGTATAAGATATTGTTATTCAAGAGCATGTTTGAAAGTGGACCAGATAGCCTACACATTGAAGTAGGCTACTTGAAACACTACCCAAGGCTATCCAACATTTCGGGATATTCATAACCTTGACAACTCCTTGTGAAATAAAATATTTATGAAAGCTTTTGTTGGCTCGTTGGTTAAGAACCAGTTTTTTTCAGCAAACATGAAAAAATGAGAGGAGACACATGGTGAAACAGACTACGATAAATTACTCTTGTGCACTTAATTTATTAGGTATACTTACTATATGTTTTATATGTATACATTTTGGCCTCATTCTCTCTAATGGCTTTCACAAAATGGGAGAACTTGAGAGACGACTGAATAGTGGGAACAGCATCTTGCCTGCACGTTTGTTTGTAATTAGGTGTTAGCCTACTGTATTGTCAAAACTAACCAAACCAAGCCAGTCAAGCTTGTACCATGTAATGAAAAATGACATGGTATCAGCTTGACTCATTTGGTTTAGGATATTTTAGTGGTGGAAAACAACAATGTAGAGCTGAGCTGGTAGCGGTCAGTGGAAAAGGCCTCAGACTCAGTTTAAAGACTCCTGATGCATATCATGTACTTTCTGATGCCCATAGTCAGGCCTGAGCCCATGCTACCACTTTCATAACATAGCCGGATGTTTCAAAGACTACCAATTCAGCATTGTTTTTAAGATTCTTGATATTATGGGCAATTCCTTTATGGACAACAGAGCTAGGTACTTGGCATATTACACTTATACATGTAAAAACAAAATAATAAAAAAAAATCTACATTTTATTTCACTACAGCTACTGTTGCCTATTTGCATAAACTAAGAAATAAAAACACAATGTTGTGTTGCACTTTGTCCTTGTAACGCATCACAGAAATGTTCACCAGCATAAAAACTTTATGCTTTGTCATTTGTGACCAGCACATAAACAAACTCAACATGAAACATGGTCTTTTAAATAGAAGTTTTCCAAAGAGCACATCAATCAAGTACTATTCCCTGATGTATGGTAATATTTAAAAAATGTTGCAGTCCTAACCCCAGCCACAGAGGACATAGATGTGCAATTTCGCCACCAGTATAAGGAGACGTGAGGCATTATGCCAATAAAAGGTAACATTTCTTCCTTACATCACATGGGAAAACTTTTTCATTCATTAAAAGGGACATTTTGGGACTTAATAAATGTTGCTTCGCATTATCAAAAACCCAATGTTTTAAAATGTCTACACTACTCAAGGGAAAAAAAAACCTACAGCACTCCCTAACACCGACTACTTTAAATGTAAGGTAGAAATGTAAAAATTCATACAGTTTTTCTGTAATATCTCTTGAGGGGGACACTGTGTCCAAGAGTCTTTAGCTGGTGTGCTGAGGTTCAGACAACTGCACAAGTAAGGACAGAGATGGAGATGCCGCCTCTCAGTCTGGGCCTTGACTGTCTTTCCATCCAGCCTCCAGAGGACTCCTATTTTTTCAAATAGACTGGATTCAAATAAAACCACATCCAGGTTCCACGAAAACCCAGCTTGATTGACATAAACGTGACCAACAAGGTCTCAACAGAAGAGCACCATCTCTCTCTCTCTCTTTTTTTCCCCCGGAAACGACTCACAAGCAAACCCCAATTCAGTCTGGTTCCAAACCATTTCAGTTTCTGTTTGGGATTATGAGGAGCTTATGTCCGGGATCTGGTCGTCAAAGGTTTGCGTCATCCACTGGCCATCAGGTACCAGTCCTGCTGCGGAGGGAGCGGAAGGCTTTTCTGCAGTGTCTACAAATGTTCAGATGAAAACATGTAAACATGGTGCAAACTGCCAAATTCCAAAAACATATGATTCCATGTGCCAGTGTAGCTGCACTCACCCGTCTCTGCATTGGACGAGAAGGTGCAGTGACCGTTGCTCTGTCCTGCCTCAGCTCCATCCCCCAGCCCTGGTTCCGCATATGCACCGCCATAGGCTGCTTCATAACCTGGATCGTACTGCTCTTCTTTGACAGCCATCCTCTTGGCATCCTCTATTACCACAAATACACGCACAGCATGTGAATGTGTCTCACAACAAAGCTAAATGCATTAACTTCTCTTTATCACAATTCAATCACACAATACCTACCTTTGGCCATGCCCAGGTCAAAGGTATATTTGATTTCTTCCACTTCCTTTTGCTTGAATTGACCCTTCAACTGGTCTCGCAATTCCCTTAGCTTGATATAGAAATGCACTTTGTCCTGGGCACGTGGAAACTGGGCACACCGGGCACTAGAGGAAGGCATGAGGTACAAGGCCTGCAATTTGACAGATTTGGAATAAAAATCTTAACACTGTTACTTAAAAGATGAGCATACTGCAAACCAATGTCGCCTGGGCAGGATTTTACCGTATCACAGTCAGGAATCTTTTGAGGTTGCAAACCAAAGTCAAGTTTCTTTGGCTTCTTTCCAAAAATCTCCCTGCAGAACATCTCAAAGATACCTGAAGGAGATGGAGATAGAAAAAATGTGATGTGCGAGCGTCTCACACACACACACACACTTAATATTTAAAACATCTCATGACTCACAACTCATGTGCAACACTTACATTTTCCATTGAACACTGCTATGAGAGGCTTGAATTGCTTGAGTTTCTCAACCAAAATTTTGCCTCCCTCCCTGAGTTCTTTGCTGAAAATGTGAGATAGAAACAAGAGTAATGAACACCCATACAAGGACATTTTCTAACTCCTTTCTTTAAATTTGACTTCAAGACTCACCTTGAGAGATCTTTGCTGCCTGGTGTGGCTCTGGCCACCATGTTGGTGAAGCCAATTCCATATTTCTCAGGTAACGTCTCATCAGCCATGTGGTTAAGCAGTTCCTCTGTGAATCCAGACAGGAACAGGCACTTCCCTAGTAGGGTAGAAATGGGAGTAATTAATCAGCTTTTCGTCCAATTCACTGAAATATTTAGTAAAAGACTAAAATAAAACAAAAAAAATTTACAGAAATGATTTCCTGGTCCAGGGAACCATCGTCCCATGTATGCTGCCATCAGTCCAGGGTTTATTCCAATCTTGAGAAGACAACATGGAACAAACCCAAAACATTTTGTGAGATATTCTATCAATATTCGGACAGACATAAATAACTTTGATATTGCCTGCTATAAAACACATGGAAAACTCTAAAAGTTCAACTGTGCTGCAGTTTAACTAAAAGTTTAACTGTGCTGAAGAGTTAGATTGATATTGGGCAGGCAAGTGGACATTTGTTTTTTGTTTTGAAAATCTGATAGCAGGTAAAAAAAATATTAGATAAAAATGCAATAATTCAAGACATACAAACACAAGAAGACACAAAATGACTAATAATTTTCTTACAATCACATAGTCCAGATTTGCCCTGAGGATATCTGGGAGTGTCTTTGTCATGACCTCCTCCTCGGTCATGCCTTTAAAGCGATCCACTTTCCTCTTCACTTTCTTGAAGGTCTCGTCGATCTTCTCCTGACCATTCTCACCCTCTGTGGCAGCCTTATCCAACTTGGCCTTTTTGGGTTTTGGGCCTGGTTTGGCTTTTGGAGCCTTTTCTTTAGGCTCAGGTTTGGGCTTTGGCTCTTTATTCACTGAACGTCCCCTTTTTCCCTTGGTAGGAGCTTCAGAGAGAGAGAGGAAGGGGGAAAAAAAGACACCTTGAGTAACAAATCCTAGAGCATTACTGAAATACCACCAGAGGTGGTAAGAGTACTGAAAATTCTCTTACATTCATTAAATTGTTCTCAATTACAAGTGAAAGTACTGGTGTTAAACAAAAATACTTGAGTAAAAGTACTTTTTTAACCAATGGATGTTTTTGTGAGCTGTCAATAGCAGGCGTTCAATTCGATTCACCAGTATAAAATATCAATGTTCAAAGCACATTTCTCAGATGAACAGGGTATAGAAGGACATTTTTTATGTTCTGTAAATGTCAAGAGTTGCTTGTGAAACATGATTGTTTTCAGCTCTCAACATCAGGTCTGATAACTTGGCTTGTGTAACTATATCGTTTTATATTGTTTTCACGGTTGACAGTGTTGTCTTCAGTCACCATTTTGGCTTCTTTATCTCCAAATGTTCACAAATTAGTTTGTATTCCACTGTGTAGCAGCCAACCATCAGACACCTGTGCTATGCCTGTTGCTACAGCGGAGTTCAACATTATTCATTTTAGTTTACGAGGTAGCGTTTGCACATCCTTATTGGCTGCAAAGTTAAAATCTTCATTAAAATTGTGGGCATAAACTATTCAGTAGTTACTTTTGATATAAGTAGTGAAGTAGATTACATGGGGTAAATTGTACTCAAGTATGAGTAAAATTACTCACTTGAACAAGTACTTGTAAAAGTACCCCAAAAATCTACTGAAGTACAGCAATTTGAGTATTTGTAATACATTACTTCCACCCCTGACTACCACTATGTAATACTAAATATCTAATTCCCAAATGGTAAAAAACTATTTTAGTTAGAATGCATAATGAGAACCACTAAAATTGCTCACTAGTTTGCAACTACCATTTTGAGAAATGGATGGCAGATAGTATAGAGCTCATGTGTTTTATGCGGCATGATTGTATCCTGCAGGTTTAGAACCTAGGCCTACACATAGGCCATTACCTTTAAAATACAGGTAAAGAAATCTTCCTTGTTTATCTTTAAAGCGGCTCAGTTAAGAGAGATACCTTGCTGAGGGGCTTGTTGGACTAGGGCCTGTGGGTTGCCAGGCATTTCCCTCATAGCCCCGTTTTCCATGGTGCCCTCCATGTAGTGTGCACCGTTTGCCAGGTGAGGATACTGGGCCTGTAATGTCTGCAGGTGCTGCTGTGCAGCCTGAACCCTGTTCACACAAGAAGGTAAACCAATCTAAATGAACAACACTGACAGCCAGTCTTCATTACCACGGCCCAACTAGAAATAAATTTAAATAAATGTTATGCATGTATTGTGTACAAATGCAGTGTTTGACAAACTTTATAACAGAAAAGCCTTCAGCTTTACAACTATCATTTAAGTGATGAGAGAAAATAACACATCAGGGTGTATACTAGAGCTGCAACAACCAATTGAGTATTTAATTCACTGCCAACTATTACATTAGATATGTGTGGGCAATATCATTCAAACAAACAAATTTATATATGTGGGATACAAAAAATCTATGAAAAACATTTTAAAAACTGCCTTCTATATTTTTGTAAATGTAAATTATATTCCAAACGTCATACGTGTACATATATTGACAAAAAGGTTAAATGTGCAACAACGAACAAAAATACATTTATTAACATCCAAGTAGAAACACAATCAGCAAAACAACATCCATAACAACTTTGCTTGTGGCATACTAAGTATACATGCTTTTCACTGAGTTTTAGCCTATTATATTTGCACACAAGTCTTTCCCAAAGAATTTGCCAAATGGAGGGAACTGATGATCCTGTGCCACTGGCTGACAAAGGGGGTGAACACTCACCAGTTTTGTAGATATTCCGAGGGTACAGGTACTGATCCATAATGTCTCTCTTCCATCTTTTAAGGGGGACGTCAAATTAGTTCATATTCAGTGTAATATTGCAATATTAGTGGGAATAATCTAATGATGGTAACGGACCTTTGTTATCCACATCCAAATAGCTACGCTACCAGGCTAATTACATTGGTCATGCCCAGGCAAGAGGGGCTTACTTTTTCCCAATCGATCAATGTCTTGAGTAATTTATGACAACCTTGCTAACTTTAATGTAAATAATAAACTAAACGGTTTAAATCCAAGTTTACAGTGAGAGCCACAGCGTGCAAGACACGCTAGCTTTAACTTAGGAAGCCTTAACGTCATATCCTCCACTGACTCTGTTCGCGAACCCAGCTAAACGACGAAAAACGAATTTTAATTACTTTTACCAGAGACGTTTTGCTTTTACCCAGATGTTTTCACTATTACATTATGTAAATGGATAGTTATTTCGACCATCAAATATTTACGTATATCCTGCACTTAATTGGTTTCCAACCAGTGGCATAGCGAATTTCAGAAATGAATGGGTTTCCATAATGATGTTAGCTTGCATCAAATAGCTTAGCCTTAGCTTACTTAGCTATTTTGCTTGCTGGCAGGATAGCTGAATCAATAACGCCAAAAACACAGGGAATTCACTATTAAATAAACAATACGTACCGTCTCAGCGCTCGAGATTATTTGTTAATATGCATGTAATAAATCGAGGTACAATTCCTTATACTGGCATTAGCAGTGGGAATCCTGTAGAGACCGAACCAACAAAGAGGCAGCAAGGAACACATCAACTTTGACATCAGGACGTACCAAGTCAGTAAACAGGGTACGTTAATAGATGCAAGCTTTTCTTCTATAATATTACGGTAGAGTCGGTGGGAACACATTTTAGCTATGTTGAACGATACATGTGTTTATCAAGCAATAATGTCAGAATCTAGTTTATACTGTAAATATTACCGGCGACAAGTAAACATGCACCCCCAAACTCATCTTGGAATAACCTACAAATACGTTCGAACTCGTGGCTTGCTGTTGATTGGCTACATTTGGAATAACATTACAATGTTACAGTGTTGCAGATGCTGTGGCATAGACATTAGTGATTTGCAATGATTTAATCGTTTAAATTTGTCATGATTTGCACTGTTAACGTTAACTTACCCGTATCTTTTTGCAGGTGTGGGGCAATTCACATTTGACAAAAATCTCTGGTTTGACTTATTACCGAAATGTACAGTTTATTTCAGTCAGAAAGTAGTGACTGGCAACAGAGGTAGGCTTTCTAGCCTCTTTCTGAGGTATAGGTAAGAAATATAACCATGCCACTATGAGCCAGCATGATAGAAGCCAGATGAGACGACCATTACTCTTGGTTTAAGTATAGGCTACAGAGCAACAGTACCATTGGAAAGGACAGTGGTATAAATCACCAATCCCATGTAAACATTTAAGTGCTAGCCAATTAACATGACTAACAACAATCTTGTCTTACAAGGCAAAATTCAGCCTTGCACTTCAAGTGTTAGCTATCCAAACATTTGGATATTTAATCACAGTACTGATTACAGTTTGAACAAGATATTAAACAGTTATGGTCCATCTTCATTACACAATTTCATCACAAACATTAGCTAACAAAATTCAGTTGATACAGTAAATAAATCAAATTCAGTAAAATACAGTCACCATTTCACTTTACATCTATGTCAAAAGTTCAAATAAAACCCTTTCATTCCATAAATAGATACAAAAGAAATGTAACATTACAAATGACATCAACATAACCGCTCTGTTGGAAAGAATAATATAAAACGTCAGGCTGCAATTGGCATTGTTCTAACTCCCTCAAAGACATGCATGACAAAGAGGGCATTAAAAAAAAGAAAGGGAAAAAAGGAGAGTCCATATAGTTCGGCAAAACGGCTTATTCATATCTTACTGCTGTGGAATAATCCACTGTATTGTATGCAATGCTGTGCTGGAGGCTGTGCCCAGGAGTAGTTTCAGAAAATGTTCCAGAATGCAAGAGATTGCCATTTTGGGTGACATATGCATCTGTTACATTAAAACAAACAGTAAATTAAATTAAATAGTCATCATCATTATTGTAAATTAAATGTGTTTTTTTATCCATTTTTATCCTTGTCACCTTACCCATACTCTGTGAATAACAGCAGCTGGTGCCTTGGTCTGCCCCTAACCAAGATCCACTGGCAGCCTCGTAGCCTGGGTCTTGGTTCTCTTCTTTGATGGCTATCCTTTTTGCATCCTCTGTTATATTCAACAGGAAGAATATTTTAATGGGTGAACACAAATGAAACACAGGTTGTAAAAAATTGGTGTGAAATTTTAAATGGCTAGTTGACCCTGTAAAAAATGTACATGCCTTTAGCTAAAGTCAGGTCAAAAGAGTACTTTGTCTCTTCAATGTCTGTGTTTTGAACAATGCCCTTGATCTGGTCCCGCAATTCTTTCAGCTTAATGTAGAAATGTACTTTATCCTGAGCACGAGGAAACTGGGCACAACGGGGGCTTGAGGATGGCATCAAATAGCACACCTAAATCAAGATGATGTCATTGTCAGTCAGAATCTGGCATCTCCTTGCCTGACATTCAACACTTTAATGAGCTTTTCAGCTTCCCACATCTCTCAGTAGACTTTAGTTTGTTTGTGGATTAAGTAACAAAAAAAATAAAGTCCACTGAAAGTGTGGGAAGCTGAAAAGTATGGCAAAGCTGAATGTGTTGTACATGGTTAAAACATATTGTAGATAAGATATTGGCATGAGTTAATCAGATAGCTTACTGTATTTGTATCAGGAACTTTGTATGGCTGCAGGCCAAATTCAAGATTCTTTGCTTTTATTCCAAATATTTCTTTGCAGAAGATTTCATAAATCCCTGTGAATACAGCAAAACTGACTTATTTAAAATGAAGTCTATTTTCACACACTCACATATTCTTAATAAAAATAAAACTAAACTGAACCCAGAAAAAATAATTGAATGACACTCAGCCAGAGACAATATATTACCTTTCCCATTGAAAGCAGCAATGCTTGGTTGGTATCTCTTGAGCTTTTCTAGCAGCTGTCTACCACCTTCACGAATCTCTTTGCTTGACGGACATTAAAAAACAATTAATATGAATGATTTATTTCTATTAGACAGTACTCAAAAATATGACTACAACCGGAGCAAACATTTTCTTTGCTTTTACGTCATTGCAATTGTTATTTAAAAGTTTAACTAACTAAAATGTATACGTACTTTGAGAGATCTTTGCTTCCAGGTGTAGTTCTCTCCACCATGTTGGTGAAGCCAATTCCATACCTCTCTGGGAGAGATTCATCATGCATGTAATTGAGCTGTTCATTGGTAAGGCCAGAAAGAAAAAGGCACTTCCCTGATAAAAAATAGAAAAGTTTTAAATAAGGCATAAAAATCATGAAAAGACTGTGCACTTAAGGAATCTTATAAACAAAGCAAGTTGCGTACAAAAATGATTTCCTGGATTTGGATAATGGTGTCCTTTGTAGGCTGATAGAAGTCCTGGGTTGATTCCAATCTAACAATCATTGTGCAACAAAACAATCAGTAAATATCAGAAAAAAAAAACATGACAAACTGCAACATGCATGAAATATCATACGTGTGTGAATAAGTAACATCATATATAACTTACTATTAATATGTCAAGATTGTGAGTTATGACATCAGGCAGAGTTTTTGACATTACTTCTTCAACTGACATGCCATTGAATCGATCAAGAGTCCTTTTTGCCTTCTTGGGAGAACTGTCAACATCAGTTTTACCACCTTCTTGTTTAGGTGGTCTACCTCTCTTCTTGGCACTGGGTGCTGACAGATTGAACAGAAAAACATTTAGTTCAAAGTGTTTATAACATATCCTACTGCCGTAAAATCAGTAAAGACAGTCACATTAGATGAGCAATAGGCCTACCCATTGCTGTATTTTGAGAGACAGGCTCTTGTGGCATAGGAAAATTGTACTCAGCAGATTCCTGGTGGACAGTGAGTTCAGCCATATCCTGCTCTTGTCTGACATTGTCCATATTATAACTGACATTGTTCATTTGATGATATTCAGTCGTTTCTGGTGTATGGAAGTATGGTTGGCTGGTTTGATACCTACGATGAAGAGAAATAACGTTAGAAACGATGGATAGCCAGTCACACATCCAGCACAACCAAAATGCTACCACCCAAGACAACTCACCAGTATTGAAGATAATCCATTGGAAGAGTCGTTGAAGAATTCTTTTCTTCCATCTTAGGGGTGTTTACTTAAATAAATTAATATTCATGTTTGGGTTATTTTGTGATGTTAGGTACATGACGTTGTCCTAACAATGATGTTCGACTTTGATACTCTAAGTATACATTCCATCCCTTCCTCTCTGAAAGAAAACAGCAAGTCCAACAAACCAAAGACATTATCTAAAGTTTGTTTGCAACCATTTCGCTGGCACAAAAAGCTTGCTGGTCTTTTATTCGTTGTCCACGGCTAGCTAAAAGGTAACACCCGGCTTTTTCAGATTCAAGACAGCTAACTCGAACTCGACACCAACACATTTAGGGTATTGTATGCACTTTACTTAAAACTTATCAGGGGGAAATGACCGAATAAATTAATATTTACCTAAACGCGAAGCAACCAAAAATCCATCGGGTTCTCTTCCAAAGACAACAGACACAGCAGTAGACTCTTCTTTGTTAGTTGTCGGATAGCAATTTCTTGAACACTAGCGCCACGCGCAGGAATTATAGAGTTCAGTATCAGTACGCCTTTGGGTTCTTTTTAGTCAGTCAGGTCCACAGTTTCAGATAATCTGTTCAGTAGGCTAATATATGAATCAAGAAAGAAAACAATGTGAAACAAGAATAACTGGTCCTGTAACATTGTTTCTGTAACGTTTTCTTAATCTTTCTAGTCAAAGTAGCATGTTGCCTACTGTTACACCTCCAGCACATGCCGTGGCAGTAATCATAAGGGGGGACCATATGATATGCAGCTTGAATGAAGAAGAAATATAATTCGCCAAAATCGTCATGTCAGAGAAACTTCAAGTTGCAAGTTCTGTATGCTGCAATAAAACGTCATAAAAGTCAGGAGAGTAACATAACGGGAAATCAGCAGAGAAATTTTGATAGGTCTCTGGGAACACTTGAGCAAAAGGTAAAAGCTAATATCCACTGTTACAGAACGTATTAAACACCTCTTTTCATGGTAAGCTAAGAAGAAGCACAATCTCGAATAGAATTTCATCACTTTGATTACATAATTAAATAATTTCACGTATTTAAATAATTTTACAATTAATGTAGCCTAATGTCTGTGGCTGGGGTTTGCAGTGCTCTAGTCAGCAGACAACAACTCACTTAGGGGCCAAAGCGGTTACACACCCTGTTCACAAATACCATTCACACACACACACACACACACACACACACACACCACATTTGAGTGAAATGGAAAGAGGAGGTGGGCAAATGCATAGACAAAAGAAGACAGAGAAAATAATTGGGAAGAAGGAGGAAAGAGACAGCTGAAGAGGGCCCATGCTGAAGAAAGGAAATAATAAAAGACAGGTGATGAGGTGGTTTTATGAATGGGATGGGACACTTAATAGGCAGTAGAACAAACAAGTTGTTTCATTATTTAGGGGTAATTTATAACCTCTACAGAAAAACCCTGAGACCTCATAGCTAATCACTGGAAGACAAACAAATTGTGGTATGAACGTTTTTAGATCAAGAAAACGTCAGAACTGATATTGATTTTCACAGAGACAAAGTTTTTCATAGTCTGCATGTAAAACGCACATTTCTCTGTTACAATAAGGTTAAGACTCAGTGAAAAGGCTTCAAGAACGACCACCATAAACATAAATACAAACATGACATCAAGAGGAATTGTGTATTGATGTGTTCATGACCTGGCAACAGGCAAAAATTGTCTTCATTTTTAAAATAATTTTCTTTGAAACACAATGATCTAATTACACCATTTCTCCTTTGCTTGTGCAAACCCTATTTATGAATCGTGACATATAATGTAAAAATAAGGTAGCCTTGGAGGCAGGTGTCTGAGCACAGCATTATGGAGAAATGGAGAATCCAATCATCTTTGCAGTACAAATTATAGACATACAACATTGCTGACATTTTTCCAAGGTATAAACAGTCTTTAGAGGGCAGCGTATAGACTCTTTTACTGTGGTTCTTCGTTAAAACATTGTGTGTGCATTTTGGCAACATCTCAATACAGGGGACTCACAGTGCTCACAGAGAAGAGTTATCAGAGTCACAGAGACAAGGCATATTGTTAATATGGAAGCCTAAGTTTAACCTGTAGGTCACAGAGGCTTTATTTTTACTTAAAGATCTCATTCCATCGTATTTTCATTAATTTTGTTGTGGTCTCTTATCTAAAATAATGTCATGAGAGTTGGTTTCGACAGAAAATATGCTGTGGTTGTCTTGTTTCAAGCTATTTTAGTTAGGTAAAAACGAGAGCAGGGATAGCTCGAGAGGATTCTTATGAATATTAATGATATGCAAATGTATCGCCACTGATTGGCTAACAACACTGTGACACTCCATCTAGTAGGTCTGTCTGCAGGCAGCCTAACGTTTCTTGAGGGCGGGTTAACTGCATAGCTAATGTTCAAATTGACGCACATATGTACAGTTTTTCCAATTTGCTGGTTTTTCCCGGCAGTTTTCTATCACAGGGGAATACAGACTACAGGGGTAGGAGAGCATTTTGAAGTTGAGCATAGAAGTACAACTTGGGCTGAGCGATGGTAATGTAAAAACATCAATTCTTAAATGGTTTATTTTGGAAGGAGACCTTTAACATTTAACCTAGGCACATAGCTTCTCTGGTTTCTCAATTAGATTTAGCCACAGTATACATGGCCTATATTGCTAACATTGTAGATAGATAGATCTACAATTATATATATATATAGATACAATTTGTCAAAGTCAACTTGACAACTTGAGGTAACAGTCACAATCTTTTGTTGATAATCCCTTTGCATAGCTTGAGAAATGATGATGTTGATCTCTGCCATAATTCTGTTGGCAAAATGCGCGCATATGATCTATGTCATCATTGTGTACAGTAAAAGGGTATATTGATTGGCTTAGACAGTCCATCCTATAACTTTAATTTTAAAGTAACCAAAATATATCAAGTAAGATTATTTTTCAAATGATCCCTTGTTGAAAATAACTCTCAGTGCCTGCCCAAAAAACTCCAAGAGGGAGCCTTATTCCATAATTAATTCCATAAAACTTTCAAGCGATTTGAACTGTAGTCGCAATGTGGCCTGCAATGTCAGATGGAAACTGCAGGCTTTAGACAATTGTGCATACACTGCATAATCAATTCCACACGAATAGATAACTGCTTATTCACCAGATGTTGAATGTCTATATAATCTAGCAGGGAGCTAAATAAAAAATCTAGCTATGAAAACATGATCTAACAGTGTAGCGGTAGGCCTACTGAGTTGATGAGGTCTGAGAATGCTGTGTCTGTGTTGTGTGAAGGGATTTTGGCAGCAGTCACTGTTTGAATATCGGAAACCTGTAAGGTTTACCCTGCTAGGTTTTAAAAATTGAAGAGTATATTGAAATGTAATCTAATGTATAGTGTTATTCAAATACTGATACATTTTAGGCTTGTAATTGTAACACATTGCATTTCCAAAAGAACTTTCCCAAAGCTGAGAATAGTCTGTAAAACTGAACAATGAGATTAAAACTGTGGGTGTTTGTGTGCTCAGGAGGCATATGCAGCTGAGGAGGGAGGTCTGAAGGAAGTGTGACAGCGTACCATTCAACAGTGTCTAGAAAATCGTTAATGGACTCTTGACTTGACCTCGGAGTAGGACGTCTCTGTTATTGTGCCACCCTTGCCAGAGACAACCTCTTAGTGTGAGTGTTTTGAGAACATGGAAAACACCCAGGGAGACGGTTGGACTGTCCAGGGGAGTGGGGGAAACATTGACAGCTGTGAATGGCATTGAGAGAGAGAGAACGTGCGTGCAGCTTGTGTGCTCTAGGGGTGCTTGCTGGGATGCAGGTCACCACAGTAACCTTGCAGTGGAAATGGGAGGGTGCACCTAAGAAGCTTTTCTTGGCCAATCCCTAAGCAACTGTCACAAGCAGTCAGTCACCTGCAAATGAAGTCATTCAGACACTCTCTTTGGGTTGGTGTGTCTGATTGTGTCTTTGTGTGTGTGTGTGTGTGTGTGTGGGAAAGGCTTGATGTCTGTTCTTTGTAAAGCATCTGCATGATTATAAAAGTGTTGAAACAAAAAAAATATTGATATATAATTTTTTAAAGAAAGGTTTTAGGTAATTGACCTGAAAATGTATGCATGATGTATTTTCTATTGATAGTACAAAACTGGAACCAACAAAATGACCATCTGCTTTAGTGCATCTGAGAGATTTTTAAACAAAAAAATCTTATGAGTTCAATGAATTATTCCAGTCGTTGATGCTTCTGAGCAGTTTATGCTAATAGTTGTAAAACTATTGTTTTTAAAACAATATGTAACACAGAATCCTCAACCGATTAGAGAGAAACGTCATCCTCAATGTTGCCACTAGAAAGCATGGACCGTGTTGATTGCAGAGAGGCTAATGAGTTAAAAGGAGGAACAAAACGCTAACAGGATTGGACTGATGGATATTTGCTCTGAGGATATTATCAAGCATAATTCCCATTTCTCCAAGGTATATCTGAAAGACTCAGTAAATGTATTTTTAGAAATGAAAAACAAAAGAATGTTTTGCCTCCATATGTAAAAGTAGATTTACACGCAATCTGATGACACGGCTCCCGAAATCTATCCTGACTAGAAATTTCACACTTTGCAACTTAAGCCTCTTTATTCTTTCTCTAGACTGGGACTTTAATGTATAAAATTGATTTAAGATGAAATGACTTTATCCAAAAGTTATTTTGTCTTAATTTTTTTTGTTGTTCCAAATGTTCAAGTTCTTGACAAACTTTATGAAGATGTTGAATTCATACATCCAGCAGGGCATGGCACCTGCCCACACTACCCTCACATGTGCCATTAATGGTCAATGAATTTGACTGGCAGAGTATAGGAATACTGAATACCTCTACAAGGCCACCAAGGCCAATGTGAAAACATTACATTACCTCTGAATCTAGCATTGCATTAATGGCTGCTACAGGCTGCTTATACAGCAAAAATCTCTACCTCTTTTCTATCTCTATTCCTGTATTCTAAGTCAAAGGTAAATGTAGCATCAGGTTTGTGTCTCACATTTTTATGTTCATGTTCTATTTTGCACAGGGAAATAAAACTGTCTCTGATGTCCTTAGAGCTTAGTAACACTGCTGTCTCCAAGGCTGAGCATCACAACAGGACACTCCAAGGGATTTGACATTGTTTGCCTCCATTTGCAGATGATTTGTTTCCATGCTTAAGACTCAGAGATTCACAGATTTAAACATGTCCATAGTGATACTTATAGACACGAGAATTACAGTATATCCCTACTTCACACAAGACAGGTGTTTCAAGTCATTCACAAAGATTCCTAGTGTGCATGCAAACACTCACATACACACATTCACATTCAGGCACACATATCCCTTTAATTCTCCAATCCTCTTTGTAAAAGTGACGCGCTTCTGTCAGAAACAGAGTTAAGCTGCAGGCAGAGAGAGAGAGAGAGAGAGAGAGAGAGGCGGGTAGAAGGGAGGGAAACCTGCAGATTCTCCCTCACTTTCTCTCTCTCTTTCTCTCTCTCACCCTCTATCCTGCAGAGCTGATGATGCTCATTGAGCTCTTGTCCTTCTAAGCATCCACGTCTTACCTGGAGGACAGAGGCCACCTGTGGAATTCTCAGACTGGGTCTATGGGTGTCTATGTGCCAGGCTGAAGACTCTCTCTTACAGCAGAGTGGCCAGGACATGTTGCAGTTTATTTAAAACTGTATCCCAAGCTTACTAACAAAACCTCTGCCCCAGCATCAAGGATTAAGTCTTGTGGGAGCATCTGTGCCTGAAGAAGTTTTTTTTTGAGAGACATGTTGACTTAATTGCAAATCTGGACAGTCAGCTGAGCCATCAATCCATTTCCAGGGATCTCCTTGTCAGAGGCAGTTGTCTGTGGGGTCAGCAACAAGCAGTAAGTGAGAGCACAACGGTTAAGGTGTGTGAGGCGTGACCAGAGGTCAGAGGGCCATTCGGCATCCTCAGTGGTCCTGAGACAGAGTGTCAGTCCTGGGGGGTTGGGTTGCCTCTGGAAGAGGCACGGTGGAGGACGACACGCTGGATTTCGAGGAGATGGAGGGGCATGGGTATGATCGCTTTGGCGACGGCGAGCGGGACAGCTACCAAATAGACTACCGGCGCATTGTGGGGGACACGGAGCCAGCGCGGCCACGTCTCTCACCCCGTGATGGAGAGCACTTCCATGGGCCTTTTGCACATGGTGCACCGCACGGCCATGGGCACGGGCATGAGACTGCAGCCCAGCGTTACAGTGCCACACGCATACAGGCTGGATATGAACCTGAGAGGTGAGAGAGAGAGCATTCTGTGGGTAGCCTTAGAACAAATAAGACTGAAAAATAGGAAGAGAAACAAAAACATGGGAGTGAGAGGGGTTGAGAGTGCTATGAAAGCTCTTAGTTGCAATCTAGCTTGGTGCATTACTGTTTCCAAGTTATAAACATAAAAAAAGTAAAAGTAAATATATATATATAATAGTGGCTTTTTAAAAAACATTAGGCACTCCACTGCCAAACAAAGCAACATAAATATACTTGCCTGCCATCAAGTTTGAAAAGACATGTCTACATGCAAGCCAGATATCAACTTTCACTGGGGGAACTAAACAAGATGAACAAACAGGGTAGTTTGAAACTTTCATTTAACTGTAATACTAATTTGAGAATATATAGTTTTACTCAAAGCAGGTTGGAGACTAAACTCCCGTCTGAAAGTGAAATGTTTTTACTTGAAGTTGTGACGTGAATGCCTTGCTTTAAAAAAGCACAGTGATCCTAGGATGTGACCTAACAGAAATCCTCTTACTGAGCAAGAACACCCTGCAGACAACAACCTGCAGGAAAGTGACGAGGGCAGTCAAACAAACAATGCAGGTTATCTCAATCTGACATAGGCTAACTTTCTCTGTTGTCAGAGGCTGCCTGTTCACAAGTGTCAATAAAATCACACTAGCCTACCATGCAGCTACAGAGGTTGAGGTAGGCTATACAATTTGTGTAAATAAAGTTTACCATTATGTGTGATGTGACGTCTATTCCATATTCAGGATTATTCACAGGACATTTCACTGAGGTTTTATATTATGCATGTTTTTGTATTTCTCTTTTCTCTCTAAACGTGTTATTCATCTACAAGAGGCAAATATGGTCTCAACTGCTCAGCTGCTATGGCCATGTCTGAGATGACAGATTTTGTGCTCTCAGCTGTGTATCATTTCACTCAGAAGCACTCAAAGCAGATGAGACGTGAAATAGACAGTAATGGTGGATTAAATTATCAGATGCTGGGCCTATATTTAATCCAACATAGAGATTAAACTCTTCCCTCCTGAGAAGGAAAAGGCAGTGTATACAGTTTATTTAAGCAGAATGCTCAATGTTGAGGTCAATTCAGTTCAGTTCAAGTAGGCTGGGTAATAAAGTCTAGGCTATACTGAAAGTATCGAAGTTAAAGCATCATATTTATTTTCACAAGTAGAGCATTTATTTTAAACTTAATGACGGGGAAGAAGCTGAGCTATGGGTTATATCCTCTCTTAATTAGCCTACAGTCCGATCCTGATACAGTACTCTAGATGGACCCGTGACGGCAACTGCAATCTGTGCTGCTAAATAGCAAAAACTGGCATTATCGGAAGGCGTAGGGCTAGACGGGAGGATATGACGCGCCTATTGTCCCATCCCTCTCGATCAACTGAGTCGGCGAGCTTCTAGATCAGCGCCCTCGAGCCGGCGAGAGGTAACGAATGCGCGCAGATTGCCTTCACTGGGATGCGTGCGTGGAACATTCCCTCTGAAAACAGATATCATTAAGGCGAAAACTACAGCTTTAAACCAAACAGAGGGAAAACCAGTGAGTAGTCTTATAACAATCTGAACGAGTTATCGTTGGTGTCACATTCGTCGGGAACATCTTACGTGAAATGTCAATGCACATCATCTATTGTCTCCCTAAATGTTTAGATTACTTTCGCTTATGTTACAACGCACGGTTGTAAGGAAAACGCATGATGACATTTTAGTCTAGACCAGGGCGGAGGGTTATCCTCTATCAAACTTAAATCTGAGTTTCAGGTTCCAGATTCACCAACCCTGTTTTTATCTGCATATCTGTATATTTTTCACCATCAAAAATAATGCTAGATTAATTCATCTGTGACATTTTAATACTCAACCTGTGCTTTAGCCTGTCTCAGGATCCTCTTTGACTCCAGGTTAAAGGGGAGATGTTACAGACATAACGTTTGAGGCTTGAGGGCCTTGTAGCCAGGTTGTTATGTCATGTGGTGTGTTTATGTTCCTGTCATGCAGCATGGCTGACTACCTGATCAGCGGAGGTACAGGTTATGTACCAGAGGATGGCTTGACAGCACAGCAGCTTTTTGCCATTGGAGATGGCCTTACTTATAAGTAAGTTGGATTTTACACACACACACACACAGTCAAAATGTAGTTTTTCCTCTGATTTCTCTGTTCAGCTCTCATCAGCACCTCTAGACAAACTATTCTAAACCTGGAAAAATTAATTAAACCTAATATACCATGACCTGAAATGACACAATGATGGTAACTCTTACTAGAGATAAAAAAAGATCCTCTCTCATGATTTAGTAATGCCATCTTAAAAGGGATTATTAAAAGGATTGCTAAATTAGTCACATTTTCTCTAACTTAAAGCACCGAGAAATAGAAATAAATGAGAGGTTCCTACATCACTAGAGAAAGATTAAGAAATACTGTAGCATCTAGTGATATTAGATTATGTCATCCTTTTACAAAGTATTGGTTTATATAACTTATATAATATACTGATTGCTCCATTAGTGGAGATGGAAGGGATTTTTTACACACACACACACACACA